>CM060909.1:184473782-185076282 GCA_030737875.1 Allium sativum
TAATTACCCCCATTTCGAATATAATGGGATATGTATCGTAGGCCAATTCGACCATTTCGACCAGTTTTCGTCAAAATCAAAATATAACTCTATATATTGAATTAAAATGCACATTTCAATTTACCGGGGCCACTTACGGGCTCTAAAAATTATGAAAAATATTTTCTAGCTTCGTATTGACGATACGGTCCTAACAAAACTAATTTCATCGAATTCTGAGACAGTCTGAAAAATGGCCATTTTCCAGTCGATTAAAATCAACTAAAATTGGTCAAACGCATTTTCTTTTGCCATGCTCACATATTAACTTCAAAAATTTTGGAATTTGAAACCTAGCAATAATTTGACATTCCGGATCCAACAAAAGTGGTTTCGTCGAAAATAGAGATCGTTTGCAAAATTCCCATTTTTAAGGGCCAGAATTCCGTAGCGACTATTCTGAATTTTCAACTGGACATATCTTTTTATCCCCGCCATGAAATTTCAATTTTTCGGATTCGTTGGAAAGATATTCTCAATTAGATTCTAATATTCTTGGTTTCGCCAAAATTCATTTTATTTTGAATCCTGTGCATTCATTTGAAATTTGAAATCGAATTTTCGAACTACCGTGCCATTTTCAATTCCTTTTATAATTAAAATAAAATATTTATATTCTAGCGACGGTCTATATAAATATATGCGTTCTAATTCTATTCAAAATAAATTTCTCTTCGTTATTATTTAAAATAATTCATTTTAAATATTCAAAATTCGCTAAAATTGCCAAAATAAAAAATTTAAATTGGCTTGAGTTTCCGGGTTATTACAATCTCCCTCACTTAAAACTTTTCGTCCCCGAAAAGGAACGAAGCCGAAAGTTGTTTAACCAATCAACTCGACTTCCATTATTTTCATTACGGCTTAAGTTCTTCAACTTTTCAGTTTCTAGGAACTTTTCAAATTTTTCAAAAATTTGGCTAACATCCTAAATTTTCGAAAAATTTCGCCATCACCTTCCCTGCACCGGGGACTTCTGGATATTTCATATAGCCTCCCATGGCCTTCTTCAATCCAAAAGAAAAAGAAAAATCCAAGCGGCTAGTCAATCGGCTCATAAAATCATCCAAACCCAAAGAAATACAATAAATATGTACCTATTTGTCGGGCAAACAATTTTATTCCTCTTCTCTAGCCTCCTTTCTATGACCTGTTCAATGTAAGTACATGTATATGTATGCAAATGAGACAAATTTTCAATACAATTCACTATTTGATACAATTTGGCTAAATGGTTCAACTTTTAACTAATCAAACAACACAATCAGCACTCAATTAGTTGATTAGCTTTTCAAATTCATAACTCTGATATATAGTCAAAAATCACATTCTTGGTGCCAAATCACAACAATAGGCCCTATCTAATTTTGGTTCTCACAACAGTCAATTGGAAATATATAGAAACCTCACTTTGGTCACTCGAATATAAACACTGATGATGGCGCGCCATCATCAGAATCAGACCCGGGCGACTAGAGTGTGATTCTATATCTATCGAATATATTTGAGGCTTCAATACACATGGATCAGACGTATACTAAAATCTCTATATACTTGATTGTCCAAATCGATACAAATAAATAATCAAATACGAATAATTGATTTAAATTTTCAAAACAAAAAAAATTGTTTTTATTTTAAAAATATACTCTTCACACCCGTTCTAGGATACTACTGATCCCATCTCTAACGAGTCATTCTCATTGGATATTACTAATCCAATTCTGATGAATCCTTTTATTGTTCTAACGTGTCTTGTTCTCCGAGCTCTGTAAACCAAAGCTCTGATACCACACTATTACGACCCGAACTTCCCCGGTAAGGAAAGCCCGGATTGTACTGAGGACAAGACACATCGGAACGCAAAAAGAAGAACATTTCATTGCATATTACAACAATTTCATCAGAATACAAGAATATACAAAGTATAAACAAATAAAATACATTCTAAAATATCAGAGATTACATTTCATTACATAGCAGCAGAAACTAATACAATACACAACTAGAAGAGATATACGAATACAGAGCTTTCCGGATATCATTCCAGCTGTAAACCAAGTTCCTGTGAATATAAATCTGCAAAACCAAAACTATTAGCTGCCCGTGTCAAAATAAGAGCACCCAGAGTTTATGTTAAAACAATAAACTCCAGGTCAGTCATGGGACTGGTGTGAGAACTAAAACAATAATTAATCTTTATTTTAAAGTTAGGTAAATCAAGGGACCACGCCGTATGACACGGAACGGGTTTCCTCCCAAGAATACCATTGCATAAAACAACAGCGCAATGCTAAATAAAGAAGAATGAAGCTATTATAAGACCCAGGTCCCATCACACAATGCAACGCAAGCCGGAGGATAGGGTTTTACTTATAAGCCAAGATTGCTTGGTACGTGAAATTTCATGGTTTTATTATTACTATAAGTGTATAGTGTATATAAAAAAACTACAAATCATAAGTATCAATCATAGACGGCATAAGCGCCCCATACCACTATGTCGTCATATATAGGTATACAATCAAAACCGCAATTGCCACGTATTGGAAGCTGGATTTCCACCTGTGAACCAAGGCAAAAGATAGTCCTCACCGATTCGAGACCCTCTAGCCCGAGCCTCAGGATCAGAGCTCGAGTGACCCTTGGATCATCAGGGCCGGTCCACCGATGTGGATTAAAATGCCTAAACACTGCGTTTCCCTGCCCTTTAGGGCGTAAATGAGCCAAATGACTCCATCAGCTCCACACAGTCAACGATATATCCAAGACGCCTCGCAACTGCAACAACCACATAAGTCAAACTCGTCAGGGCATGTAAAACCACTGACGCCACTTCCAACTAGAAAGAAACGCATGTCCTCCCTGAGGTCCTCTCCCATTTCTGGTTCACAACCAGGGTGTGAGGCTCGCGAATCAATGTTACACAAAGCTATGCCACACGGGCCGTGCTTTGATCATCAACCATAAGACTTTGCTTTTCAATAGAAGCCTTGATCATTTTCCACTTAGGCATGCCACACAGGCAATTCACTCCATGCGATTGATATCCATCAATATATAACCCCTGAGCTCGTACGTCTCAGAGAAGGGCGTTAAGCAAGGGAATAAATTCTCCGCCGCCAAACAGATATATATTTAATAGAAATCAATCACACAGAATAAAATCCAATGTCAGACACACAGTCCATTTACAAGTTTGTTTTGGGTCTGAAAGAAACTGGAGGCACCTAGTACCTCGCATATCCATCGATCTCCAAGTACGTCTGGACGATCACCAACTGATTCCCTCCTCTTGGGTGTACGGCCCAATCAAGATCATCAGTAATCACCCAAACGACGTTGAAGACCTCCGGTCTTCAACCACCGTCTTCATCCTCGACACCACGTCGAATCAGTTATTCAAAATGGGATAAACCAGGTATTTCTGAATAACTTGCGTATATAATAAACAAGTGCTACACAAACACCACATATGCCTCATTCCAATTTAGAATATTCTTTTATTCAAATATTCTTACACTTTGGGAAAGGTTCCCATTAATTTTATCAAAAATAAATTCTTTATATTTATTCTTTAATCTTCTTTGAATATCAATTCAAACTAGTCGGGATTAGCGAACCACACCAAAGTAGTCATTTATTTTATTTCCCAATCCCAACCTATTCATCCCATGAAGTAAAACTGATAATACTTTGTATCTAACACAACAGTGTTATCGGTAAATTCAATTACCATTTCACGTTCAAATCTAATTAAAGGTTTAACTATCGCCTGGAGCAAAACTGGTGATACTCCATTCTCGATCATTTCAATCTAATTAAAGATTTATTAAAACTCCACTTAGTTTTAATCTTTAACTGGGTTAAAGAACCAATGTCATTTAAAACATGGTTCACTATAAACCCAAAATCATATTACATTAATTATCGGGTTAAAGAACAAGTGTTATTTAAAACACCGTTCACGATATACCCAAAAATCAATTCCAATTCAATTCCAATTAAATACCATTTAATTGGTGCACTCCATTAAATATAAATCAAAAGATTTAATCTTCTTTCTCAACTGGGTTCAAGAACAGTGTTAATGAAGACACCATTCACGGCAAGCCCAAATCACATTTGATGTTAAATACAAGGCTCTGAATAGAAAATCTATCGGCTTATATTCAATATCAAATTCTACGACTAACAAATATCGTATTGGAAATAACGATATAAATATATCTTTCAAATTCCCATAACAATATCTGTATCATCACGAAATCCAACATCGAAATATTCCAAAGACAATTTCGATTCAAATCCATTCCAATTTAATTATTGGAAATTCTGGTTATTTTCAAAACCATTTCAAATCCACTTTATTATTTTAAAAATAAATAGAATTATAATTCTAGTTCAAAACTAGTTCATTTTGATAAAAATCTATTTTTATCTTTTCAAATATGGAGTTTTTCATCCCAATTATTCACAAATCATTTCTTATGATTTTACACAAATTATTACTATTTTTAATAATTTTATCAAGGCCCGTACAGTCGATTTCCATCAACGGCCATCGAACTGCACTTACAGCGACCTTTTCCAAATTTTATTTGGACATAATTCCAAATCCAACCATTAGATTTCTGATTTCTAATATTTATTAAAAAGCTCTATTCGATATGAACCCAACGGTTCCGGTTTTAGGAGAATCCGACGGTCGGATCTCCCGTAATATCCATTCGAACTCAATGGTCGAAATTCGCGAACTGCTGCGGCGCGTTCTATTCAGGCCATTATATAATATACATAAATATATATTATATATTTCATCGATTTCCTTTTAAAACATATTTTATAAATCGTTTTAAATTCGTTTTCAAAACGATTTCAACTTCATATTCAATTTCTAATCAAAATTGAATATTCCACATCATCGATATACAAATGATAATATTTTCAAAAAGTTCTATTTTGAAATCACTTACTTTTCTATATTCCTTTTAAAAACGAACATAATCGATATAAATATCGTTCACGTCAAAATGACGTCAATCTAATCAACTCGGCTTTAAATTCAACAAATGAATATTCTCTTCACCACATGAATTTTCTTTTATTCAATACATGAATTTATCTTATATTCAACACATGAATTTACATTCTATTCAACACATGAATTTTCATTCTATTCAACACATGAATTTACATTCTATTCAACACATGAATTTACATTTCTATTTTCCAAATTGGAATGAGACCCAATCAATTACCATAGAATGTTAATTATATGGATTCTCTACAACATATGTATATAACAGCAACGATAAATCATCAACCATCATCCAGCGTGCACCACACAACTGCATAAGCATTAAATATAAATAATTAACGCTTACACAGTCTGTCAACCCATCGATTGACATACAACTAAACAATCGGGATTAGTGTACGTCAAATATCATCCCAATACCCGTGTGGGGTTTCAAATCAACAAACACAGATTTTATTTGTGCAGTTGGGCGATGTGTAAAATTTATCGTCCCAATCAAAATCAGTCAAATCGGTGTATATAAACAAATCGTCCGATTTGTTTATAAATATTTATTTTATATACACGTTAAAAATTATATTTTTAACTATAAAATATTTTATTTCATTCCACATCACACAATCAAATTTCACAACACAGCAATCAAACAAACAAGCCGTCCATGGTCTGTGGACGACGGATGTCGGGTGCTACTAAGCACCGTCTGCCTCCTAGTATATAATTCAAACTAGAAATAAATTAAAGGTGAGGAGTTCTCACCGACTAGCTAAACCAATACACCGCGACTCTTCATATGTAGGAAATCTTAGTCGTGCTCACCTTTTGTCACTTTCATTGTATGTAGCCACTACATATATAAAAATCACATTTTTATATTATTGCTATGTATATAAAAATCACATTTTTATAACTATGCTATATGAATATATAAAAATCGAAAAGAAAGAAAAAAATAAAAATAAAAGGATTGAATAAAATATAATGCTCAACTTTATTTTCAGTTTTTCAAAGGAGGGGGAAGGGAGTGCTTGTGAGGTGGCGCCGATCGGAGGGGACCACGGCGGCGGATCTGGGGTGGAGGGGTGGCGCGGTTTGTGGTGCGTCGGAGGAGGGCAAAGCGTGGAAGGAAATCGCGGCCGAGAGGAGGGAGAGGGGGACAGTGGCGCGAGGTGGCGGAGCTGATGCTTGGGGCGGCGGAGCACGTCGCGAGGAGGGGAGGGGCGATTTGGGGGAGCGGTTTTTTTTTTTTGGAGTTCGATTTCTGAAACGAGAATTGGGGGGTGTTGACCAAAGAAGGAGAGATAAAGGGATGAGGGAAATAATATAATATATATTTATTATTATAGTTTTCTTCTTTCAAAAAGTTATCTTTCAATTTGGACCCCAAATCGAACCCACCGACTGTCGCACCTAGCTAATTACCCCCATTCCGAACACAATGGGATATGTATCGTAAGCCAATTCGACCGTTTCGATCAGTTTTCGTCAAAATCAAAATATAACTCTATATATTGAATTTGAACGCACATTTCAATTTACCGGGCCACATACGGGCTCTAAAAGTTCTCGAAAAATATTTTCTAGCTTCGTATTGATGATACGGTCCTAACAAAACTAATTTCATCGAATTCTAAGACCGTTTGAAAAATGGTCATTTTCCAGTCGATTAAAATCAACTAAAACTGGTCAAACGCATTTTCTTTTGCCATGCCCACATATTAACTTCAAAAATTATGGAATTTGAAACCTATCAATAATTTGACATCTCAGATCCAACAAAAGTGGTTTCGTCGAAAACAGAGGTCATTTGCAAAATTTCCATTTTTAAGGGCCAGAATTTCATAGCTGCTATTCTGAATTTTCAACTGGACATATCTTTTTATCCCTGCTATGAAATTTCAATTTTTCGGATTTGTTGGAAAGATATTCTTAATTAGATAATAATATTTTTGGTTTCGTCAAAATCCGGTTTATTTTGAATCCTGTGCATTCGTTTGAAATTTGAAATCGAATTTTCGAACTACCGCGCCATTTTCAATTCCTTTTATAATTAAAATAAAGTATTTATATTCTAACGACGATCTATATAGATATATATGTTCTAATTCTATTCAAAATAAATTTCTCGTCGTTATTATTTAAAATAATTCATTTTAAATATTCAAAATTCTCTAAAATTGCCAAAATAAATTTTTTAAATTGGCTCGGATTTCCGGGTTATTACAACCGACTTCGATTTGAGCAAGATAAAAATCTATTAGTTTTTACGGTGTTGTTAGATTGCAATTTTACCATTCTTACAACAAATGTCTAATGTCTCACCATTTTTTTTTTTTGAGCTGCAGAACTAACAATATATGGGATTAGGTAGCATATGTGTGAAAATATAGCGCAACAACAAAATTTCGACCGCAATTATAGTTTGTTATGATAAGAGATCTAAGTAGCGTCTAGTCGTCATATTCAGATGATCCTATAAAGCCACAAATAGTGGAATAGTTAGAAGGGTAAAAATATAGTATGTGACTAAAATAGGTAGAACAATAATATCAGTGAAGCAGTTGATGTTAAAATCTATGTTCGTCTAACTATTTGAATTAACTGCATAGAAGGCAAATCTTTAACTTAAATTTTGAACAAAAACAATCATCATTAACTCGTTTTATGTCGATAGGTTGACCCTGTCCTATTTCTCAGCCCTTTAAAATTATAAATCGAGGTATTTTTCACAAAATAAACAGTAGGCACTGTTGCAAAAAAAATGTGAATGTTACAGTGTGTACCATTTCGAAATGAATGTGGCAATAAATGAAAAAAAAAACGAACCACTCTCGTATTGAAGCAAGCATCCACATGCAACCGTGCGCATGCAGTCCTCTCCATCACGTTTGCACACCACTCCCAGATTGCCACTCTCGCTACCCCCCCCCATTCGCTCCATGGAAGATAAAAGTTACCGAGTGAAAGCATTTCATGTGCTAACAGTTTACATGCATTCAATCATCTTTCTATATATACACAGGATAGCTCAGTATAACATGTGTCCTTCCAGTGCGCATAAAACAACAAATGGACATGATCTAATATAGAGAAAATGACATACATGTCATGCTTTTTGTAGAAAACATAACGTCTACCGCAACCAATAACATAGCAAGTATGTCCTACAGTAGTTTTTGAGTGAGCATCGTTAGCATTTCACTTATAAAATAGGGAAACCTAATAATATAAGGTGAGGGTTACATCGAAAAAAATTAATTTTTCCATGCAACTTTTGACTTTCTTGTTATATATTTTACCTTACGTTGTACGATCTAAGGTATGTTGCATTATTTTTAATGATGAACATCTTTTTACAGTACAATTAGTAGACAACATATAAAATTTATTTGCATAAAATGAGAACCTTAGTCAGTAGGATCAGAGATCACATTTGTTCGAGACCTTAGTCAGTACGATTTATTAAATGATGCCACATGTTGTAAAATGTACACAATGATATTGAAGGAGATTCATATTTATAAGCAACCTTAATTATTTTACAAAAACTCAATACTACTACGAACTAACATCGGAATATGCAAACAAGACAAATGAAAATAACATTGTTATAGTGAAAAAAGTTTCAAAATATTTGTTCAAATGTAAAGAAATTGTAACTAATCTATTTTCTTCAATTCGCTAACACAATTACAACGATATATATAATAAAATTTTTTTTGAGTACAAATATATATATATATATATAGTAAATTTTAAATCAATTTAATGAACAAAAAGAAAAACCATAATCAAATCATTTTACTCTATCTTCTTTATGGTTTCTAATTGAAAAAAAAAATCTTTAATAAAGTAGACAAAAACTAAATTTGTTCATACTTTCTTATAGTTAATTTTCTATAGCAAATAGCACATGTTCCCATCTTCTATAAAATTTGAGCACAAATACGTATAACATATTTTAAATCAATTTATTGATTTTTTTTTAAAAAGCACAATTAAATCAGTTTATTCTATCTTCCCTAAAATTTCTTGTTGAAAAAAATTAATTTTTTTTAATGAAGTAGAGAAAAAACTAAATTTGTTCCTACTTTCCCGAAGTTAATTTTCTATAGCAAATAGCAAACGTTCCCATCATCTATAAAATTTGAGTACAAATATGTATAACAAATTTCAAATCAATTTATTGAACAAAAAACCCCCACAATCAAATTAGTTTATTCTATCTTCTTCAACATTTCTAATTGAAAATAAGCCAACGCATAAAATATAGGACATAACATTTAGAAATTAGGGTTTCTTACCTGATGCCTCAAATCAAATTATACGATCAAATCAGTTGATTCTAACTTCCCTAAAATTTCAAGCAAAAATAAATCGATGTATGAAAAATGGAAGATAACATTTATAATTACTGAATTAGGGTTCCTTCTCGAAAATCAACCTGCGCTTTTTTTCTTTACCGAATTTTTATTTGATTCTCCTTCTCTCTTGATTTGCTCTCCTTCTCTATAATGCTTTTGTTACATCCCCGATTTTTAGTAATTAAACAATAAATTTATTTAAATATATTTGGCAATATAAATGACTTAAATTAAATAAATTTGGAATATTTAATAAATATTTATAATGGGATAATAATATATAATTTTCGAAATCGCCAGAAATAATTGAATTTTCAATGATGTGTGAATTGGATAATATAAGAGATTTAGTTCAATTTGAAACTGAATTATAATAACGAATTTATTTGTAAACGACATTTGAACGTATTAATTATAATATAATTATAAACGAGCTCGTGAAGACGTGGTAGTTCGTAATTTGGCGATTCGAACTTTAAATGAATATAAATGATTCGTTTTAAGTCGGATTTCTTTGGAAAAAGAAACGTTTGGATGCATTTGATAATAGTTTTCTAAAGAAAGTGAAAATTTGAGATTTCATTTTATAGATTGTAAGTTATGTCCAAATCAAATTTTCATAAAGTCGTTATGGAATTCGTTTATAATCTACAATGATTTATTATATAAAAAAAGGGTTTTTATATAAAGTGGATATCGATTTAACTTGGATTTGAAATGTCGAGTTATAAATCCAGATATGTTTATTTTGGAGATATAAGATATTTTATTTGGATATATGCGATAATAATAATTTATTATTATTAAATTAATTCGTTTTTGAATATATTAATATTTTATTGGTTTATTTAGTCATTTTGCAAACAACCTTCGATTTCGATGAAATGAATTTTATAAAATATGTAATGTTTAATTATTGCTAGATTTCAATTTTCGCACCAATCAGAGTTGTTTTGTGACCATGCGGATTTTAAATGTGAATCGATCAATAATTTGACTTTAAAAATATGCTATGTGAGCAAACAGACTCAAAATTCAACGACACAAATTTCATTGGATCCGTAATATCGAACCACAGCTGCATGTCCATTTTCATCGAAAAAGGGATTCATATGTAATCATACAAAATTTTAAATGCTTAATGGAGGCAACGGTTCAATAAAGATTAATATAAAATAGAATATAAAACTAATATTTTTATCCTATAAATACCCTAAATGTCCTAACCCTAAACCATTATTCATTCAGTGGTCAACAACATTTCACGCCTCCACCCAAAATATTAAACCGTAAGAAATCAATCTTTGAAAAAATAAAATAAAATCCCCTACTCTCTTGAAAAATCCAATGTTTATATATTTGAAATCCTAAGAGTTCTCTCTTCGATACGATATAGGTATTTGGGGGTTCGAATATATTTCTGTTCGATCCTTACCTGGCAGCATGGGGCCTTCTTGCCTAGGGTTCCAGATGTTGGAGTACAGAAGCATGGATTCAAGGATTAGATGATGTATTTGGATTTGTGGTGGTGAATAGTATATGCGTACGAAGTTTCGTTCGATCTTTCTGTTGCGCCCTTTACTGTAGGCATGAGTACTACCTGGGTGATGCGATTTAGGGGAGATTTTGGAGTGTATATAGTGGTGATGAGGATGGATAGGAGGTGAAGGGGAGGAACGTGGCGGCGGCAGTTCGATGAATGGTGGAGAGATGAAGCAGTAGTTGTGGGAACAAAGAGGCTGAAATGGCGGGCTTGAATTCTGGAAGAAGTAGCATGAGCGATGGGATTAGACAATTAAAAGGTAATTCAGGAGTAAGGGGCAATTAGTGAAATTATATGGTTTTAATTTAAATAAAATGTTTTAATAAGCATAACTTTGTCATATGTTATCAGAGTCTAACGAAACCAGTCACGTTGGGATCACATCATAATATACTACAAGCTCGTGAAGTTTGGAATGATTTGGAGATCGGCGAAATTATTGGTAAATTAGAATGCCTGATCGAATCAACCGATATTTATCATTATTTAACGATAAACGATCAATGTGATTAATCTCACTAACTCTGTCCATTTTACAATATTACAAACATTATTTAATATTGATAAGTGATGATTGAATATTGTGTGATGGTTGTTTGGATGAATCGTTAATTAATTTGTTGACATTATACATATAATTATATATATATATTAGTCATAATAAAATATTAGTTTTGTTTACTAGAATATTTCATATTGATATGAAATTGATGTTATTTACATTGAATAACATCTATGAATGCATGGAAATAAGTTAGAGGGATCCAACTGGATTCCTCAAACATTATTACTGTTTATTTTCGTACATTGTGATATATGATGTGATATATTATTTGTGATTGATTATGTGTGTTTAGATGACACTGGCCTTTTTGATTCGGTATTTTTAAATACCATAATTAATATTGGAATAAGAAAGAGGAATCTTTGAAGTGGATATTGAATTTAAGAATTTTATAAAGTCAAATGGATTTTATATAAGGAAATGTTTGTAAATTAAATAAGAAACTTATGTATAAAATTATTAACAGTTATATGGAAGTTTTAAAAGGCTTTTTTTATGGAAATACTGAATGAAGGTAATAAGAGGTAAATAAATGATTATATGGGATACATACAATATTTGGGAATTAACAGAATTTTAAAAAAGGAATTGCGAATTATAAAAGAATTATAGGAAGATTGATTTAAAGTAGATATTTAATAGAAATACCTTTTTAATAGATAAATTGAGAAGAATAATTTATAACTAATGTTTTATAAATTAAGTAAAGTAATTATCATTGGATAAATTAAAATATAAGTCTTAATTTATATAGAGAAGTACAAATTGGTTTTAACATCGATATTTTTAATGGAATTTGAACTTAGCATTTATAAAGGGAAATATTAAATGAGATTTTAAGTGTTAGAAGAAAAAAATGAGATTTTGTATGAATATTCTATAAATAGAAGTATAAAAAGAATTTGGATTTGAGTCATTATTTTAATGCAAAATCAAACTGATTTGATTGTATAAAAGAAATATTATTCACGATCGAAGTGAATAATGGTTTAAAACAAATATTTTGCAAATGAAAATAGTTTAATGGAAATGTGATGTTTGGAAATAAGAATTTAAATGGGATTAAGGAAATTATAAACTGACTAGAGACTAGTTAAGTTGGATGGCTTTCTGGGTATTGATCTGATGTTGGTTTCGGCCTTCGGGGTTAATACGCAGGGAGTTGTTCTTTTACTAGTTTACAGTTAGGGACTAAGGGATGTAGAAGGGTAATGATGCGTAAATAAGAAATGGAAACGTTTTCCAATATTAATAACGTATATTTTCTAAATAGAAAATGAGAAATTGTGAATATATGGAAATGTTTTTCCGTGAAACGTGAGAGGCTAACTGGGTTTAAGAAATATGGAAAATGGGGAATTTGGAAAGGAATAAATTATTGATAAAATTAGTTAAAGGGGTTTACTGTTGATTGATGGTTGGTCGATATAATTTCCATTTGGAAATAGGATCGTTGTTTGTATGGATGATTTCCTTTGATAGTTAAATAACTGGCTATCAAAGTTTTTTCCATTTATTCATTGTCAATACAGAGAGACCGGGATCAGATTCATTATCTGAAAACCACTACATAAGGACATTATCATTGCAAATAAAATATATTGAAGACAATTGAAGACGGAGGTATGCAAGGGATGATCTGGCGATCCTAGGTAGAAATTTCCTAAGATGGATTTACAGAATAGTACCTTCGGTTTGTCCAGTCACAGGACAACTTGTATAAATGAATGTATTACAAAGTATGCCTGAAAGATCATATACATTGACCACTTCAAACATATCACGTCTAGTGGAGGAGGAATTCGTTTCTTTTTGCTTTATACCTGTGATATTGTTGGAAAATCGATAAATGGTTTAACAGTCTTGACGATGCAACATTCAAAGTAAATGATGATGTGGCATGTAAAAAGATAAGTGTGGCCTCAAGCCTCACAACCAGTAAATGGTATAAAATTGGGTAGGTCGCATGGCTAAGTGGGTAGCTCCCAATTAGGGTGTATTGTCACCTGATCTAGAGAAAATTCTATTTGCTTCTTTAATCTATTTCGATGTTGTCCCTTTCGGGTAATGGTTGTTGATCCCAAGCGTTGGTGATAATACATTCGGTACACTCAAACGAAATAAGTGGCTGGTCATGTTTAGCCTGGGTTGCAAGATGTTCTTGTTGAACCCGGTGCATTCCTCTCTAGAGATACACTACCGGAAGGTGGTCTCATACCTTGCCAATTAAAATCCATTGCCCAAAAAGCGCCCATGATTTTTGATTATACATTATGTATGTGGAACGTGAGATGAAAGTGTTCTGCTAGATTGCTATTTATTTGATTTAGACATTATTATAATATCAGGAGAGTATTGATTTAAAGAATGCTTTGGGTTATTGTAAGATAAAAACCATTCGTGTTTATGTGTGGATCGGTCTTACAATTTTCCTTTCTTTTAAAGTGATTTTAAAAGTTAAACCTAAGTGTTGGAGTTTACTCACACCAGTCCCATGACTGACCCAGAGTTTATTTTGTTTTGTTTTACCTTAAACTCTTGGGTGCCCAAAATTTGTACGGGGAGTCAAGTAGTCATGGTTTTATGGATATACTTGGAGAGCTTGGGGCAGGAGGCTTCAGGATTATATAACTATTTTTATTTCCGCTGTGTTGTAAGTGTTGTACTCCGATAATGGTATTGTATACATATACTAGTTTCTGTTTCAAAAGTTATGCTATAAAATATATTTCATTCATTTTGCTGTGAGATTCTGTTTATTCTGATTTTGTTCTGTTGTGATCTTCTTTTCTTCTATTCTAACTTGCTTTCTTTCTATTTCTCACCCTCTAACTTCTTTCTATTAATGATCTGGTATGTTCGATTCTTGTATATTTGACATTAGTTGTATGTCATATTTCAGGGTCAAAAATTCCAGGTCATTAACTACAGCTTTTATGTACAGCGTGATATTTTCCTTACGTGTTTTTTTGTTTCCTTTCAAATGCCCGCTGCGATGATGCCCTGCTTGATTTTCATGCCCGTGCGATGGCCCAGTTAGAACTGGACCAAAGCCGACTTTGTTAAGCATGAGACTTGTTTTTTTTTCATATTGGCTCCAGATACTCGTTATCGCCAAAGCACATGATTCAGAACATTTAGGTTTATGAGGATTTTATATAAATGTACTTTAAACATATAAGAATTAAAATTTTTGAATGTAAGCTAGGACCATATAGCTTTAGAAACGTATGTCGTTTTAAACATGTATACACGATTTCAAATTAATGATAAGCTTATTCGAGTTTCGTGTATGAAAGTGTTTTGATGCTTAGCGTAGAATGACTTTGAGCATATTAATATGCTAGTTTCAAACATTTTAAGTATACGTGCTTTATATATAAGCAAGGTGTACACACACGGTAGCTGTGAATTCCCTTTCTTTCAGTCTTCATACACAATTAATCAGCAAGGTCAACATGACTTGCTTAGATCTATTTCTATGGAGGAAGTTTAGAAGGCTGTTTTTTCTATACATGAAGATACAAGTCCAGGTCCCGATGGATTCAATTCGAAGTTGTTTAAGGTGCATTGGGATGAAGTGAAAGAGGATTTACTAGCTGTTGTTCAAGACATGTTCAATTCTGTAAATCTACCCAAAGGTTGTAATCACACTTTTATTACTTTTATTCCTAAAGTCAATAGGCCATCTGAAATATCCCATTATCGACCTATTTCATGCTGCAATCTATATTACAAGATTTTTAGCAAAATATTTAAATGGTTCTTACCCCATCTCATATCACCCAATCAATGTGCCCTTATTCCATCACGATACATTGGCGATAATGTTTTACTAGCTCATGAGTTAATTAGAGATTTTAAAAAGCCTGGTGTGAACAAGTTTTGTGTGAAAGTGGACTTGCATAAAGCGTATGATAGAATTAATCGCAAGTTCATTTGTCATATTATGAAAAGCATGAGTTTTCCTACACATTTCATCAATGTTGTTTATGAATGTATTTCCACACCAACTTTTTCCATTATTATTCGAGGGGTTCCAAATGGTTTTATATCTTCGAGTAGGTGTATAAGGAAAGGAGATCCTTTGTCACCTTACTTATTATCTATTGCTATGGAGTATTTTCTTTTTTATGAATGAGGTGTTACTGCAGAAAGCTTTTTTATCTGTTCATGTTTTTGAACCTATTGTTACCCACTTATTCTAGGAGGATGACTTGATGGTTTTTGGGAGATGCTTTACTTCTTGTGCTACTTCTTTGAAGTTTGTGTTTGGAAAATTGGAGAAGTTTAGTGGTTTATCAGTAAGCTCTCTTAAAACTAAGATCTATGTTAGCTCCTCTGCTTCTTCAACAAATGAGATAGTGGATATCCTTGGCTATAATGTTGGTCATCTTCTAATAAAGTATTTGAGGGTACATTTATCCTCAAATTATATTCACTACCAAGATTGCCAAGACTTGTTACATAGGATCCAACATAAACTGCAGTCATGGGATGCCAAATTCCTGAGTTTTGCGGGAACAGCTGAATTAATTCAGTCAGTTATCAATCCAACTGTGTTGTACTGGATGTTTGTTTATCAGCTGCATGAGTATACTATTGAGAAGTTGAACATGCTTTGTGCAGATTTTTTTGGGGTAGTTCAAAGCATAAAATGAAGTGGGAAAAGTTGTATGCTCCAAAACATTAAGGTGGTATTGGATTAAAATCTTTCAAAGATTTGAAGACGGTTGCGAGAATAAAATTAATGTGAAAATTTCTAGTTGACTCTTCTTTTTGGAGTAGGTGGATGGCTTCAAAATATTGTAAAGATTAATTTTTTTGGAGTATGAACATAGACAATAACTCATCTTGCACTTGGAAGACTATTTTGAGATAAATATCAAGTGGTAAGCAATATTTTAATAAAGTAATTACCTCTGGTTCATCAACTCTCATATGGTTCGAACCATGGATAAACGGAAAATGTTTAGTGGACATGCTTAGGGTTTCAAGATTTCAAGCTTTGGGTAGTCATAATGAGTTGGTTGCTTCTATAATTCGAGAGGGTAGTCTTTGTAGTAGTCCTCATCAAGCTACAAGAGAATTGCAGCAACAAGTTGATTGTGTGGTGGTAAATAACAATGTGCAACAAGATTATTATAAATGGATTGATGATGGGTTGTTTTCTTTTCACAAATCCTGGGAAAAAGAAAGAGAGAGATTTTCTACAAGGAAATGGTCGAAAGTTATTTGGCATTTTAGGAACTCAAAGAGAATTTCTTTCATCACATATTTGGCAATGATGAACAGGTTGAGTACTAAAGATAGGTTAAGGAGACATGGTGTACTTGATGAGAATATATGTATGCTATGTAACAATCAGGAGGAAAGTGTAAGCCATCTATTTTTTAACTATGCATATTCAAAGTTTGTATGGGGATCTTTGAAAATGAAGCTTAGCTTGAATGCTAATATGATGGGTTCTATGGAGGAGGAAGCAAATCAGTATCACATGTGTTTCATGAGAAGATTCAGGTTAAGGACATAGCTTATGCCGCATTAACTATTGCAGTGTACCATCTATGACTGGAACGTAATGCACGATAATTTAGAAATTATTATATATGTAAGGAGGTTAGGCTACAGTTGATCGAGAGGGAGATCTACTTTTTGGTGAGAGGAAACGGAAGTAAGACTGCTAGAACTTTGGGTAATGAGGAGTTTATGCGCAGATGGGGTATAGAGCTGTTAGACACTGGATGAAGTAGATGCAGGTTGATCTTATTTGAGAGGATAAGGAGATATGTTAGTTTGTGATTAGTTTTAATTTTGTGTGTTCTTTTCATTTTAAAGTTAGATGATCTAATTGCTTTGTAATGTGAATATATGAATTTTATATGTACTATTTTTCCTTGTTGTCGCACCCATCTAGGTTACGGGCGGCGCAAGGTTTTGATGAGGCATATAAAAGAAGTATGTGATTGGTATTCGAAATAAAGTGAACCAATTTTAAATATATATATATGTATGTATGTAATGTCAGTCCGCCATAGGAAATATTGCAAGCCTTTTCTGTTTACCTTTTATAGAATGTTGTTCATATATTTATGGGTGGGATATTTTGGTTCATTAAATGTATGCAAGCTTTAATTATTTGGATAAATTTGTTGTTCTTTAATTTTTCGTTCCAGCTGAAAAAATGTATTCAACTATAGATCGTTCACATAAATTTGGTTCACGTATGTATACCATTGTGAAATTTAAACGTATGCGTATTATTGCTCGTGCTTCCTATCAATCAATGTCAAATCAATAAATGTGCGAACATAAAAAATGCATGACGAAATACAATCAAATGTAGTAATATTTATTTGTACATTAAAAGCTAAGATAGAAATTGTAGTACAGTACAATTAATATAAGAAAGAAGAGGCAAACATGATGTAGCTATGTTTATAGGCATTGTTATTAACACTCCAAATATTGTTAAGGGAAAGACCTTTTTTTTATTTTTTTTGTTAAGGAGAGTACCAATGAGAGAAGTAGCCCCATAACAAATACAAGTAATTTTATGTTATTACCCATTTAGCTTTATTTCACTCTTCTATTCATTAGTCTAATTTTTAATGGTTAATCAACCCATTAGTTGAGGAAAAATCAAATCCTAACAAAAAAAATGATTGAAAAAGACAACAATATGATATGGACATAAGAGAGTGATCGTTATCTTGGAGTTAATCGGAGTGATGAGATGGTAAGATCTAATTTCAGTTTATTAAATCATATGCACATGTTGTTAAGGTTAAGATCTAATTCAGTTTATTAAATCGTATGCATATGATATCAACTATTCCCTGACGTTATTTGCAGTTCAAAAATATATGGTTTTTTGATTTAGGGGTTTGATGATTTTACAGTGCACAAGTTTTTAAAGTAAGGGTATAAGTGTAAGAAGTTAAAAAAAATAGCTACTTACATTGACCCCCTTAACAATTTAAAAAAAGTGGAGTGTCCTTGAAATTTGACCCCTCCTTAACATAAATTGGAGTGTCAATAACGAACCCCATGCTTATTTGTGTTCCGAGGGAGAAAAGTACAACATTGAGTAACAAAAAAAACAAAAGCGTACGAAATTTATTTGAAAGAGTGAAGAAGTTTGAAACTCGGGTTAAAAGGTGCAATCCGTAACATTGTTAGCGTGAACATCATGCAATAAGCTCTACAACAATCCTGCCACATTCTTCAAGCTGGACAAACATAAAAAATATGATAAACATAAGAATAGGTTACTAGTAAAAAATGAAGTATTTATGTGTACTTGGTAGCATACCACTTCAGGAGTACTAAAAAAAGTATCCCAGTCGAATTCGTCGTTGTTCACCAAAATTTCCATTGTTAACCGAAATAAGTGGAAGATCAAAGAATTGATGGGAGTTGATAACAATTATTTGCTAACACTGAAGAATAGTGGGTCGTGATACATCTGCTATCATATTGTTGCCTTTAGAATTCAATGCTTGTTGCTATTTTGTTAAAGGGTGCTTTTACGTCTCAGCTTATCTGTAGAAGAGGGTAATATTGACTCGTTCATTTGTATTGAAGATTTAGACTACATTATTCAATATATGTGTTACTTGATGTTATGTATGGTATCATAAATGAATACAATGGAGGGGGGAAAATAAAGGGAAAAAACATAAGGTGTTTGAGTGCAAAAGAAAAGTTGACATGCCTTTGTCATATTTTTCATGTAAACGAAACAAAGATTGGAGCAATAAGGAAGAAGGGAGCTAGATGGAAAGAAGTGTTGGTGCGGGTGTGTACATTTATAGAGGGAAGGAAGATGCAATATTTCCTCTTTGTGTTGATTCGGTTATTAGGTGTTGCAGATGTGGAGAGATGTGTGGAGTTGGAAGGAGAGAAATATTGTTGACTTGGCAAGTTATTAACAATTGAATGATATAAACAAAGTACAAATAATATAAAGTTTATGCACATGTTTTTTTTCAGTGCGTGAAACAGAAATAGGCTAAAAAATAGTGGTAGTATTAATTAATGTTCACAAATGGTTATTTTGGTGTCAACAATTTTGAACATTTCTTACATATGCAATAATTTTCGAACCTTTCTTACCAACAGTCTCATTAGCCATATCAAGGATAACCAATTAGTAAATAAATAAATTTGGAACAAATTGAGATTTTATGATAAGTTGTGGAGATAACAGAGAAGGTCGATAGATAAAGCATGGTCCTTAAAACACTTAGAAGACAGAACAACATCTACAAAGATATAACGTATAGATAGACTTGTAAACACACCTAATTATCAAATTTTGCATAGCCTAAAGATCATTTGAAACATTGGGTAAAAAGGAAGAATATTCCAGTGAAATTATACAAAAAGTATAAAAGCCACATCAAGACATTTATGATAAATGAACTGTTAGTGACCTAATCTGCAAAATATCAAAGGTAGCTCCTTACATAACTTCCATCATTGGGTGAAAAGCCATGCTTTTAGGTGATAGTAACTTTTCCTTAAGAACAAATGTTGGTTTCTGAGTTCCAGCTCCATAAATGAACACAAACCGGAGACCATCGTAGACTATAGACATTGAAAATATTAAATGTTGAAAATAAGTTATTCTTTCATTATCAAACCCAACAATCGAAGTAGTAAAAATCAAAACTAAAGCAGAGTAAGATTATATAATCAATATAAATTAAATGGTGAAACAATCAAGCAGGAATAAGCAATGACCGAGGAACAGAGGAATGAAGAATGATACCTGGAAATAGAAAACTTGACCCATTCATAATCACGTCAAGAAGTTAAAAAGGAAGGAAAGTTAGGAAACAGTAAAAGTGAGAAGAAATTTAGTGTTCATGCTACATAGCCATTTATCTAGAATTAATTTCTGACACATAATTAAATAAATAAATCAATTTGAGATCCAAGTCTAAACGATGTATAATTGAGATGATTTAGATGAACTCACCTACTTCCAAGATTGAGATAGTGCATCGTGTCACTACAGAAACTTAGGTAGTGTTTGGTTTAAAAATTATTGTGTGTTTCCGGTTTTCAATTAATATGTCAAAAATGAGAAGAGTGAAGTAATGGTGAAGAGAAGACGGAGGGAACCATGGAGGGAAGGATGAGTAATGTAAGAATGGATTATGCCTTATACTTATCTTATTTCCCAAAACATGAAAAAAGAAAAAAAAATGTTTTCTATTTTTCATATTAACTTTGTTTTCTAAATCGATTGTTTTCAACAACATATGTACATCGTGCGTATTTTTATATGGACGAAAACTCAAAACTTAAAACGGTAAAACAAACACTACCTTACATTTTAAACCCGAGTTTGGTGATGCACAAATTTGACGATCTTATCTGCAAAGTGTTAGAAGATAAAGTAACATGACAATGAAGATAAGTGCCTTAATGATTATGGTTAAAGACATTATTGCATCTTTTACAGATTGTACCTTGCTTTCACCTTCTAATTTAATTCAAGTTCGAGTATCTGCCTGTTTCATAGAAAAAGAACAATATTAGATTATCTAATTTTGAGTAAATTGAGGATGAAAACAAATATAAAAAAATAGATAGTTTCCTGAATAATTCAGTTGACATCCAAAACACCTAACTTCAGTCTATCCAAAATGTTTTCCGTAAATAAAATATCCAAAAAGTTTGAAACAATAGGGACTTTTTCAGAGATTGGATGCAGTTACTAATTTATGATCTGACATGTACAGAATGAAAACTTCATTCTCGATTATACGCAATTTTTTATGAAAGCGTTTCATTTTCTTCTCTTCAATGGAAGTTTCATTTTCCCAGAATGTATCCTAATTTTTGGCCTAATTGTTCTTCTGATGATCGATTCAACCTCTTATCAAAAAGATAGACCTTGGTTCTATTTCATCTCTTCAACAAGTTTAGTAATGAGCATAACGGCCCTATTGTTCTGATGGAAAGAAGAACATATAATTAACTTTTCGGGAAATTTCAAAACGAATAGTTTCAACGAAATATTTCAATTTCTTATTTTACTATGTTCAACTCTATGTATTCCTCTATCCGTAGAGTACATTGAATGTGTAGTCATTTATTTGGTACCTCCCAAGGAGCGGGAACTTCCATTCTAACCCTTCTTGAGGGATTCCGTCCTCAAATGCAAAGTTTATGGTTGACCGATATGGCTCACCAACATTTAGCTATTGCATTTATTTTTCTTGTTGCTAGTCATATGTATAGAATGAACTTTGGAATTGGACATAGTATCAAAGATCTTTTAGAAGCACATACTCCTCTGAGGGGTCGATTAGGGCGTGGACATAAGGGTCTTTATGATATAGTTGCACTACATAAAAAGAGCAACTAACACAATTAAATAGGGTTTTGCTAAATAAATATCCTTATATGGATGTTAATAGATAAAGTAGATAAATAAAACTACCTTCCACCACTAAACATAAGAAGAAATATTTACAAATATGAATGAATAATTTGGGTCGGCATTATGAACAAAGGAACGAAGAAAGATAACTCAAAATAGAAAGCTTGACCCATTAATAATCACTGTCAAGAAGTAAAAAAAAAGAGGAGAAAATGTAATGATCCAAAGTTTGGTTGTTCAAATTGACAAAAATCCACAAGTGCCGACTTAAAAAATCCAAAAATACAGATAGTTATCGAGATTAATATAAGAAAAAGAAGAAAGAAATAAAACAATCACAGAATCTCTCAAAGGAAGGACAAAATATAATAAAACAATTCATGAAGATGTTAAAAAGTACATTTGAGTATACTTTACCATAATTATCAGAGTTAACTATCATAAAACATACCAATAAATGCAGCGAAATAATAATAAATACTTCTGTTGAGCTCCATCTCCATCTTCATAGCTATATCTTCGATAACTGTAAAACTCTAGCTGTAACAACCCGGATTTTTACAACATGCTAAGACAAGAATCAAGGCAGAATTTAATTATAAAATCTAAATCAAGGGAAACGGGCTGTGACATTGCATTCGTCTCGGAAAAATACGCGAAATAGAGTCCGAGTTTTCGGAAATCGGAGTTCGTATGACCAAGTTATGGCCCGTCAAAGTTATCAGAAAATTTCAAGTTCAAAAACAGTTCAAATTTGAATTCAGAATTAAAATTCAGCCAAGCAGGACAGGCGGGAAAATTCCCGCCACCCCCAAGTCGACTGGGGAGTCGACTTGGGAGTCGACACACCCCAGGTGGTGTCGACTGCCCAGTCGACAACCCTGTCGACTTGGGTGGTCGGCCAGTTTGGCATGGGTGTACTTGACTTGTTCCTCAAGACATGCTTTAGGGCTGGTGACGGATTTTGAGGGTTCAGATCTATCCTAGGGTTAATCTAAGGGCCTAAACTACTCCTGATCTCTATAAAACACCCTAGGACCTAACCTAAATCACTAAAAATCATTCTAGCAACTAAGTGCTGCCCAAATCCCTCTTGATCATGGCCTCCATCTCCAACTCCAAGAGCTTATGCATTCAAATCGGATCCGAATCAAAGGTGCTAGCTTGCTACATCAAATCAAGGGAGTGGATCAACGTTGCTACGCAAATTTCATGACGATTCTTCAACAAAGGAGCCACCTTTATTCGTCAAGACGATGCATGATCCTTCCCTAAGCCTCGCTATGTAAGTTCTAGCTACTTGTAGATTCTAATGGTGGTTCTAATGTGACATGGAATAAAATGCGATGAAACATAAGTATGCTAGCCTATGTGAACCTAACTTTGCCCCTTTTCTATGATCTATGACCTTGGGCTAAGTTTTAGCGACTTAATCATGCCACTCATGTTATGTTTAACCTAGTTTATCTTGCAAGTTTGAATCTTTATCTATGGAATGTTAGCATGAACCTTTGGGAACCATTTGACTTGTGAAACATTGGCAAAGACTTGACTTTGGGGCCTATGCATGTAAATGAACCCAAACCCCTTATGTTATCATGCATATTTGTGGCCAAATTCCCTTATGATACTATGCATGTTTGAGGCCAAAACCCCCTTATGATGCTATGCATATTTTGAGGCCAAACCCCTTAAGATACCATGCATGTTTGTGGCCAATTCCTTTTTGACATCGTGCGTGTTTTGAGGCCAATATGTAGCATAGTATCCTTACTATGTTGACTCGCTTTTACTTGGGTTGGAAACACGATTTGGGGTAGGTTAGACGTGCGTGATTATGACATGATAATTTGGCATGGGATTTCATGAAAATATGGCACTCATGATACACCTAAATGTGGACATGACATGTGGGGTAAACATGGGACTTGAAACTAGACACGTATGGGTTGTAAGTGTAATATGACACTAGACCAAACATGAAAGTGGCCAACTCGAGGTTAGGTTGAGTTTGTAGCATAAATCTACCAGGACCCGCCCGGCTTAACTAGTGGCTACAAACAATAGGACCCAATGTGAGTAGTTGGTCATATAGCACTTAAAACCCGAGATTAGACTAGGTTGTGGTGTAAAACTACCCGGACCCGCCCGGCTTAACTAGTAACCACAACAAAGTCTAATGTGAGAGGTTGGGGTGCATTAATCTAATTAATGCCACATGAAAAGGTTAAGTAATTTTGACTAATGACACTTAACCGATATGACACGAATGGGTAGGTTAAGTTAAACCGGACTTGATTTCTTAATGACACTTAACCATATAAGACAACTAAGGGATGGGGTTAAGTATTTTACAATTAACAAATCCGACTTGGTAATTAGATGGGGTTAAGTAACTTAGACTTAACTAATCTAAACACGGTAATTAGATGGGGTTAAGTAACCTACACTTAACTAATCTAAACACAGTAATTCGATGGGGTTAAGTTAAACACTCAACCAATCTAAACTTGGTAATTCAATGAGGTTAAGTAGACAATACTTAACCAACTTAACATGATAATTTAATGGGGTTAAGTAACTTATACTAAATCAATTATACATGATGATTTGATGAGGTTAAGCAACCATACTTAACCAATCTAATATGAGAACTTGATAGGGTTAAGTCATAAGACCGTTTAAATATACTTAACCATTCTAATACGATTAGTGGATGGGGTTAAGTTTACCTATACTTAACCAATCCGACTCGATAATCTGATGAGGTTAAGATAATCTATGCTTAACCAATCTAACACGATAATCTGATAGGGTTAAGATAAACAAATACTTAACCAATTTGACTTGATGATTGAATAGGGTTAAGTCATGAGCTTCTTGGTATACTTAACCAACTTGTAGGGCTAGGTCTTGGACTCGAATACTAAGCCAAAGCTTGACATGATTCGTAGGCGGGTTAAGTCATGAACTTGAATGACAACACTTAACCCATTAGACAAAACCCTAGCTCAGGGGACTAGGTTAAAAATCGTAGTTAACAAGGGTAGCGGGAAGAGAAGCTAAGTGGTAAACCTTAGTTAAGGATAACTAAGTAATAATTCTTAGTCAAGGAAATTGTACCAGTTCACAGATAGATGAGTAACCCGATACGGTAGGTCATCGCTTGAACACACGTGGAGGAGCGAATTATCTGACTTAGATAAAGGCTCCAACGAACTGGGTGACGAAGCGGTAGCTTTGGGGGACGTGAGGATACTCTTGGTATCCCTCTGTGAGGTTGCAGATGATCCGCCTGGGCTCACAAGAGGTTAAGGTCTACGGTAGAAGAACCAAGAGTATGCCTTGGTTTCTATGCGAGCGACCTAAAGACTGAGATGGATTAGCGTGGAGTCGACGATTCTTGTTTTTTCCCTGGATAGCGCGTCGTCGACTACCTACCATCTTAAGTCAATCATGCACGTACGGAAAGGCAGAGAACTCCCAACAGACCATATACTTGCTATCGAGTTATGGGTGAGGTTGGCCAATAGGTAAGTGGGGCATAGTGGGGCCGGGATGTAGTTCTCATACATGATTTTTCTTGGATTGCCTTTCAGTAGTTGAGGGAGGGGTCACGTGGGACCATAGCCACGGATACAAAAATAGACCTTGATATCTGCATCGGCAGATGACTTAAAGCTCCCGACCGAGTTCTGTATTTCTTGATTTGCCCTGGCACGGAACTCGGATGGCACATTGAGATACATGTGCGTCTAGACATGGGAAAACGATTCACGATACATACGTGGGATAAAGGGTGTGGTTGACGGGTGGCATAATCCCTAGTGGCCCTAGGTGGCTTGAACCCAAACCAAGACACGGAAACGTTCATTAGGTAGCATAATCCCTAGTGGTCCTGGGTGGCATAAATCCTAAGTGAACACGCGGTAGTTCATGGTAAGAAAACATAACCAGATCATGGATAGCAGTCCAAAACAACTTCAAGGATAAAATGGTACTACGTTGAGGTGGTATAGATTTACATGGGAAAGCCCGTACGGCCTACGGCAAAGGACCGAACTTATACATGGAAAGAAACATACGAGTTGGGAAAACCTACATATGCTATATATTAGGTTGACATGGACCATTACATAACATTGGGCAAGGGACATCCATAGTTAACACATGACGCGGGTTGGGATACTAGTACGAGTGGTGCAGAGTAAATATATATGATAAATACCTTGGGATGTTATACATGATAGATACCGTGGGATGTTATACATGATAGATACCTCGTGATAGTATACTTGATAGAAACCTGACGATGTGATACCTTGATATATCTTGACACCGTAGTTTATCATGATACCTTAGTCTATCTTGCTACAGTAGTTCATCCGGTTATCTTGGTTTAGCTTATCTATCTTGTTATCATCCTTATGTTTACTTTCAGTTTATGCATGCCATGTTACCTTTACCTGTTTTTATACTGGAAGTAGATAAGGCTTACCAGTCTTTATGACTGACCCCGTTTTGTTTCGCCTCTTTGTCTTCCGTTTCCCCCCCAGGTTTTCAGGGAGGAAACACTGTTATTTAGTTCGGACTTCCTCTGCTTGAAGGTCATCATGCATGGCTTGGACTTTTCTTGGCTATGGCTACCTTACTGTTTTACTTGGGGAATAATTTATGAAATGGTTTATGCTTCTTTACTATTGCAAGACAGGTTTTGATGTATTCTGATGTAAAAGGCTTTTGACCTTACTATTTTATAAGGTAATGAAATTTGTTTTATTTCCGCTGTTTTATATATGTTCTGTCTTGTAATATTTCTGTGCATGTTTACCTCGATGATACTTCACCAAACCTAGTGCATTCCCTTTGTGAGTGACCCTAGCGGAGGTGGGATGTTACATTTGGTATCAGAGCAGAAGGTTACCAGACTGGGCAAAAGTTTTTTTAAAACCTTCTGAAAACTATTTGAGAAACCGTTTACAAAGAAGTATTTTTCAAGAAAAGTTTTTAAAAGCTATTCCCCAAAAGCCATTAGCGCTATCCTTTGTTTCCTTGATTGAACCTCTTTTCCTTTCTTTCCTCCATCTGTAGTCACAGTAGTTTTAACTGCGACAAATCCTTGTCTAGCTACGTAAGTGTTTTCCCGTGCGATGGAGGAAGTTCTCGAGAGACCTGTTATCGAAGTTATAAGAAGGGATAATAAGAGCAAGGATAAAGGACACGAGCTTAAGAATAAGCAACTTGTTGGTATGGCTTGATCCACAAAGGAAGATAAGGACAAGATCAGCGAGAGGGCAATTGTATGCTCTCATTTCTAGCGTACCTAAGAGGAATGATACCGTTTCTGTTAAAGGCTTAGCCTTTCTTTTCTATCGTCCCGTCTAGACTTTGTTTTGATCATCGCATCATTTAAGTCTACCTCAATAGTTAAGTCTCTGCACCTTAGTACTAGCATGGTAGAAGATCCCACTTTAGTCCCAAAATCTGGTTGGAGAGTCGATCCATTTATTCATGACTTGTTTGGATTTGAGAACGTCTATGCCAAGTGTTGAGACTAGAAGCAATGCTTCTATTGTTGAGCTATGGATGGATTCTAGGGATGAAGTGGTGATCCAGTAATGGATGCCATTCTCGGTTTTGAAAGGAGGATAGTTAAACTCTTAACTTGCCTTGGTAATACCCTCGAAGTCTCGTGTAACCTTTTGGGTTCTGTCATGCTTAGTTACCTAGAATCTCTTGAAGCATTTATCGGAAATCTCTGATCCAATCGAGTAACGTTCGCCAATAAGACGGACGGTTCATTCCGCTTGAGCATGGGTTATAGGAATCACCCTGGTAAGTGCACATGGTAACATGGATTGGCATCGGTAAACGAGATCCAGAATTCACTAGTGAATTTTGGAGAGCTTGCATAGTACGCAGATATGTTTGAGCCGAGGGAAAGAATAAGTGAAACGAGAGGCGACAGTGAAATGAGTTCCAACTCATACCTTGGAAATAGGAATCAAGGAGCTACGAAAATCATGAAGTCAAAGGTGGTCAAGGCACACTGGAATTAAGCTCATGGAAATGCGGCTTAGACGCACGCATCATGTCTCTTTTTAAGAGTATATCTTTGATCCTTGGTTCACCTGTAGAGCTTACTTGCATGCTATCGCTTGGTGGATATCCTCTCGGTCCTGTTTCTGTTACAAACCCCGTAAGGAGTTTGTCTTGATTTTCTCCTCGATCTTATCTTGGGAACCTTAGATAGAACTCTATGGATGTAAACATGTATTCGAAACATGTTGTGATTGATATGGTTGCAAATGGTTGCAAGTGGTTGCTCGTGGATGCGCGAATACACATTAGATACTAGATTGACGCAGTGACGTTTCATGTTGCATATGCACGAGTATTTATACTTGTTTATGGATGAAATTGAATGTGTTGTCATGCGGATGTTGCATATGGATAAATGTTTGTGCACGCATATAGTACTTATATGACTAGGACTATTTGCATACATGTTGGATTCATGGCACTAAACATATTTTGCATTAGAAAGATTATTCAGGCCTGATCATTAGCATTAGCTAAGGAACATATACACACACTTTCTGCGTGTGTTCATAAAGCATTAGGAGTCTTTTAAGGACCATGGTTGCCTGTGGATGATGTTTTGAGTATATGGATGATGGATGGTAGGATACGTTCTTCCTAAGTTGGAGATTTCGGGGACGAAATCCTTTAAGTTGGGGAGAATGTAACAACCCGGATTTTTACAACATGCTAAGACAAGAATCAAGGCAGAATTTAATTATAAAATCTGAATCAAGGGAAACGGGCTGTGCCATTGCGTTCGTCTCGGAAAAATATGCGAAATAGAGTCCGAGTTTTCGGAAATCGGAGTCCGTATGACCAAGTTATGGCCCGTCAAAGTTATCAGAAAATTTCAAGTTCAAAAACAGTTCAAATTTGAATTTAGAATTCAATTTCAGCCAAGCAGGAAGGCGGGAAAATTCCCGCCACCCCCAAGTCGACTGGGGAGTCGACTTGGGAGTCGACACACCCCAGGTGGTGTCGACTGCCCAGTTGACACCCCTGTCGACTTGGGTGGTCGGCCAGTTTGGCCTGGGTGTACCTGACTTGTTCCTCAAGACATGCTTTAGGGCTGGTGACGGATTTTGAGGGTTCAGATCTATCCTAGAGTTAATCTAAGGGCCTAAACTACTCCTAATCTCTATAAAAACACCCTAGGACCTAACCTAAATCACTAAAAATCATTCTAGCAACTAAGTGCTGCCCAAATCCCTCTTGATCATGGCCTCCATCTCCAACTCCAAGAGCTTATGCATTCAAATCGGATCTGAATCAAAGGTGCTAGATTGCTACATCAAATCAAGGGAGTGGATCAACGTTGCTACGCAAATTTCATGACGATTCTTCAACAAAGGAGCCACCTTTCTTCATCAAGACGATGCATGATCCTTCCCTAAGCCTCGCTATGTAAGTTCTAGCTACTTGTAGATTCTAACGGTGGTTCTAATGTGACATGGAATAAAATGCGATGAAACATAAGTATGCTAGCCTATGTGAACCTAACTTTGCCTCTTTTCTATGATCTATGACCTTGGGCTAAGTTTTAGCGACTTAATCATGCGACTCATGTTATGTTTAACCTAGTTTATCTTGCAAGTTTGAATCTTTATCTATGGAATGTTAGCATGAACCTTTGGGAACCATTTGACTTGTGAAACATTGGCAAAGACTTGACTTTGGGGGCTTATGCATGTAAATGAACCCAAACCCCTTATGTTATCATGCATGTTTGTGGCCAAATTTCCTTATGATACTATGCATGTTTGAGGCCAAAAACCTCTTATGATGCTATGCATATTTTGAGGCCAAACCCCTTAAGATACCATGCATGTTTGTGGCTAATTCCTTTTTGACATCGTGCGTGTTTTGAGGCCAATATGTAGCATAATATCCTTACTATGTTGACTCGCTTTTACTTGGGTTGGAAACACGATTTGGGGTAGGTTAGACGTGCGTGACTATGACATGATAATTTGGCATGGGATTTCATGAAAATATGGCACTCATGATACACCTAAATGTGGACATGACATGTGGGGGTAAACATGGGACTTGAAACTAGACACGTATGGGTTGTAAGTGTAATATGACACTAGACCAAACATGAAAGTGGCCAACTCGAGGTTGGGTTGAGTTTGTAGCATAAATCTACCCGGACCCGCCCGACTTAACTAGTGGCTACAAACAATAGGACCCAATGTGAGTAGTTGGTCATATAGCACTTAAAACCCGAGGTTAGACTAGGTTGTGGTGTAAAACTACCCGGACCTGCCCGGCATAACTAGTAACCACAACAAAGTCTAATGTGAGAGGTTGGGGTGCATTAATCCAATTAATGCCACATGAAAAGGTTAAGTAATTTTGACTAATGACACTTAACCGATATGACACGAATGGGAAGGTTAAGTTAAACCGGACTTGATTTCTTAATGACACTTAACCATATAAGACAACTAGGGGATGGGGTTAAGTAATTTACACTTAACTAATCCGACTTGGTAATTAGATGGGGTTAAGTAACTTAGACTTAACTAATCTAAACACGGTAATTAGATGGGGTTAAGTAACCTACACTTAACTAATCTAAACACGGTAATTCGATGGGGTTAAGTTAAACACTCAACGAATCTAAACTTGGTAATTCAATGAGGTTAAGTAACCAATACTTAACCAACTTAACATGATAATTTAATGGGGTTAAGTAACTTATACTTAATCAATTATACATGATGATTTGATGAGGTTAAGCAACCATACTTAACCAATCTAATATGATAACTTGATAGGGTTAAGTCACAAGACCGTTTAAATATACTTAACCATTCTAATACGATTAGTGGATAGGGTTACGTTAACCTATACTTAACCAATCCGACTCGATAATCTGATGAGGTTAAGATAATCTACGCTTAACCAATCTAACACGATAATCTGATAGGGTTAAGATAAACAAATACTTAACCAATTTGACTTGATGATTGAATAGGGTTAAGTCATGAGCTTCTTGGTATACTTAACCAACTTGTAGGGCTAGGTCTTGGACTCAAATACTTAGCCAAAGCTTGACATGATTCGTAGGCGGGTTAAGTCATGAACTTGAATAACAACACTTAACCCATTAGACAAAACCCTAGCTCAGGGGACTAGGTTAAAAATTGTAGTTAATAAGGGTAGTGGGAAGAGAAGCTAAGTGGTAAACCTTAGTTAAGGATAACTAAGTAATAATTCTTAGTCAAGGAAATTGGACCAGTTCACAGATAGATGAGTAACCGATACGGTAGGTCATCGTTTGAACACACGTGGAGAAGCGAATTATCTAACTTAGATAAAGGCTCCAACGAACTGGGTGACGAAGCGGTAGCTTCGGGGGACGTGAGGATACTCTTGGTATCCCTCTGTGAGGTTGCAGATGATCCGCCTGGGCTCACAAGAGGTTAAGGTCTGTGGTAGAAGAACCAAGAGTATGCCTTGGTTGCTATGCGAGCGACCTAAAGACTGGGATGGATTAGCGTGGAGTCGACGATTCTTGTTTTTGCCCTGGGTAGCGCGTCGTCGACTACCTACCATCTTAAGTCAATCGTGTATGTACGGAAAGGCAGAGAACTCCCAACAAACCATATACTTGCTATCGAGTTATGGGTGAGGTTAGCCAATAGGTAAGTGGGGCGTAATGGGGCCGGGATGTAGTTCTCATACATGATTTTTCTTGGATTGCCTTTCAGTAGTTGAGGGAGGGGTCACGTGGGACCATAGCCACGGATACAAAAATAGACCTTGATATTTGCATCGGCAGGTGACTTAAAGTTCCCGACCGAGTTCCGCATTTCTTGATTTTCCCTGGCACGGAACTCGGATGGCACATTGAGATACATGTGCGTCTATACATGGGAAAACGATTCACGATACATACGTGGGATAAAGGGCGTGGTTGACGGGTGGCATAATCCCTAGTGGCCCTAGGTGGCTTGAACCCAAACCGAGACACGGAAACGTTCATTAGGTAGCATCCCTAGTGGTCCTGGGTGGCATAAATCCTAAGTGAACACGCGATAGTTTATGGTAAGAAAACATAACCAGATCAAGGATAGCAGTCCAAAACAACTTCAAGGATAAAATGGTACTACGTTGAGGTGGTATAGATTTACATGGGAAAGCCCGTACGGCCTACGACAAAGGACTGAACTTATACATGGAAAGAAACATACGAGTTGGGAAAACCTACATATGCTATATATTAGGTTGACATGGACCATTACATGACATTGGGCAAGGGACATCCATAGTTAACACATGACGCGGGTTGGGATACTAGTACGAGAGGTGCAGAGTAAATATACATGATAAATACCTTGGGATGTTATACATGATAGATACCGTGGGATGTTATACATGATAGATACCTCGTGATAGTATACTTGATAGAAACCTGACGATGTGATACCTTGATTTATCTTGACACCGTAGTTTATCATGATACCTTAGTCTATCTTGCTACAGTAGTTCATCCGGTTATCTTGGTTTAGCTTATCTAGCTTGTCGTCATCCTTATGTTTACTTTCAGTTTATGCATGTCATGTTACTTTTACCTGTTTTTATACTGGAAGTAGATAGGGCTTACCAGTCTTTATGACTGACCCCGTTTTGTTTCGCCTCTTTGTCCTCCGTCCCCTCCCCCCCCCCAGGTTTTCAGGGAGGAAACACTGTTATTTAGTTCGGACTTCCTCTGCTTGAAGGTCATCATGCATGGCTTGGACTTTTCTTGGCTATGGCTACCTTACTGTTTTACTTGGGGAATAATTTATGAAATGGTTTATGCTTCTTTACTATTGCAAGACAGGTTTTGATGTATTCTGATGTAAAAGGCTTTTGACCTTACTATTTTATAAGGTTATGAAATTTGTTTTATTTCCGCTGTTTTATATATGTTCTGTCTTGTAATATTTCTGTGCATGTTTACCTCGATGATACTTCACCAAACCTAGTGCATTCCCTTTGTGAGTGACCCTAGCGGAGGTGGGGTGTTACACTAGCTGCCTCGAGCGCAAATGAAAAGACAAAAATACTCGGATCAGAACTAAAATATTTTCATATCAGTCAAATCAAAACCATTTAACAATACGAATGTCATGATGTCAGATATGCTTATGGTAATTCACATCTCATATCCAATGTGTTCGTGAGTACAATAACTTAAGAGATGTTACAAAAATTTCCATCTTGTAAGGATCCGTCAGAGTAGAAACTATGTAATACAATGCACTATTATAATAGTCTCTATGGTTAAATATAAAATATTAAAATAGCGTAAGTAGAAATACATTTTTACCCTTACATCGATTATAATATCGTATTTTATACAGATACCGTAAGGTCCACCGTAAACTAGTGGCTATCAGAGGGCTCTCCATAGGTACAGTACAAATCAAAGTCGTATGGGGCTCAATCAAGGTAATATGACAAGGCACACGAGGAATGCTAGGAGTACGAATCTACTAGTTGCACGCCCGAACTGGTGGTAACACATAGCCGCGACTACCACCTACCTCGGAACAACACTCCCAAATCAAGAATGCACATGTTTCAAATTATATCAACTAAGGGACTATAGTAATAAAGGAAGAAGTGTTGCCGATGGGGGTAGCTAACCACAATTGGTCCAGTATAGCTCTGTTTTGTCATTTTAATTATGTCCTGAAGGTCAAAGACATCCATCATCGTTCTCTTACTTCATTCCAGTAGCGTTCGCTAACCCAACCTACTTCATTTTAGATTTTCCACCACATACATAGTTGTTAAAGTGGTTTTCGGTATTGGCATTGAGTATGACAATATCTGATCCCGGTTTATTTAACAACTAAATATTTTCATTTTTCACATGATTCAGATTTACATTTCAAATGTTTCATATTTCAAATCAGAACAGATTTCCTTTAAAATCATTCCTGTTCAAAATAGGTTATCTTTCATATAAAAACCTCAATTTAAATCAAGCTTGGAATCTTGAAACAATTCCAATTTAAAACATTTTGAGTATTTAAAATAGTTGAAAAGTATATTAAAATAGTTTAAATATGTATATTTAAAAAAGTTTGAAAATAAACAATTAGAGCAATAAAAGTTTAAATAAATAGTTTGAATACAAAATGGGATTTCTCAAAATTTAGTTAAATACATACATATGGTTAAATATTAAAGTATTTTGTAAAATGGATATTTGATTATTAAAATAGTTTATTTAAAATAGTAAACATATACATATATAAGTAAAAAATAAAATAGTGTATATAGAAAGATAGTTAATATATATAAGTTCAAATAATTTAGTTTATAAAAAATAATAATAACTTAGTAAAATAGTTAATATAATGGTTTAAAATACTATAGTTGGAATTAGAATTGTTTCTTCCAATTTCAAATAATTTTGATGTCATATTCTAAATCAAATCAACTAAATTTCAATGTCTCAATTGGAATCATCTTTCCACTCAATTCGATCTAGACAATTCAGTTCAAATATTAGAGTTTCCAATCATGATTCTCATTTTGAAGTATAACAATTTATAACAATCTTGAATTCCCAATTAAACCATCACTTTAAAATCAAGTATATTTAACGTAACTTCAAAGATGGATAAACAATCTAATTCAATAGATTCAGTTCATATTCAATTTTATTTTTATTTCAGTTTTACTATACTAAATCATTTCCTTTAGCTTTTATATTTCTAAATCCAAAATTTAACTTCAAAAGAAATTAATTTATAAAATATTATTTATATCGTCTTTAAAACAATATTTCAATATTCAACGCTAAAACAAAATTTATTTAACCAACCGGTGTTCATATATAATTTGCTACCCTATGGCCAAGTGATACTTAAAATTTAATTTTAGTATTTTGAGAAAGGATATATATCATTTCAATCTAGATCAAGGTCATAGGTATTTATCATTTCAACCTACGTTCTTAATTCATTTTAATGATTAAACCTAGGTTTATTTGAGGCCCATAACATCTAGGGTAAATGGTTGGGATTAATCAACACAAACAAGAGTCATATGTAAACAAGGTGAATGACAAGATGTTTTAAACACTAATACATCAACATATCAACCCATGCCATCCATCAAAATCAATTCATCCAAACAGTTGAATCTTACATCAATTTACTAGCTATCGGGTGTCGAGTTTATAACTAGTAATTAAATATCAAATTTTTACTTAACTATAAAATGTAAACTAATAGTCAAATTAACTTATACTATCAATGCTAATCAACATACATATAGAATTTTAACTACAAAACAACAATCAATACTATCATATCATATCATGAATTTAATTTTCTAACAATCAAATATTTTAATTAAGCGTGAGTGGGTTTAATTACTCGCCTTTGGATTCAAACGTATTTGAAATCTATATAGAGGCCTAAATTTGAGAGCCCCAAATTCCATTCGAAACAACCCTATATTGTATGGAATTTCGAAGCGATTCCAGTGGAATAAACCATGCATAAATTTGAGTTCGTATGCAAAATTTATGCAAGTTAACATGATTGGAAAATTAAATAAATAAAACAAAACAAACGTCCGCAAAAATTACTTCCTACGTCATCTACTCCCAACAATGCTTCTTCCTTATTTGAATGCAACATTCCTGTACATTAACCTAACCATGGACGATTCTTACAACTAGCATATCTCTTTCACCCCTTAACGAAATCACCTCGCGTTTGTCCGGTTGTCCTTCTCTTCTTATATGCTTTTTTCTCCATCACTAACACATCCAGCTTGCATGGCACCATCACGATCCGACTTCCAACCCTTGCGTGCATGCTACAAGGTTTGTACGACACTTTTTGTCGTCGAATCCTTTTACATTTTGTTACTAGGTGCTAAATCCGATCACGAACCCAAGTATAGTATTCAATTTTCGAATAAATCCTTGTTTTAATCATGGATATGAACCCTAGCGTATAGATGCTTCACTATAAAAATAACGCTGAACTAAAACTGAGATCTCACCTTACTGAAACCTAGCTACACATATATCCTGGCTCAAGCAACTCAACAAAACAGATTTCGAGATTTTAGGATTTATATTGGACTTGTTTTGATTTTTGAAAGAAGGATGTGGCTATGTGTCTTTTTCTCTTCTTTGAAAAGGTGCGATATAAATAACTTTTGATTTTTGAGTTTGTATGTTATTGAGAATTTAGGTTTGGTTTTAAGTATGAGATGTATTTATAGCAGAAAGATTTCAATGGTTAATTGTAATAACCCGGAAATCTGAGCCAATTTAAAATTTTTATTTTGGCAATTTTAATGAATTTTGAATATTTAAAATGATTTATTTTAAATAATAACGACGAGAAATTTATTTTGAATAGAATTAGAACATATATATTTATATACGTTGTCGTTAGAATATAAATATTTATTTATATATATAAAAGGAATTGAAAATGGCGTGGTAGTTCGATAATTCGATTTCAAATTTCAAATGAATGTACCGGGTGCAAAATAAACCGGATTTTAGTGAAACCAAAAATATTTGAATCTAATTGAGAATGTCTTTCCAACGAATCCAAAAAATCAAAATTTCATAGCGGGAATCAAAAGATATGCCCAGTTGAAAATTCAGAATAGTCGCTATGGAATTCGGGCCCTTAAAAATGGAAATTTTGCAAACGACCTCGGTTATCGACGAAACCACTTTTGTTGGATCCGCGATGTCAAGTTATTATTATATTCCAAAATTCGTAATTTTTCGAATCAATATGTGAGCGTGGCAAAGGAAAACGCGTTTGACCAGTTTTAGTTGATTTTAATCGACTGGAAAATGGCCATTTTCCAAACGGTCTCAGAATTCGACGAAACTAGTTTTGTTAGGACCGTATCGTCAATACGAAGCTAGAAAAAAAAATTCGGGAATTTTTAGAGTTAGTATGTGGCCCCGGTAAATTGAAATGTGAGTTCAAATTCAATATATAGATTTATATTTTGATTTTGATGAAAACTGATCGAAACGATCGAATTAGCCTGCGATACCTATCCCATTGTGTTCGAAATGGGAGTAATTAGCTATGAACGACAGTCGGTGGGTTCGATTTCGAGGTCGAAAATAAAAGTTTCTTTTTGAAATTAAAAATAATAAAATAATATAAATAATTATATAAAATCTCTTCCCTCCCCTCAGTACACTCTCCCCCCGATCTATTTGAATAAAAAAAAGGGACCAGGGTGTCGTGCCCTAGTCATGCCGTCACACCGCCAGGTGGGGGGCCACCGCCGCCGCCGGTGATGGAATCCCCCCCCCTCGACCCTCTCTTCCCCCTCCGCACCTCCTTCTCCTCCCCTACAGCCTCCGCCCTTCTTCCCCAATGAAACCTAGCCCCAAAATTAATAGCTCCACCCGCTGCTCCACCCGCCCATGCCATCAAGCGCCGCTAAAGCCACCCCACCACACCAGCGACGCTGCGCCCGCGAGCAGATCTCCCCCCTTCGGGCGACGACATCAAACCCTTTTTTTTAACGCTGTAAGTTTTTTTTAATTTCTTTAGCTTTATTTAAAAATCAGTTTTTTAGTTTACATAGATAAAAGCGAGATTTTTTATTTGTAGAAGAGATAAGATTTTTATTTATTTAAAGATTTGATTTTTATATTTAAAAAGGTATGGTTTTTAATTTATTAAAAGATTTGATTTTTAATTTGTTAAGAGATAAGACTTTCCTTATGAAATGTTCAATTTTTAGTATGATAAAGACACGATTTTTATCATTAGAAAAGACATGATTTTTATCATAAGAAAAGATACGATTTTTTATAAAGGATAAAAATTAGATTTTTCTTCAAGAGAACGAAGTATAAAAATTAGATTTTTCTTTAAGCGAATGAAGTATAAAGGTCGGATTTTTAACACTGAAAAGATATGATTTTTATCATTTGAAGGATATGAAGGAAATCAGTTTAAAGAAGGGATTTTTATTATCTAGACAGCGAAATGAAAATATGAAATATATAAAAGCTAAATAAAAAGGTGATTTTTTTTATTTATGTAGTAGCGAATTAAAAATATGATTTTTTATATAAATTTCGTGAAACAGATTACGTTGAAAACGCGGCGAAGATTTCCTGCATATGAAGAGTCGTGGCATTTGGTTTAGCTAATTTGGTGAGAACTCCTCACTTTTATTTATTTTCTAGTTGAAATATATACTAGGATGCAGACGGTGCTTAGTAGCACCCGACACCCGTCGTCCACAGACCATGGATGACTTGTTTGTTTGATTGTTGTGTTGTGAAATTTGATTGTGTGATGTGGAATGAAATAAAATATTTTATAGTTAAAAATGTGATTTTTAACGTATATATAAAATAAATATTTATAAACAAATCGGACGATTCATTTATGTACACTGATTTGACTGATATTGATTGGGACGATAAATTTTACACATCGCCCAACCGCACAAATAAAATATGTGTTTGTTGATTTGAAACCCCACACAGGTATTGGGATGAGATTTGACGTACACTAATCCCGATTGTCTAGTTGTATGTCAATCGATGGGTTGACATACTATGTAAGCGTTAATTATTTATATTTAATGCTTATGCAGTTGTGTGGTGCACTCTGGATGATGGTTGATTATTTATCGTTGCTATTATATACATGTATTGTATGGAAATCCATATAATAAACGTTATATGGTAATTGATTGGGCCTCATTCCAATATAGAAAATAAATTCATATGTTGAATAGAAAATAAATTCATGTGTTGAACAAAAGCCGTGTTGATTAGATTGACGTCATTTTGACGTGAACGATATTTATATCGATTTTATTCATTTTATAATGAATATCGAAAGTGATTTCAAAATCTGATATTTTGAAATGAATTGAAATTCGAATTAAACTGAATAGAATTTAAATTTGAATTAAATTGAAATAAATTGAAATTCGAATTAAATTGAAATAAATTTAAATTCGAATTAAATTGAAAAGAATTGAAATTCGAATTAGATTGAAATAGAATTGAAATCGTTTTGAATTAAATTTAAAATGTATTGAAATTGAACTGAAATTGATTTGAATTCAAATGGATTTGAATTGAAATGGATTTGAATTGAAATCGAGTTGAAATGAATTCAAAATGAATTTATATTGGAAAGATTCAATTTTGATTTAAATTTGAATATGAAGTTGAAATCGTTTTGAAAACGAATTTAAAACGATTTATAAAATATGTTTTAAAAGAAAATTGTCGAAGTATATATTATATATATTATATAATGGCCTGAATAGAACGCGCTGCGGCAGTTCGTGAATTTCGACCATTGACTTCGAACGGATATTACGGGAGATCCGACCGTCGGATTCTCCTAAAACCGGAACCATTGGGTTCGTATCGAAAAGATATTTCTAACGGATATTAGAAATTTGAAAACTAACGGTTGGATTTGGAATTATGTCCAAATCAAATTGGGAAAAGGTCGCTGTAAGTGCAGTTCGATGGCCGTTGATGGAAAACGATTGTACGGGCCTTGATAAAATTATTAAAAATAGTAATAATTTGTGTAAAATCATAAGAAATAATTCGTGAAGAATTGGGATGAAAACTCAATATTTGAAAAGATAAAAATAGATTTTATCGAAATGAACTAATTTTGAATTAGAATAATAATTTATTTATTTTTAAATAAATAAATTGGATTTGAAATGGTTTTAAAAGAAATGAGAATTTCCAATAATTGAATTGGAATGGATTTGAATCGAAATTGTCTTTGGAATATTTCGATGTTGGATTTCGTGATTATACAGATATTGTTATGGAAATTTGAAAGATATATTTATATCGTTATTTCCAATACGATATTTGTTGGCCGTAGAATTTGATATTGAATATAAGCCGATATATTTTCTATTCAGAACCTTGTATTTAATATCAAATGTTATTTGGGTTTGTCATGAATGGTGTCTTCATTAACACTGTTCTTAAGCCTAGTTGAGAAAAAGATTAAATCTTTTTATTTAGATTTAACGAAGTGTACCAATTAAATGGTATTTAATTGGAATTGAATTTGAATTGATTTTTGGGTTTATCGTGAACGGTATTTTAAATAACACTTGTTCTTTAACCCGATAATTAATGGAATGTGATTTTGGATTGTCGTGAACAGTATCTTCAATAATACTGTTCTTAGACCCAACTGAGTTGAGAAAATCAGAAACTAACTGGAGATTAGTTAAGATGAATAGTTTCGGGTATTGATCTGATGTTGGTTTCGGCCTTCGGGGTTAATATTTGGGGAATTATTCTCTTGTTAATTTACGGTTAGTGACTGATGAATTGGAATGAGGCGTATGTTGTGTTTGTGTAACACTTGTTTATTATATACGCGAGTTATTCGGAAAGACCGGGTTTATTCCATTCTGAATAACTGATACAACGGTAAGTCGAAGATGAAGACCGTGGTCGAAAACCGGAGGTTTTCACGTCGTTTAGGTGATTACCGATGATCTTGATTGGGTCGTACACCCAAGAGGAGGGAATCAGTTAGTGGTCGTCCAGATGTACTTAGAGATCGATGGATGTGCGAGGTACAAGGTGCCTCCGGTTTCGTTCAGACCCAGAACGGACTTGTAAATGGACTGTGTGTCTAACATTGGATATCATTCTGTGTGATTGATGGATATCGGTTGCATGGAGTGGTTTGCCTGTGTGGCATGCTAAGATGCAAATGATCGAGGCTTCTGTTGAAAAGCAGAGTCTTGTGGTTGATGAACAAAGCACGGCCTGCGTGGCATAGCTTTGTGTAGCGTTGATTCGCGAGCCTCACATCCCGGTGGTGAACAAAAAACGGGAGAGGACCTCAGGGAGGACATGCGTTTCTTTCTAGTTAGAAGTGGCGTCAGTGGTTTGACATGCCCTGACGAGTTTGACTTACGTGGTTGTTGGTTTGCGAGGCGCCTCGGATATATCGGTGACTATGTGAAGCCGATGGAGTCATTCGTTGGCTCATTTACGCCCCAAAGGGCGGAATGTTCAGGCATTTTAATCCACATCGGTGGACCGGCCCTGACGATCCAAGGGTCACTCGAGCTCTGATCCTGAGACTCGGGCTAGACAGTCCCGAATCGGTAGAGGACTATCTTTTGCCTCGGTTCATAGATGGAAATCCAATTTCCAAATACGATATGTGTGGTTTTGATTGTAAACCTATATATGGCGACATAGTGGCATGGGACGCTCATGTCGCCTATGATTGATATTTATGATTGTATATAAAATCAGAAACTAACTGGAAACGAGCTACGATGGGTGGTTTCCTGGCACTACTACAAAACAGGTTTGTTGCTTCGCCTTATTTGCTTTGGTTGTTCTTATAACAGAAGCAAATATTATCATTTGCTTCTGTTCTGTTAACAACAGAAGCAAATGCAGCGGAGCAAATGGCATTACTTGCTTCGATTATGCCAATAACCGGAGCAAATAGTATAATTTGCTTCTGTTGTACCAAAAACCGTAGCAAATGCACCGAAGCAAATTGTGTTATTTGCATCGGTTGCTTAAAAACTGAAGCAAATGCACCGAAGCAAATAATGTATTTGCATCAGTTCCATAAGAATAGAAGCAACTGCACCGAAGTAACAATGAATTATTTTACCAAAGCAAATGCAAATATCAATAATCATAGACAACCTTACATATGTCGTTATTTATAATTTATTATAACGAATGATTGTTAATAAATAATTTATAGTTACAGATTATTATAAATAATTAATAATTATATTTTATATTTAATAATTTATTGTAGTTAATTACTAATTTTTAGTAGTTTGTAGTTAGCATTTATTAATTTCACATTTAATAATTAACAAATGAATTAATAATTAATACTAAATAATTAACAAATAATATCTAATATTATGTGTTTATCATTTATTATTAAATTAATTAATTAGTACTATTTATTAATTGAGAAGTACTATCTAATAATTAATTTTCGATAATTGAGAAGTAATATCTAATTTTTTTTATTTATAACCATAATTAATAATTTTATTTAAGCCTACCAAAAATAATAGTAATTATGTTTAATATTTAATAATAAAAAAAATAAGATAATGTTGTTTTACTCATACGTTGTTAAAATATTTTAGGAAACAATGACTATAATTAATAAAAGGCTAGTTGTTGTAACCAATACATGTTTTTATATTTAATAATTCATTTTGTTAAATTATCAGTAATTAGTAAATTACAATTATCATTTATTTGCATTTAACCATTAATAAATATAATTAATACTTAATAATTAATATTAATAATACTATTAAACAAGTAATAATTAGTACACAATAGTTAATATTCAATTATTAATGTTTTATTATTTTATAATTATTAATAATTATTTTTATTTTACTATTTAAGATTATATCTAATAATTGCTAATCAATAGCTAATAACTAATGTTAATAATTGATGATTACTAATATGCAAAACTTACAACTATAATTAAGAAATAATAAATAACAACTAATACTTTATAATTTATAAATATGATGTAAAGTTTAATAAATAGTTTTTAATAATTAGTAATTATTAATTACTAATAAATAATCAATAGTTAATTACGTAGACTGATATTTAATAACTAACAATTAATTGGTACTTAGAAGTTAATAATTAAGTAGTAATATTTATTATTTTGTATTTTGATTAATACTCATATTCAATAATTATAAAACTATCTTATAATTAGTAGGATATTCCACTACCCATGGGCTAAAGATATCCGTACATCATGGCTTAGGCTATTCTTTAAACTAAAACAAATATAAACTGGTTTGACAATCGTAAAAGCATGTTTATTTTCTGCCATTCGATTTTCGTACTACTCAATATCTACCCTTCTTTATTCAAACCCTAAATCTAATCATCGTTCACCACATCATTTAACAGCCGGCACCTTCTCCTCGGTCAAGGCTAAATTCATCAACAACAAAACTTTGATTTCCTCCCCCGCGCAAACCTCCGGTTGTGTACCAGAGTCTTGCCCCACCTTCGTCTGACCAGGTGAAAAGTGACAGCAGGAGCTGTTCTGATTGGCTGATGAGGCAAATGAGCTCTCGTGTCGCAGCTGGTGGAGAGCACTCTGTGTTGGGAGGCGCTGGGCGTTCTGGAAGCCCTTCTGTAGAGCTGCAACGGGTCCGGTGGAGGCCATTTCGATGAGTTGGGCTTTGGGGATATCAATAGTGGGTCTGGGTTGACGGAGAAAATGCTTATGCCTCAGAGTTCGTTCAAGGCCCGAAGCGGCGCAGTTGCTAATGATGGGGGGTTGTTTGAGAGGCGGATTTTCCTGTAGAACACGCGGTTGATGCTTGGGCGCAGTTTGGATACCTCCGCTCTTGGCATGTATGATTTGAAACGAGTATCTATTGATTTTTGTATGTGTTTTTAATACCATTTTCGGTTTCTCTATTGAGGCTTCTGGCAATGTTGAGTTTTCAGAATTTGATCATAATTGTCATCTTATTGAAACGGTCTCTGATTGCAATTTCCTCTAAGTAGTCAGATGATAGCTGGTAATATTCTATTGTCCCATGCTTATCGCATTGGGGTCATATGGTTGTTTCATGTGGAAGTGATATGAGAATAACATCATCTAGAATTTTAAAGTTGTTAGTGTCTTAAAAACCTGATATATTCATTCGATCCTGAATCAATTCAAATACTTCTCGAAGTAGTTCAATGGTAGTTCTTGGTTTCCTTGAGTTGTCTGAGGTCAAAATTTAAATGCTCTTTCATTCATATAAAAGCTACAAGGGAGAACCTAGAGTTCTTTAATTAATCTCAGTTGGAATATTAGCTTATTCAAACAAACATAATTTGCTGGCCAATAGTACTTGATGGTGGATTCTTCTTAGACTTCGCTAAAATCAGTTTGAGAATCTAGATTCCATTGATGTATTCTACGGTGGTTTATCGTAGATACATCTCTGTCAATAGATTGGTTACAGGACTTGGAGCATTAGGTACTTTTATGACTTTTTCTCAATTAGGTACTACCTTCTGTTCTTCTATTTACACAACTGATTTATCAATTTATTTAGGTCAAGTTTTTTTTTCAAATATTTGTTAATATGTAAAATATTGTTGTATAGTTTCAGTCCCTTATTGGTACGAGCTTTTTATCTTCTCTTGTAACTTTAGATTGGTTAGTATGTAAAATATTGCCATGTTTTTGTTAACATGTAAATCGTAATGTACAGGTGACAGAACTATATTGAGACATTTTGTATTATGTTTGCAGTGAGAGCTTCATTTTGTAAATCCTGAGCTATCTTCATCTTCTTGAGCTTGTGATTGTGATTTTGTTGGTAAGTTAGAATTTTTAGTTTGTATTGGGTTCTTTCATGTAAATTGTTGATACACCTCATTTTGTGCAACTTCTATTCAACTAAGTGGTCCATCTTGTTGTATTAAGATCAGACTATTAGTACTTTCAAAGAATTATTTTGTTTTCTATTATGTTGGCGGTTTTAAATATATGGACTATTAACATTATCAATGAAATATTATATTCTTGTGTATTGTATTGCCAAGTTTATATTGTTGTTTGGTCTGATTATATAATTCCAAGCGATAATTATTTGTTTTGATATATACACACATATTGCTGCGTATTCAGGAATTATAGTGATTTGTAAGGAGGTATTTTTTTTTAATCAAATGGGTTTTCTTGCTTCTGTTGTAACCACAACAGAAGCAATCTGTTAACCACAACAGAAGCAAGAAATGGTTAATTTTTTTTAGTCAATGATGCACTTTTTTGCTTCGGTTATGGTAACAACCGAAGTAAAAAAGTAATTTTTTGCTTCAGATGGACAACCGAAGCAATAGATGTCAGCCTGTTGCGTCGTCTGCAGTTGCTTCGGTTTCTGAACTAAAGCAATAGGGGGTAAACAACCGAAGCAATTGACCTGTTTTGTAGTAGTGTGGGTATTAGTCTGATGTTGGTTTTGGCCTTCGGAGTTAATACTTAGGGAATCGTTCTCTTACTAATTTACGGTTGGAGTCTGATTAAGATTTAAAACATGAAATTTAGCGTATCAAGCATTCTTTGGCTATTATAAGGTAAAAACCCTATCCTCCGGCTTGCGTTGCATTGTGTGATGGGACCTGGGTCTTATAATAGCTTCATTGTTCTTTATTTAGCATTGCGCTGTTTGTTTTATGCACTGGCGTTCTTGGGAGGAAACCCGTTCCGTGTTACACAGTGTGGTCCCTTGATTTACCTAACTTTAAAATAAAGATTAATAACTGTTTTAGTTCTCACACCAGTCGCATGATTGACCTGGAGTTTATTGTTTAACCTAAACTCTGGATGTTCCTATTTTGACACGGGCAGCTAGTAGTTTTGGTTTTGCAGATTTATATTCATAGGAACCTGGTTTACAGCTGGAATGATATCCGTAAAGCTCTGTATCCGTGTATTATTTCTAGTTGTGTTTTGTATTATATTTTCCGCTGTTATGTAATTTATTGTAATATCTGATATTTATCGAATGTATTTTATTCATTCATACTCTGTATATTCTTGTAATCTGATGAATTGTTGTAATTAACAATGAAATGTTCTTCTGTTTGTGTTCTGATTTGTCTTGTCCTCAAAGTAATTTGTTCTTTCTATTCTCTTCAAAGACCGGGGAAGTTCGGGTCGTTTCATTAATCAAATAAAAAATATTAAATTTTCTGTTTATTCATCTTTAATTCAATTCCAAACGTTACTAATTTAATCCAATTCCAAATAAGACTTACATAAGCTTTAGGAATCAATTTACATATATTATAATCTCAAATTCAATTATTTTCCAATTTCTGTTTGAACACTACATTTTAAAATAATCAGCTTAATTTAAGTCTAAGTAATTCAGTGTAAATTTAATTCCAATAAAGGTTTGATTTAATTTAATTTTTTTATTCATCCAATCTTGAATTTATAGATATCGTTGTCATTTTTTGTTTATATCCTATTATTTTAGTAACTTCAATCTATCGTTTAATGTACAACAATGAAATATTTAACTACAGTTAGTTGCAATCAATTTATTTATCATATCTTAAATTCAATATTTACTTTATTATTCCATCGTTACATTTTGGTCCTACCTAACATTTGTTTAAAATCTATTACATCAATCTTCTATAGTTACAATTTTATCTACATTAAATGCAATAATTACGTGCATTAGTTGTAATTTATTTCCAATTTATCATCAATGAATTATGTAGTAAATTTGAAATTTAAGAATTGTTACAAGTTATCAATTCAAACATGTATATATATCTGTTGTTCATAAACAAAAGCAACTGGTTTCACATACTAATCAATAAATCTATTGTAATCGTTTTTTAACAATTTGTTAAACATTCAATTTATTCCTCTAATTTCCATTCTTAATTTGCATTAATTACACCATTTAAATAGGGCTGTCAACGGATGCTTTCGGATACAAATAGTGCCATATCTGTATCTATATCCGAAATTCTTTTCGGATATCGAATATCTGTATTCGTTTAATTGTCGGATATCGGATATCATATCCGCTTAATTTTCAAATACGAACGGATATCAGATATTTATCCGCTTCACTTGTGATTAATAACTTTAAGAGTATAAATAAAAAGTTTGAATCAACATATAAATAATTTTTTATACTAATGTTTATAAAAAACTAGGAAATAAAGAAATGTATTGATGTAACATTGTTTATGCTAATATCCATAAGCATATCCAAAAATATTCCAAGATTAAGAGTTAAAACCACCAATTTTCAATAAAAATGGACAAAAATATGTATCATAGTAACATCCAATAGTTACAAAATAATTTTTAACTCTATTTTTCTGTTTTGAGTTACAGATATGTTACATCAATTAGTCGGATGGATATTTTTCAGATATTGATACCACTATTAACCATATCCGTATCCGCTTTTCGGATATGTCGAATAATAGATATTTTTCATTTTTTCGGATACGTATACGAATGGATATCGGATTTTTCGGTATTCATTGGTACCTTAAATCTTTGTTAAAATTTGTTCCACTTTATTTCAATACATTAATATTGGGTTTTGCAATCTATGACTTGGTACAACTTCTAATTAAATATTACATGCTTATTATTGTAAACAAATAAACAAATGGATTCACATACAAGTTAACTATTCTAACTTAATAAATTTCATTTGACCACGTAAAATCTTACCATTTATTTACAACATTTATTTTTATCACTTTTATAACAATTAATAACCAAATCTCAAATTTACAATCATATACAAATTATTATATTAGTAACCTGAAACACCCCACCTCCGTTAAGGTCACTCTCAAAGGGAATGCCCTAATTTTGGTGGAGGTTTATAAGTATAAGTCACAGATATACAAGACAGATATAAGAACACATATTTGAAAACAGCGGAAAAACAACAAACTTTTATTTCATAAAGCCAATACGTGTTACAACCACATCATCATAATTGTCTTACATCTTTTCCCAAAACATAACATAACACTTTCATAATCTGTCTTGATTACAACATTTAAAGAAGCATAAATAAAACATAGATAAACTGCAAAAGCCCATAGTGGATTGTCCAAAGCCATAGTTCAAAAACAGGAAGTTCCAAGCAATACATTTCTCTCCTTCAAGCTGGATGGTGGAGGCTGGTCAAGCTGCAGTGTTCCCTCCCTGTGGACCTGGGGGGGGGGGGGGAACGGAAGAAAAGGAGACGAAAGGAAAATAGAGTCAGACATAAAGCCTGAGTAAGTCTAGTACTATTTTGTCTATGAATAAAGAACTGGGTATGATAAGTATAGTCAAGAAGTGGGAAAGCACTATAAACTTGGTTAAGTTGTCTAGGGTCGAATATACTATCGTACCCCATGTCAATCTCTGAACCCATATAAACTAGTTCCCAACTGGCACCCCAAAATCAGGGTGATGTGATCCATTCAATGATGATCGGCTCCTACTCGCATAGTTACATGTGTCTTACGGCCCCCGATGTTGTAGTTACCTATGCTGGTCCCACCATGGGGTGTATCAAGTCCCATGGCAGCGACCCGACACAACCTTGGAATGCACAGGTATGCTACTGGTGCCCAGTGCTTTATTTTTCTGCGCCGGAGTGTGTGCACGCCCGCACCCCGTTAGAACCTACACTGCTACACCACCGCCGTCGTTTTGACCTCTTACAATCAGCCCAGTAATCGTGCCCCACCCTGCCTAGTTTCAGGGTATCATGATACACCGTGTAGGGTTACTGCTGAAAAGGGTCCCCCGTTACTAGGTTTTCTATCTCTAGCCAACATGCTAAGTTGGTTAAGTGTTTTGCTAACCTAACCCCCACCAGTTCGTTTAGTTTAGCATGTTACATTTTGATTAAGTCTTAGTCCACTTAATCCTAACAATCCTGACTCAGCCTTAATTGTCTTATTAAGGCCCTGACCTCTCACATTAGACAGGTATTGCTGTGGCTGCCTGTTGCCGGTTGGTTCCGGGCAGTCTTACGCCACAACTCAGTCTAACCTCGGGTCCTTATTGGGCTCCATGTTTAACCTCCCACATTGGATAGGTATTGTTGTGACTACTGGACAGCCGGGCGGTTCCGGGCAGGTTTACATCACAACTCAATCCAACCTCGGGTTAAACATATCGTATTTTCTACATTTACATATTTTTGTCTTTCTTCTTTATTGATATGTAAATATTTGCGGCCCATTATTAAGTTAATGGTGTAAAGGTTACACCAATCATGGGCCCAACCCATTCTTGAATTTGGGCCCTTTTACTTTAGTTTTCATTCATTAAATTAATTTAGCCCAACGTTATTTACCCCCCGTTTTTACACGTCCGTTTATATATATTGGGCTTAGCCTTTTAAAGCCCAATTTAGCCATGCGAAAGGGGAGGCTCAAAGCATAATTACATACACAAAAAGGGGAAGGTGAGCGTATGAACTTGCAAAATGACGTTGGAAATACAAACTAGAACGGGTGTACTTGCATAGTGGTAACATAGGTGACATGAATCAAAGCATGTGAACTTGTAATTGAGATATCATTATTGACACATGAACCTATATTTTTATTTAGGAATAATGTCAAACATAAGCATGGCATAAATATTTCTAGCATAAGCATGGCATAATGTCAAACATAAGCATGGCATAAATACTTCTAGCATAAACATGGCATAATGTCAAACATAAGCATGGCATAATATCAAACATAAGCATGGCATAAATATTTTCTAACATGAAATCATGATTCTTACTTTAGTCATGTAAACTTACAAAAAGGGACTTTTTGAACCTAACCTAGCCATGTACCACATATGTCATCATAAAATTCTTGTAAACAAGATAGACTTAATCATGGATTTCAATTATGCCAAATATCGTTCATAGCCTAGCCATATTCATAAGTTTGCAAATAGGGTTTCTAGTACTAAAGCATGGCTTAATACATGATGCCAAATTCTCAACATAATTTCATATGGATAATAACCAAACTTGTTCCAATTACTTACAAAATGATTTATGCACAAAATATACATCATGGTGGCATAGAAGCAAAACCCCAAACTTGCATGAATTTAAATCAACTACATACATGTAGCTTCAACATGGATTACATAATTTGCGAAATATTCCAAACGTATACTTGCATAGAACTACCGCATGTAGTTCTTTATAACATGAATAACATAATTCAAGAATACCCAAACATATATAATATTTCAAATTGATAAGAACGCACAAATATGAATTACTTTATTGCCACAATTCAAGCATACAAACCAACACAATTGTTTATTCATACCAAGGTAATACTCTACTTACAATGGTGTGATGAATTCTCTAATTTAGGGATTGAAGACGCAAATTCCTTTGTTGAATTGATTTGTTTAGGTTGCTCTAAGATTTAGAATCTTCCTCCTAATCCTCTCTCCAATTTGGTGGCTACTCCTAGTCGTTCCTCAGCAACATGGCGGCTATGTTCTTATTTTTGAATGAATAGATTAGGGTTTAGTCTAGGGTTGTTTATATAGAGGTTAGGAACTGATTAGGACCCTTGATGTTGCTTGGATTGATCGTAGCCATTCATTCTAAGGAGAGACCAATTAGAGCCTGCCACCTAGCCCTAATGACAAAGCAGACCACAGAAAATCGGAGGAACACAGACCTGGCCAGCCAGGTTAGACTGGGCTCGACCAGGTCGATACCCCTGTCGACAGAGCTGTCGACAGCCCTGTCGACATGGGTAGCCCAGGTCGATAGCCCAGTCGACCTGGGTGGCCCAGGCGGGTGTTCTTCCACCCTGGCCCATTGGGCCCCACTTCGGGATACTTAATTATTAATTCTGTTTGAATTTTAAATTTAATTTAAAACTTCCGAAGGCCATATCTTCTTCATACGGACTCCGTTTTTCGAAAACTCGGACTCTATTTCGCGTATTTTTCCGAGACGAACGCAATGGCGTATCCCGTTTCCGTTAGTTCTTTGATTTGAAATTAATTATACTTTAATTTGTGAATTTCATAGTATCTTCATTCTCGGGGTGTTACATTCTCCCCCCACTTAAAAGGATTTCGTCCCCGAAATCTTCAAGTTAGGAGGAATGTATATCCTAACATCCAATCATCCATCTACTCATCCATCAAACACGAGTATCCATTGTCCTTAAAAGACTTCTAATGCTTCATGATCATATGCGAAGTGTGTGTGTTCATGAACTTATCTAATGCAAAATCAGGCGGTCTACTGATTCAGTTGACCTCCTTAATGCGAATCATGTAAGTGAAATGAATCCATTATGTATGCAAATTTTCCTATTCATGATTCTACATGAGTGCACAATCATTCAATACAAATGCAACATCCATATGCCAACACATTACAATTCAACCATATACGAATGCAAACATATATGCATATGCAATATGAAGTGATTGAGCCGATCTAAAACCTAGATTGTGTGTGTATATGCAACCACGAGCAACCACTAGCAATCACTTGCAACCACTTGCAACCATCATACATAACATGTTTCAATTACATGTTTTCATCCAAAAGGGTTTCTACCTAAAAGATAAGGTCGAGGAAATATACCCTAAAAAGATAGATAAAAGCGCAACTTAAGGAAAAAAGAAAGATCAAGGACGTACCCTCGAATAGAAAAGGGTAGGCAGTGCGCATTCTAGCTTCAGTTTCCCAAGTCGCGTCTCCCTCGGCGTCGCTCCACTGGACTTTGACGAGTTTGACTTCGCGGTTGCGTAGCTTCTTCACTTCCGTTCCTAGTACGCGGGTTGGAACCTTTCTTATGGTTGCTTCGCGTTCCACTTCGGCCTCTTCGAGTATATTTGGCTCTACCACTTCAGCAGACTCATGTAGACATTTTCGTAGATGTGAAACGTGAAAAACGTTGTGGACTCCAGCCAACTTCTCGGGTAGCTCTAATCTATAGGCCATTTTCCCAATCTTCTCGATGATAGGGAATGGTCCTACGAACCTTGGTGCTAGCTTTCCTGTGGTTCCGAAACGAACAACGTTTCTTAGCGGTGATACCTTGAGAAAAACTCTGTCTCCAACTTCAAATTCAAGGTCGGTTCTCCTCTTGTCGGCATAGGACTTTTGTCTGTCTTGGGCCGTCTTCATCCTTCTTCGTATTAAGTCAACTTTCTCTGAAGTCTCTCGGATCATGTCTGGTCCTAGTACGAGCTTATCAGTAGACTCCCACCAACAAGTGGGCGATCGGCACAGTCTTCCATATAGAGCTTCGAAGGGCGCCATTCCGATGGTTGCTTGATAGCTGTTGTTGTAGGCAAATTCCACCAAAGGAAGGTGGTCTTCCCATGTCCCTCCGAAGTCAAGGACGCATAACCTTAAAAGGTCTTCCAAAACTCTGTTCACTCTCTCCGCTTGGCCGTCGGTTTGGGGATGATAGGCTATGCTCAAGCATAACTGCGTTCCTACTGCTTCTTGCAGACTCCGCCAAAACTCGCTGGTGAAGATGGGGTCTCGGTCACTAACGATGCTAGATGGTATTCCGTGGAGTCGAACGATTTCCTTGAGGTAAAGTGATGCTAGGGATGAGGCATTTCTTTTACCCTTGACAGGTAAAAAGTGGGCGCTTTTAGTAAGCCTATCCACTATTACCCAAATGCTAGTGTTGCCTCTCCTAGACCTAGGCAGCCCATCGATGAAGTCCATTGAGATGCTATCCCATTTCCACTGCGGGACCTCTAGAGGATGTAGTAGTCCACCAGGCTTTTTCTGTTCCGCCTTAACCTATTGGCACACCATACACTTGGAAACGAACTCTGCCACATCCTTTTTCATGCCGTTCCAAAAGAAAGTCCTTTTTATGTCTTTGTACATTTTATCTCCGCCTGGGTGTATCGTCATCTTGGAGTGATGAGCTTCTTCGAGAACCTTCTTTATTAAATCGTTTGTCTGTGGGACGCATAGCCTTCCATCTCGCCTTAGTAAACCCTTATCGTCGATGGAGTATCTGTTGAGGTGACTTGAAGTCTCACCCCTAATTAGCCTATCAATTATTTCTACAAGCTGAGGGTCTTCGCGTTGTGCTGTCCCTACTGAATCCACTAAGGTTGGGCGCACTTCGAGAGATGCTAGCAAGCCCGGTACGAAATCGGAGGAAGGCCTAAAGTCGAAGTTGGCTATAAACTCTAGGCTTTGTCTTTCAACAAACAACGGGCTTAGGGTCAATTTCTTTCGGCTCAACGCGTCTGCAACTACGTTGCCTTTGCCCGGAGTGTAGGAGATTTCGAAATCGTACGAGGCAAGAAACTCCATCCACCTTTGTTGCCTCAAGTTAAGATCCTTCTGCGAGAAAAGATATTTCAACGATTTATGGTCAGTGTAAAGTTCGAACTTCTCACCTAGGAGATAGTGTCGCCAAGACTTGAGTGCAAAGACGATGGCGGCTAACTCAAGATCGTGGGTTGGGTAGTTCTTTTCGTGCACCTTCAACTGCCTCCCGCCATAAGCTACTACCCTTCCTTCTTGCATTAAGACGGCGCCTAGCCCTGTCCCACATGCATCTGTATAAACAGTGAACATCTTGCTCCCATCTGGCAGCGTCAAAACTGGGGCTGTTGTGAGAGCCCTTTTCAGTCGTTGGAAAGCAAACTCGCAATCCAAGTCCCAATTAAACACCAGATTCTTCTTGGTCAATTTCGTGAGCGGAGCTAAAATTTTCGCAAAATCCGTTATGAATTTTCGATAGAAACCCGCTAGTCCTAGAAAGCTTCGGACCTCAGTTGCATTCCTTGGTGTCTTCCAATCCTGTACCGCCACTACCTTAGCAGGGTCCACCGCTAACCCTTGTTTGGATACTATGTGCCCAAGGAACCTCACCTCTTCTCTCCAAAAGTGGCATTTGGAGAATTTGGCTTTTAGTTGATGGGCTCGCAATGTTTCCATGATTGCCCTTAAGTGTTGAGCATGTTCCTCTTCATTCTTTGAGAAGATAAGGATATCATCTACGAAGACCACTACGAATTTGTTGAGGAAATCTCTAAATACCCTACTCATCAGGTCCACGAAGTAAGCAGGTGCATTTGTCAAGCCGAAAGGCATGACAAGCCATTCAAAGAAGCCGTCTGGGGTTCTGAACGCCGTTTTATCGATGCTATCTTCAGCCACCCTTAGCTGATGAAAACCGGTTGCCAAATCGAGTTGGGAGAAAACGGACGCTCCTACAAGCTGGTCAAATAAATCGTCAATTCTTGGGAGAGGGTGCCTATTCTTTTTCGTTAGCTTGTTGAGCTCGCTATAGTCAACACATAGACGGAGTGAACCATCCGCCTTTGTAGCGAACACCACTGGAGCGCCCCATTCTGAAATGCTCCTCCTAATTAACCCCTTCTCTAGAAGCTCTTTAATCTGTTTACTGAGCTCTTTTCTTTCTCGTGGAGCCATGTGTCTAACGGGCAACGCAACGGGCTTTGCATTATCCACAAGATATATGCGGAAGTCTATCTCCCGCTTCGGAGGCAAGCCCTTCACCTCTTCGAAGACATCCGGATATTCCCGGACCACTCTAACTGATTGCAAATTTTCAACAGAGGCATCTAGCGACTCAAGATAACTAAGCATAACCACATACGAGGGATTACAAGAAATTTCCAAAGTATTACCGAGCTGGGTTAGGAGCCTAACAACCCTTTTCTCACAATCAAGGATGGCCCCATTACTGGATAGCCAATCCATACCCAAAATCAAACCATACCCCGAAAAGCCCAAAACAAAGGCACTACATTGAAATTCTACACTTAGAATAGAAATTTTCAAATCCAAACAGATCATAGACAAATGAGCTGGGCCCCCAATTGGGTTTGAAACAATTAATGGGTCCTCTACCATACTAGTTTTTAGGTGCAGAGATTCTACTAAAGCAGACGAGATAAAGGAGTGTGATGCGCCAGAATCAAATAAAGTGCGAACGGGGTGATCATAAAGATAAACTACACTTTCTACAAAAGTGTTTGTACCTCGCTGTTGCAAAGGTGGCGCTTCCAGCACATGAACCTGTGCCCCTGGAGTGGATCCAGACCCCTGCCCCTGCCCTCGTTTCTTTGGGCAGTCCTTAGCTCTGTGGCCTGTCTGACCGCAAGAAAAGCACCCACCATTCTCCTTGGCCTTCTTTTTCCGGCAGTCCTTTACTAAGTGCCCCACTTTGCCACAGAAATTGCACTTCCTCTTCTCTTTGTTGCCTTTCCCGCCTTTCTTAAAGTCCGTCTTCTTAGGCTGCAAACCCTCTTTCTTCCCTTGAGAGCTTTCTGCCTTTGTCTCCTTCTTGCCCTTATCCTCTTCATTCAGCAACGCCATTTGCACCAATCTTTCATACGTGGCTCCCATGGGTATATGGGTCATGGCCAAACCGTGTAATGGCTCATTTAACCCCTTGACGAAACAGAGAGCCTTCTTGTGCGGGGTGTTGACTAGGTCAAGCCCAAACCTAGCCAGCTCATCAAACTGATTCACATACTCTCTAACAGTCTTGTCTCCTTGCTTAAGAAATAAGAATTTCTCCAACTGCAAACTTCTTTCCGCATCTGAGAGAAATTTGGTCTCAAACCTTGCCCTAAAGTCCTCCCATGTCTCTACTGGTCTTTCAGCATTAGTGACTTCCCACCAGTAGGAAGCCTCTCCCTTCAATAGCCACACCGCCAATTGTACTTTTTGTCTGTCCTCTACCTCAAAGATGATGAATAGATCCTCAGTTTCCTTCAGCCAATTTCTAGCTGCTACGAAGGACTCAGTTCCATGGAAATCCCTTCCTCCCATAGCTTTAAAATCCTTACATATCTTAGCAAACGCGTTTCCTCGTGGAGGAGGTGGAGGAAGAGGTGCTGCTGCAGCTGGATGATTTCCTGCAGCTGGGGGAGGAGGAACGGTAGGACCTGGCTGAGTGGCCCTTGCTTCTAAGAACCGTCTAAACCAACCAGGTATTGGTACCCCTTCCGGCAAGTTAAGATCTTCGGACATGCTGAAACAAAAAGGATAGGTTCAAAACGAAGGATAAGAGATAGTACCTATGGCTTTGGGGAGTGGACTTTGCCTTTAAAAATGAAAAAAATATTTTTATCTTTTAAAAATGCTTCTTTAAATTTCCTTTTTGAAAATAAATTTTCAAAACTTTTTATCTTATCTGGTAAACCTATGCTCTGATACCAAGTGAAACACCCCACCTCCGTTAAGGTCACTCTCAAAGGGAATGCCCTAATTTTGGTGGAGGTTTATAAGTATAAGTCACAGATATACAAGACAGATATAAGAACACATATTTGAAAACAGCGGAAAAACAACAAACTTTTATTTCATAAAGCCAATACGTGTTACAACCACATCATCATAATTGTCTTACATCTTTTCCCAAAACATAACATAACACTTTCATAATCTGTCTTGATTACAACATTTAAAGAAGCATAAATAAAACATAGAAAAACTGCAAAAGCCCATAGTGGATTGTCCAAAGCCATAGTTCAAAAACAGGAAGTTCCAAGCAATACATTTCTCTCCTTCAAGCTGGATGGTGGAGGCTGGTCAAGCTGCAGTGTTCCCTCCCTGTGGACCTGGGGGGGGGGGGAACGGAAGAAAAGGAGACGAAAGGAAAATAGAGTCAGACATAAAGCCTGAGTAAGTCTAGTACTATTTTGTCTATGAATAAAGAACTGGGTATAATAAGTATAGTCAAGAAGTGGGAAAGCACTATAAACTTGGTTAAGTTGTCTAGGGTCGAATATACTATCGTACCCCATGTCAATCTCTGAACCCATATAAACTAGTTCCCAACTGGCACCCCAAAATCAGGGTGATGTGATCCATTCAATGATGATCGGCTCCTACTCGCATAGTTACATGTGTCTTACGGCCCCCGATGTTGTAGTTACCTATGCTGGTCCCACCATGGGGTGTATCAAGTCCCATGGCAGCGACCCGACACAACCTTGGAATGCACAGGTATGCTACTGGTGCCCAGTGCTTTATTTTTCTGCGCCGGAGTGTGTGCACGCCCGCACCCCGTTAGAACCTACACTGCTACACCACCGCCGTCGTTTTGACCTCTTACAATCAGCCCAGTAATCGTGCCCCACCCTGCCTAGTTTCAGGGTATCATGATACACCGTGTAGGGTTACTGCTGAAAAGGGTCCCCCGTTACTAGGTTTTCTATCTCTAGCCAACATGCTAAGTTGGTTAAGTGTTTTGCTAACCTAACCCCCACCAGTTCGTTTAGTTTAGCATGTTACATTTTGATTAAGTCTTAGTCCACTTAATCCTAACAATCCTGACTCAGCCTTAATTGTCTTATTAAGGCCCTGACCTCTCACATTAGACAGGTATTGCTGTGGCTGCCTGTTGCCGGTTGGTTCCGGGCAGTCTTACGCCACAACTCAGTCTAACCTCGGGTCCTTATTCGGCTCCATGTTTAACCTCCCACATTGGATAGGTATTGTTGTGACTACTGGACAGCCGGGCGGTTCCGGGCAGGTTTACATCACAACTCAATCCAACCTCGGGTTAAACATATCGTATTTTCTACATTTACATATTTTTGTCTTTCTTCTTTATTGATATGTAAATATTTGCGGCCCATTATTAAGTTAATGGTGTAAAGGTTACACCAATCATGGGCCCAACCCATTCTTGAATTTGGGCCCTTTTACTTTAGTTTTCATTCATTAAATTAATTTAGCCCAACGTTATTTACCCCCCGTTTTTACACGTCCGTTTATATATATTGGGCTTAGCCTTTTAAAGCCCAATTTAGCCATGCGAAAGGGGAGGCTCAAAGCATAATTACATACACAAAAAGGGGAAGGTGAGCGTATGAACTTGCAAAATGACGTTGGAAATACAAACTAGAACGGGTGTACTTGCATAGTGGTAACATAGGTGACATGAATCAAAGCATGTGAACTTGTAATTGAGATATCATTATTGACACATGAACCTATATTTTTATTTAGGCATAATGTCAAACATAAGCATGGCATAAATATTTCTAGCATAAGCATGGCATAATGTCAAACATAAGCATGGCATAAATACTTCTAGCATAAACATGGCATAATGTCAAACATAAGCATGACATAATATCAAACATAAGCATGGCATAAATATTTTCTAACATGAAATCATGATTCTTACTTTAGTCATGTAAACTTACAAAAAGGGACTTTTTGAACCTAACCTAGCCATGTACCACATATGTCATCATAAAATTCTTGTAAACAAGATAGACTTAATCATGGATTTCAATTATGCCAAATATCGTTCATAGCCTAGCCATATTCATAAGTTTGCAAATAGGGTTTCTAGTACTAAAGCATGGCTTAATACATGATGCCAAATTCTCAACATAATTTCATATGGATAATAACCAAACTTGTTCCAATTACTTACAAAATGATTTATGCACAAAATATACATCATGGTGGCATAGAAGCAAAACCCCAAACTTGCATGAATTTAAATCAACTACATACATGTAGCTTCAACATGGATTACATAATTTGCGAAATATTCCAAACGTATACTTGCATAGAACTACCGCATGTAGTTCTTTATAACATGAATAACATAATTCAAGAATACCCAAACATATATAATATTTCAAATTGATAAGAACGCACAAATATGAATTACTTTATTGCCACAATTCAAGCATACAAACCAACACAATTGTTTATTCATACCAAGGTAATACTCTACTTACAATGGTGTGATGAATTCTCTAATTTAGGGATTGAAGACGCAAATTCCTTTGTTGAATTGATTTGTTTAGGTTGCTCTAAGATTTAGAATCTTCCTCCTAATCCTCTCTCCAATTTGGTGGCTACTCCTAGTCGTTCCTCAGCAACATGGCGGCTATGTTCTTATTTTTGAATGAATAGATTAGGGTTTAGTCTAGGGTTGTTTATATAGAGGTTAGGAACTGATTAGGACCCTTGATGTTGCTTGGATTGATCGTAGCCATTCATTCTAAGGAGAGACCAATTAGAGCCTGCCACCTAGCCCTAATGACAAAGCAGACCACAGAAAATCGGAGGAACACAGACCTGGCCAGCCAGGTTAGACTGGGCTCGACCAGGTCGATACCCCTGTCGACAGGGCTGTCGACAGCCCTGTCGACATGGGTAGCCCAGGTCGATAGCCCAGTCGACCTGGGTGGCCCAGGCGGGTGTTCTTCCACCCTGGCCCATTGGGCCCCACTTCGGGATACTTAATTATTAATTCTGTTTGAATTTTAAATTTAATTTAAAACTTCCGAAGGCCATATCTTCTTCATACGGACTCCGTTTTTCGAAAACTCGGACTCTATTTCGCGTATTTTTCCGAGACGAACGCAATGGCGTATCCCGTTTCCCTTAGTTCTTTGATTTGAAATTAATTATACTTTAATTTGTGAATTTCATAGTATCTTCATTCTCGGGGTGTTACATAACCTACTTAATTCGTCATTTGATAAGCTTATTCAAGTTTGTATCAATTAATTTCATTTAATAGATCTATCAACCTTGAATTTAACCATTGTTCCTCAAAATTAACATTAAATTTGAAACTAAATAGTTGTAAAATTATGGGTTGTTACACTCTCTCCTACTCAATAAATATCTTCCTCGAAAGGACATAGTAAGGAAGATATTAATTAATATATTTAACCATATCGTTTCTTATTATAATTATAAAACATTTAATTTAAATAAGTCGTTTAATATAGGTTTGGAAACTCCAAATTTCTATATAATTTTTTATGTTCTAAATTCACGAAAAAAAATCTTTAGTGCCTCCTTTGTACGGTTAGGTCTAAAAAAACAACTATATATATATATATATATATATATATATATATATATATATATATAACCACAAATACACATCTCATCTCAGTGATGAGGCATCCCAAACAATGGGGAGACAACATATAATACCCAAAATACGATATAAAATTCATTGTATGTACCTTTCATTAGCATTACTAGTAATTTAGCTTATTTTTAAGCAAGCAAAAGCAGTATTTTATGCGCAAGCAACCACAGATCAAGCAAATGCCATTGGTATCTACTAAAATACTCAACAACAAATAAGAACACATAAATATATAAGAAATAAATCACTATGCCTATAATAATTAATTACTACCAGAGAAACTAGAAAAAACATTCAAGCAATCATATTTATCCAACAAAACACAATTACATGGTATTGCAATGTCGATATTTATACAATTTCATTTGTTTCCATTTGTATATAATAATCATTTCCAAATGTCCATATTTTTGTTCATTATATCTTAGTTTCTAGCAACGTTCAATATTTGCGTTACTTATAGACATTCATTGTATTAAACCATTAATGAACTTTCTTAAATTCATTTACATACAATCTGATTCATTTTAACTTTTCTAAGGTTATGTTTACACTTATCCAACTACAATAAATTCATACAAATTAACTTACATTATTTAAATTTTACTTCATAACTTTAGTTCAATTGCATATTGATCAACCTCCAAACCATTTGACTACATTATTTAAGTTTCATTCATTTGTAAGATATTCTATTACTTGTATATATTAACATTTAACTTCTTAACATATCATTAAGTTATATTATGTTATAGAAATAAGTTAAGTGTTTCACAATTACAACTATTGTCCAATTTGTTTCAATTTTCCCATTACACATTCCAAAATTTTAAGTCTAATTCATTTCAATATAATTATTCATGAATTAAGAATTCAACTTCAGGTTCATTTCCTAATCTACTTTCATAATATTATATATTATACTTTTATATAAAACCATCCTATAAAAGATTTAATTGAAACTCAATTTCTCAAAACAAAGTACAAAAGTTCTAAGTGGTCTCCCCCACTCAGACTCTCGAAAATAAACGTTAATGATGTGTGCACTCATACCCGAAGTAATTTCCAAAGACAAGAGGGGAGTGTACAATTACTTCTAAAAATTCTTTTGGAATCAATTTCTGTTATGCTTATATTATTTCAAAACCATTTGCAAATAAATACTTCAAAAGCACCCAAAATTTAAATTCCCAATTTCACAATTAAATTCATCTTATCTCATTGTCAATTAGTTTTCAATATTTCACTTTTCTTAAGCTCATTCAACAGTCAATAGATATTGACTATTTACACAAATTTAAAAGGTTTTCAAAATAATTCCTTATATATAAAATATAATCCAAAACAATATTGTGTCGATCAGTCCTATTAGAATGTTTATCAAATTCACATTTGATGCCTTGGCATCCCCAGTACCAACCCGAATTCGTAAGTACTCAATGGAACAAATAAACACATTACAAAACCATTTTATATCAAAATTACAAGTAAGTTGTCTCCTATACACTCATACTCATTCTAGGGTATTACTACCTATCTATAATGATTTAATCCCAAATAGAGACGCTAAGCCCAAACTCTAATACCAAATGTAATGACATGAATTTTTGGTTGTCCAAATTGACAAAAATCCATAAATGTCGACTCAAACAAACCCAAAAATACATATAGTTATTAGGATTAATATATGAAAAAGAAGAAAGAAATAAAACAATAACAGAATCTCACAACGGAAAGATAAAATATAATAAATTAATAACAATTCATAAAAATGTTAAAACATATATTTGATTATACTTTACAACAATTATCAGAGTTAACTATCATACAACATTCCAATAAATGAAGCGGAACAATCATAAATACGTCTGTTGAGCTCCATCTTCATCTTCATAACTGTATATTCGATAACTGAAAAGCTCAAGCTGACCCGAGCACAAATAAAAAGATAAAAATACTAGGATCAGAACTAATATATTTTCATACCAATCAAATCAAAAACATGTAATAATATGAGTGTCACCACGTCAGAGATGTTTACGGTAATTCACATCTCATATCCGATGTGTCCGTGAGTGCAATAACTTAAGAGATGTTACGGGAATTTCCATCTCGTAAGAAGGCACTCTATATGTACGGTACAAATCAAAATCGTAGGGGGACCAATCAAGGTAATATGACAAGACACACTAGGAATGCCTAGAGTAGGAATTTACTAGTTGCACGCCTAGAATGGTGGTAACGCAAAGCCGTGACTACCACCCACCTTGTAACAACACTTCCAAATAATGGATGTGTATCTTTCAGCGAGGAACTATAGTAATAAAGGAAGAAGCGTTGTCGATGGAGGTAGCTAACACCACTTGGTATGGTATAGCCCTGTTTTAGTCATTTTAATTATGACCCGAAGGTCAAAGGCATCCATCAACGTTCCCTTACTTCATTCCAACAGTGTTCGCCAAACCAATCTTCTTCATTTTAGATTCTTCACTACGTACATAGTTATTAAAGTGGTTTTCGGTATTGGTAGAGAATATGACAATATCCGATCCCAGTCCATTTAATAACCAAATGTTTACATTTTTCACACCGGTTGGATTTACATTTCAAATGGTTCATATTTCATATCGAAATATCAGATTTGCTTTAACCAAAATAGGATATCTTTCATATTAAAATCTCAACTTAAATCAGGCCTAGAATTTTGAAACAATTCCAATTTAAAACATTTTGAGAATTTAAAATAGTTGAAAATTATATTAAAATATTTTAGATATATATATTTAAAATAGTTTGAAAATAAATAGTTAGAGCAATAAAAGTTTAAATAAATAGTTTGAATACAAAATAGGATTTATCAAATTTTTTTGGCACCACCGACCGATTTTATAGTGATCTGTAACACTTTTTTATTATAACCAGTAATAAAAATAATTATTGTGTAGGTGATTGTGGTTGACAATCAACAAATTCGGTTTTTTAGGTGGACCGTCCACCGCCTATGAAATTTATAGTGTTCCATCCACTCTACCTATACAGGCCAAAAAGCGTCAGAGGAGAGGAGGATAATATCATGGATCACCTGTGCACATCGAATTGAGAGCCGATAGCTTCACCTTCTCACTGATCCAATGCCATGCCTAAACCCGAGCGCCATCCCTCATCAGCAATCAAACTCCATTGTTGAAGACTGCTCAGCAAACTCAACTATAATACAAACATCCCATTCTGAGACTTCTCACAAGCAGGCATAACCAATACCATCAATCAACAGGCAAGGTTTAGCACGTAAGCATCACGTATTTTGCCGTTAATGGATGACGATGACCTACCCATACTAAATTCAGAGAACGGAGACATTTGCAGATAGTGACATTGAAAAAAAGAGCAGAGTTCAGATAACTCGAAACTAAGCAACAAATTCCCAAAATAACAACCAAACACCGCAAAATAGTACTGTGATCCCAAAATAAACACCGCAAAACAATACTGTGATCCCAAAATACCAACACCAACTCCAAGTTCTACCCACAAGACGAGTAAATGACTTCTATTGAATACCAAAATTGGATGTCGTACCATCACAGAACGAAGTCGAAACGCCAAAACACAATAACAATTTGGAGTTAGTGCTCGTCTTTAATCTCCACGTGAGTGAGGATTTCGTCCATTGCAGCGTCCATCAGTTGAAGAATGCATAAAGACTTGTAGTTTCCTGGAATAGACGAAACAATGAATGAAAACGAAATCGGAAAGGGATCCAGAGAGAACAATTGGTTTGAGATGAGGTTGAGGATTGTGGGGGGGGGGGGAAAGAGATGACTCAGCGAATTCCATGGTTTAGAGCTTGGATCTGAAAGAGGAAAATTGTTATCAGAGAGCAAGAACACGCGTGACAAAAACGTGACTGGGGGATTCGAAGGAAAAGAAGAGAAGGATGAGAGGATTGAGTGAAAAGAAGGAAGAAGCGAAGCTGAGAGATGAAGAAAGAGAGAAGATAATAGTCATGTCCCCATTTACGTTCTTTCTCTGATAAAAGCTCTGAATGCGAGTATTTTACTTTTTCTCTTCTGCATGTCAGTTTCCTAATTTATGAAAATTTAGTTAAATTCAAATATTAAAGTAGTTTGTAAAATAGATAGTTGATTATTAAAATAGTTTATTTAAAATAGTAAACATATATATAAGTTAAAAATAAAGTAGTGTATATAGAATGATAGTTTATAAAGATAGTAAATTTATATAAGTTTAAATAGTATAGTTTATGAAATAAAATAGTATATTAGTAAAATAGTTAATATAATGGTTTAAAATACTATAGTTGGAACTAGAATTGTTTCTTCCATTTTCAAATAATTTTGAAGTCATTCTAATTCTAAATCAAATCGTCTAAATACCAATGTTTCAATTGGAATTCTTTTTCCTTTCAATTCAATTTAATTCAGACAATTTGGTTCAAATATTAAAGTTTCCAATTAGGATTCTCATATTGAATTATTACAATTTATAACAATCTCGAATTCCTAATTAAATCATCACTTTAAAATCAAGTATATTTAACGTAACTTCAAAGATGGATTAACAATGATTTAGTTCATATTCAATTTCATTTTTATTTCAGTTTTACAATATTAAATAATTTCTTTTAGCTTTTATATTTCAAAATCCAAAGTTCAACTTTAACGAAATTAATTTATGAAATATCATTTATATCATCTTTAAAACTATAATTCAAGTTTCAAGGTTAATACAAAATTTATTTAACCAACCGATGTCCGCATATAATTTTCGACCCAATGGTCAAGTGATACTTAAATTAGATTTTAGTTTTTTTAGAAAAGGATATATCATTTCAATCCAAATCAAGGTCATAAGTATTTATTATTTCAACCTATGTTCTTAATTCATTTTAATTATTAATCCCGGGTTTAATTGATGCCTGTAACATCTAGGGTAAATGATTGGGATTAATCAACACAAACAAGAGTCATATGTAAACAAGGAGAATAACTGGATAATTTAAACATTAATACATCAACATATCAATCCAAGTCATCCATCAAAATCAATTCATCCATAAAGCTGAATCTTACATCAATTTTCTAGTGATCAGGTGTCGGGTTAAAACTAGTAATTAAACGTCAAATTTTAACTTAACTGTAAAATGTAAACTAACAGTCAAATTATGTTATACACTATTAATGCCAATCAATATACATATGCAGTTTTAACAACTAAACAACAATTAATACAATCATATCGTAACATGATTTTAATTTAACTAACAATCAAATATTTTAGTTACACGTGAGTGGGTTTAATCACTCATCCTTGGTTTCAAACGTATTTGAAATCTGTATAGAGACCCAAAATTTGACAGTCTCAGAATCCATCAAAAAAAGCCCTATGTTATCCGAAATTTCATTGCGATTCCAGCGGAATAAATTGTACATAAATCTGAGTTCGTATGCAAAAATTATGCAAGTTAACGTAACTAGAAAATAAAATAACTGAAATAAAAGGATTGTCCATAAAAATTACTTACCACGTCATCCCCTCCCACAATGCTTCTTCCTCATTTAAACGCGACATGCTTGTACATTAACCTAACCATGGACGATTCTTACAACCAGCATATCCCTCTCATCCCTTAAAGAAACCACCTCAAATTTGCACGGTAGTTATTATCTTCTCGTATCCTTTTTCTCCATCACCAACACATCCAGCTCGCATGCTACCACCACGATCTGACTTCCAGCCCTTGTGTGCATGCTACAAGGTTTGTGCAATACTTTTTGTCGTCGAATCCTTTCAAATTTTGTTACTAGGTGCTAAATCCGATTACGAACCAAAATATAGTATTCAATTTGCAAATAAATCCTTGTTTTAATCATGGATCCAAACCCTTGTGTATAAATGCTTCACTGTAAAAATAGTGCTGAACGTAAACTGAGATCGTACCTTACTAAAACCCAGCTACACATAGATCTTGGCTCAAGCAACTCAACAACAAAAGTTTCACGATTGTAGGATTTATATTGGAATTGTTTGGATTTTTGAAAGAAGGATGTGGCCATTGGTTTTTCTTTCTCTTCTTTGAAAATGTGCGGCATTAATAACTTCTGACTTTTGAGTTTGCGACGCCAGGGAGAATTTAGGTTTGGTGTTAAGTATGAGATGTATTTATAGCAAAAGTATTTCAATGGTTAATCAAATAAAGAAATATTAAATTTTCCGTTTACTCATCTTTAACTCAATTCCAAATGTTACTAATTTAATCCAATTCCAAAATAGGACTTACTTAATTTAATCCAATTCGCAATGATCCAATGCCATCATTTTTAATTACAACAATTTTCTTTTTTTTTTCAATTTTTCTTTCATGTCCGCCTCTACCACACTCCCGTCCAATCCCATCACTATCTCATCCAACCCCTCGAGCCAACCACCCATCGTACCACCTCCTCTCAATCCGCCGCCCCTACCACCTGATCCAGCGCCATCCATAGCCACTTCCTCCGCCCAATTGAATCCAAGCAATGTAACCCTAGCTTCAGACCCAAAGAGTCAACAGCCTTGGACTTCCATGTTTCAACTTCGGCCTCTTAATGCCGGGAAGTACTACGATGTTGACGTCAAACCAATCTTCGTAGATGGCGCTTTGCAGCTAATCGAAGGTGTTGCTGAAGCAGGAACTGCCGTTTGGAACGATTTTATAGTAGGCTTCTTCCTGGATAAGCCTCTTTCTTACACAGTAGTCATCTCAAAATTGCAATCTTTACGGAAGCTGAAGGGATCGGTAAAAGTCAGATCTGATGGTGTGTTGTTTCTTTTTCATTTCACCTGCGTTTGAAGATAAAGAAAAAATTCTCCAATCTGATACTGTACTCATGAGCAATAAGTTATTCATCCTGAAACCAAATGACCCAACAATTAGTAATGTGCGTGGAAATATACGATATGTACCAGTTTGGGTTAGGTTATACGATATCCCTATCTTTGCTTGGTCTAATTTTGAGATTAATTGGATTAGTAGTATGTTGGGTAGGTTGTTGTGTATGGATCAGATGACTGAAACCAGGGAGAGGCTTCAGCATGCAAAAATGTTTGATAGAAGTACAGCCTAATAAGGATCTAGTCAATGATTTTCTAGTCTAAACTGTTGAAGGAGGAGTGTAGAGAATCGACGTTGAGTACTTGTGGAAGCCAAGCGTCTGCGTTAAATGTAAAGCTTTTGGTCATGTAGCTATCAATTGTGACACCAACAAGGAACAAGAGACGGGTAACAATTCGTCTAAAAGAAAAGAAGCAGTTATCATTGGTGAGAGGCCGAGAGAACAAGTGATTTACAAGCCACGCGTGGACATGAGGAGTAATAATCAGAGGTGGTGAGTGGTTGCTAATAGAAAGAACAGAAATCCAGATAGTACCAATAACAAAGGAGAAGCAGAAAAAAGATACGCACCAGGAAGAATCATGAATGCAGGCAAGGGGCCAGTTTTTGAAGAAAGAAACCGTTTTTCTATCTTAGAAGAGGGAGAATGTGAACAAGTTAATAATAATGAAACTGAAAGGCATGAAGACAATGTAGAGTACGAAAATTATGTTGTGGAAGGAATTGATGACTATGTCATGCCAACACTTCAGGACCTTCTAAATCAAGGCACTCAAGGTAGTAATGGATTTCATGTAGTGGGAAGTAATGATGACGGAAATGACATAGAGATGAACGAAGAAACAAGTGAAAGTGAAGAGTTATATGAAATGATCAAAGAGCCAGTGATGAAAGAAAGTGGGATTTAAACCAATAGTAAACAAGAAATGAACAACAGCAGAGAAGAAAGGAAACTATAAAACATAGTAGTGGATGTAAATAAAGTGCCTGAGAAAGTGAATAGTAGTGAAGATGCACTAATAACAAATTCTTAAAGTATACCACATGCAAATGATCTGCTATTAAATGAGCCATGTGATTAAGTACACATGCAGATTGTCACGTCCGAATCACCGCCTTTAGACCCTGATATATTAGCACATCCTCTTATGCCACCACCTTCTAATATTCCACAATCCAAAGCAAACCCAGAGTCATTGAAACTTCATTTGAAAGGGTGGTTGGCTATATTATTGGATCACATGTGTCTGATAAACAAAATAAAAGAGGTTCACTCATTGTCACTCGCTCGTTCAACATAACAGGGATCGTTCGTACCTGCTTATAGTCGCTCGCGCATAATTGGAGTGATCGCTCGTGTAGGTTGAAGGCGGATCTGGTGCCAGCGTGAAATGAGTTGTATGACAGCTGTAAAGTATATACGCATGGTTGGCTCCAACCGCACGTAGATTGATCCCACACCATTTAGTTACAACTTTGCCACACTATACCAATCCACTTATAAATGTCCCCTTTCACAACCATTAAACGAACGGATGCCTCTACCCCGAAGGGCTGCCCAAATCACTTCTCCACCATTCTTAAGCACTCCAAGCTATCTCTCCAAACTCCATGAATGGCCGCCAAAACTCACTTCATCTTCCTCCATCACCAAGTGGACTAAGTCTCCTCCTTCCATTGGAGATCGATTCAAGCTCTCTCCATCCATCTCTAAATCGAGATCCATCATTTCCATCATCTCAAGATCTCTCCTACCGCCATTAATCATCCTCGAAGCTTCGATTCATATCTCCACCACCATGGAATCTTCGTTGATCCTTTAAGTGCTCAAACCGTGAAGCATACACTATCACACTCATCACATTCAAAGGATCCAACCACTTCCATAACGGTCTAGAGAGAATCAAGCCATTAAAGAGAGGAAAATCATTGTCAAAAGGGACAATGAGTCAAAATGAGATGTATGAGATGAAGAGCTATGTAAATCTCTCCATAATAATGAAATGGCTTCCAAAGTGGACGTAGATCTACTTTAGATCAAATCACTATAAAAATCCTTGTATATCTACTTACTTTTTCCCGCTTACTTTGCATTTTGGGGCCCCATTTTCATTTTTCACACCTTTGGTGTTTGAACCATTTTTGATGAAAACAGTTCCGCCTAATTCTAATGATGTTACGCAAAACAACTTTCAAGATAAGACACCTCTACAATAATTTAATACAAAAACAAAACAAAAAAATAAGGCAATATATCTTAGGGTTGTTACGCTAACAGTAAATTTATCATTATCATACCATTATCAATCGATCGATAATCATTTTTGATTTAGACTGATATGTCAGTTAAAACGGTATGACAACAATAAATTTTCCATTTTTAACGGTAAATCATCGGTAACGGTAATTTTACCAATCAATTTAAAAGATACGTATATTCATCTGATATGATTTATTATATGCATTTAGAACCAAATAAATTATTAAATTTAATTCAATAATAAGATGAAATAATTCCAACTAAACTTATGTTCTTTCTCATTTATGTTTTTTTATTAACTAATACGCTACATATAGGACAATAAAGATGCACCGTACGTGTACAAAAAGCATATCAAAATATAAACTCTAATGGACAAATAGTAATTTACCATTTCCGGTGTAATAGTTACCAGACTATCGATATATCAGTCAATCGGTAACCGTAATCAATTTTGACTTACCATTAAAAATAGTTATTTGTAAACGATAATGGTAACCATTATCGTAACAGTCCTAGTATCTTGTATTTTATTGGAATTTTAATTATTGCCAATATAAATATCCCTACAATCATAGTTGTTAAATTGTTAAGTGCACTTGAAGTAACACTTTCCAAAGTAAAATCTTATAGTAACACTTATAAATTTATTAATTACACCTATAACATTAATTTTGGACGTAATATTTTTCTTTACTAATGAAATATTAATGAAAGAATTGTGAAGTCGGGTTGGAAGGACTTTTCCCTTACTTCCTCGTATTCATAATTTAGGGCTGTTATGGTAATGGTAACCGCTACCGATACGTGAGAATCGTTACCGTACCAGTACCACTGGTAAGTTAAAAATAGCTACCAATAATTTACCATTACCAATGGTAAAATATTCATTGGTATACCGTTGGCTGGTAATAGGAAATTTACCAATACAACAAACATTCAAATTTTGTTGCACTAAGATTTGAAAAAAAAACAATTATCTTGTTTTTTATTATTACTCTATGACATTAGTATTAATATTACGACATGTTTTGATTGAAATCTAAGTATTTCTTACTCCATCATAGCTTATTTACAATAATATGAGATAATAACATTTATAATCTCAAACTTTGAGCATAACAAAACTTAAAAAGAATCATCATCATAAATAATATTACAAAATCTTCTTAAAAATCATGACGTATCATTAAAAGTGTCTATGGTTAAAGTTGATATAATAGTGAAAAATAAATTTAATATGATTGGTAAATTTATCATTACCACTGGTTTTGACTTTTCTTTACTGCTATATTTACCGTTAACAATGGTAAATTTACCGTTATCATATCGATAACATTAGTAAACCAAAGTGGTTCAATTTTTTTTTATCAATTACTTGGTATTGGTATGGCACTGTTAAATTTACCATTACCATAACAGCTCTAATTCCTATGAGTCTATATTTGCCACAATTTCATACCGTACAGCAAATCAATTTCACTCCATATTAATCACCTTTTTTCAAAAGCAACACAATACCATATTCAAACGATATAGCCATCGATATGATTACAAAGCATCGGTTTACCATGAACATAACATGTGGAAAGCTGGATTCTGACATAATGCTTTGCTAAGTTGAGATCACTTATGGGAACCATACGGCAAATCATTACGGTATTTTGACGCCCAAGACACACAAAATTTTAAAAATGCTTGTTGCATTGCACCTACCACAATAAATCTGACAATAGCACTAGAAATGAAAAGGTTACTTGCAAGACTGGCCAGTCTTTCCTTCTACTCGATAGTCATCTTCTTTATGTTTATTCCAAAGTTTCCTTTACCAAGTATAAGTAAATAGTAATTTCCAATTCAAGTATTCAACTACAGCATATAATTACGTTTCATGATAGTTAAATCCCCAACAGTCAATTTATTCTATCAAACACTTAGCAGTTTGTCTAAGAAAGCATTTATGTTTAAGACTACTCACCAAATCCTAGTCCCATCTCTCCTATATATGTGCTATCTTCCTGTTTGTAGATATCCGGGTTCAGAGAAGTCATACACAGAAAGAAAGCATCACAAAATTTAAGCCCGAATATGAATAAAAGTAGAGTACTAGTTGTAGGAGGCACAGGTTACCTTGGCAAGAGAATAGTGAAGGCCAGCCTTGCCAATGGGAATCCAACATTTGTCCTTCATCGCCGTGAGATTGGAGTAGACATCGAGAAAGTGCAAATGCTTCTATCATTTAAGGAACAAGGGGCCTGTCTAGTTGAAGCATCATTCTATGATCACCAGAGCATGGTGGATGCTGTTAAGCAAGTTGATGTAGTGATATGTACCGTATCAGGTGTGCATATCAGAAGCCACCATATTCTTCTCCAGTTGAAGCTTGTAGATGCGATAAAAGAAGCTGGAAACATCAAGGTAAAACAAGTTGGTTACCACCTTTATAATTCATAAATTTAAGTGCAAACCGATGAAAAAATACGGCTTTTTCTGCAGAGGTTCTTTCCCTCTGAATTTGGAACTGATCCAGCAAGAATGGGTCATGCTATAAAACCCGGAAGAGTGACCTTTGATGACAAACTGGTCGTGCGAAGAGCAATAGAGGATGCTAATATCCCATTCACGTATATTTCTGCCAATTGTTTTGCTGGTTACTTTGTTGGAGGCCTTTGCCAGCCCGGGCAGATCATTCCTTCAAGAGATACTGTGTGCTTGCATGGAGATGGCAATGTTAAAGGTACACACATTTCCATACATTAACACAGATATATAGATGCATCTGGTAAAGGGTTAGACAATGAAGATTGTTTTAATTTACATAACCATATTGACACTGTGCACACAATTTGGGTCTTGAACTTCACTTCCTTGCGTGCAATGTTCAAGCTTTGTCTGTTGAACGCTGCAGCCGTCTATGTTGATGAGGATGACATTGCAACATACACTATCAAGACAATCGATGATCCGCGTACATTGAACAAAACGATATACATTCGACCACTGGAGAATATCCTTTCCCAAAGGGAGGTTGTTCAGGCATGGGAGGAGCTTATTGGCAAAGAATTAGAGAAGACAAGCATTTCAGAGGAAGATTTTATCTCTACTCTCCAAGGTGATCCACAATTAATTTCAAACCAAATTTAGTATTTTTTTTTTTTTTTTTATTGCTTAATATATCTTCAGACAAAAATTGATTAGGTTGGATAAAAGAAAAATCTATTTGGGCACAAACATGATACAAGAGATTCCAACCGTTACACATCCCATGTACCATAAATCTTTTGAACTCAGAATTTTGTAGAGATGACATTTGCAGTGTTATTAAACAAATATCAAATTCTTTGTTTGATTTTAGATGTTAACTTTGAAAATTGTCAAGGCATAAGGGATGGGGGTATACACACATACAAGTATGAACACGTGCGTAATGAGGGAACTAAAATTGAAGTTTACTGCTAAAATTTTCAGGTTTAGACTATGCACAACAAGTTGGTTTAGGTCACTACTATCATGTATGCTATGAAGGCTGCTTGACTAACTTCGCCATCAAAGAAGAAGAAGAAGAGGCGTCTCATTTGTATCCAGAAGTTGCATATGTTCGAGTTAAAGACTATCTCAGGCGCTATGCTTGAGCAAAAATGTGTGTGAGCATGTATTATCTCAGCGGTTGCGATGTGATTAATAACAAATAAGAAGCGTGTGATTTCCTTTACCATGTTTTTCTTGAAGTTCCCGAGTTGCCAATGATTTAATTAAAATGACACCATAGGGGATTGAATACAGAGTTAACAAATGCACCACTGACTGATTGTCAAATTGCTAGACCCGCCTTCTTACATGCTCTTGGATTACTATAACTTATTATTTTCATTATTTTTGAAATATGGATATATTTACGAACATATAGACAGATCCACAGACAGTACCACAAAGAATACTGCTCATACGGAGTGTCAGTTCATAAGAACATAATTCTCATACCATTAAGTCGTCACTGGCCATCGCAAATCAGTAAACAACGAGCTATCGCTTGCCTTCGCCCGGTGTACGTTTTTTTATTTTGTTTAAAAATATTAATTTAGTACATAAAAATAAATCAGATATTCTAGCACAAACCATTCAAAACGCAATGAATTTTCTAATTGGTTAAATTGATATTTTCTATGATTTATCATCGTGTAATTCAAATACCTACCGTTGTTGAAAATCTTATTCGCACGATTAATATATTCAGCTTTTAATCGGTTTGTGCTGTAATTTTTCAAAACTATTTGGGTTATGAGTTTGTTTTGAAGAGAGAGGAAAGAAATAAAGGAAGAGAATGGTGTGGGGATTAGTCTCACATTATAGAATATAAGAAGGTATCTCAATACTTAAATAGCTTTCTCATAAAGGTGTTGAGGTCTTGGGACAACCAAATATTAACATAATTCATCTTCCTCCGATAGTCTCAAACCACAAAATCCCCAATGTTATAAATATATAATAAGAAAATCATTAGAGGAGGAGAAAGAGGATACATTTTATTCATTCATCAATCGATCCCTATTTACATTACATGAACTCCTTATATAAAGGCTTGGGAGCTTGGAGTAAAATTCACTTATATATATTACAACACTCACCCTTGAATATGCGTCTTCAAATTCTTGAATGCTCTTCTAACTTGAAGTTGTCCCTTTTAAAAACATATTTGATGGTTACTCCCCCTTATAATTATCCGTTCAGTCGATACAACTATTGTCTGTTGTGAAAACCTAATGGGAAAAACCTTGAACGAGAAAAAGAGTACAGCGCCTGACATTATGAATATCATATTAAAATGATATTCCTTAAAAGAGTTTGATTCTTTAGGATCAAAACAATGCCTCATTAAAAACCTTTTTATGAAAAACCCTGTGGAAAAAATCATAAACAAGGAAAAGAGTGCAAATTTATTTTCTCTTTAGGTAACATTTTTTTACAATGTTACCGTAAGGGTTGATGCTTCAGGATCAAGATAATGCTTCATTAAAAACCTTACTAACAAAAACCCAATGGGAAAAATATTAGTGAAGGAAAAGAGTACATTATAGCATAATTTATATGCTCCCCCTTATTTATAACTCATTATTCAAATAGTCTATAGATGTAGTCGACGCATGCCAATTTTGTATATGACCTTCTGCAATGTTGATTTGGAAATTGCCTTTGAGAACGGATCTACCCTCTTTTCCTGGAACTGAATTTGTTTCTCCTTTTTCTTGTTATCCTTTCATGCATGTGTGAAGAGAAATTTAGAAGAAATGTGCTCCATCCTATCATACTTGATATAATTCACTTGAATCTGAGCCATCCAAACTGCCTTGTCTTCTTCATAAATAATAGTTTACTGCATTAAAATATGTTTGATACTTCTGGATCAAAATGTTGCCTCGGTAAAACCTTACTAAGAAAAACCCAATGGGGAAAAATCTTAGTGAAGGAAAAAGAGTACAATATACAATGTCATATTTACTACGTCAAAAGTAGTTTGATTCTTCTGGATCAATGTTATGCCTCGTTAAAACCTTAATAAGAAAAACCCAGTGGGAAAAATCTTAAATAAGGAAAAAGAGTACATTATAACTTATTTTTGTGTGTTACCTTTGGGTTGATACTTCTGGATCATGACCCATGCCTCATTAAAACCTTAGTAAGAAAACCCAATAGGAAAAAACTTAGTTAAGGAAAAAGAATGCATTATATCATACTTATGGATGCTCCCTCTGATTTAATAATTTTCTCTGAATTCGTATACTTCTTTCAATAACTCAAATTGCTTACAAGTACTTCTTAATGAAGTTTTTCTTTTAAAACTCCATGTGCATTTCCATGCTTCAAGCATGCTTTCTTATTTAAAACACCTCCCTTTTTGTGATTTGTATGATACTAATATTCATTTATGAATAGACTTCAGGTGCTTATAATTTTCTGTTTCAATCGGGCTTGAATATTGCAATACACATTTGATGAATGAGACAACTTTCATTATAGCAACACTAAGCAGGGAGTAATCTACTCATCTTGAAGTATATCAAGACTTTCATTACAACAATACTTAGAAGAATGTTGTAATCTATCGGACATGTTCTTTGTATTCTTTATGTTCTTCAGGAACTTATATATTATAATAATTTTTGCATATCGCAACTACCACTTCAATGGATATTAAGAGTTGGACTACAACAATTCTTGAAAGCAGGAAATGATCTACTCATCATGAATTATTTCAAGATTTTCATCACAACAATACTTAAAAGAATGTTGTAATCTACATTTCTTTCTCTTTATCAGTACCAAAGTTATTCAAATTCTTCTGGAATTTGTATACTTTCATCGTTTATACCTTCAGGGTATTATAAGCATTTTAAACACTTTCACCACTTCAATCAATTCAATTATATCTGAAAATACAATGCTCATGGCACTTAACATGTTGTTGGCACTCTACGGTGCTTCAGTAACTTCCGTGTGATTTTGTCATTATATATATTTCTATTTTTATCTTATGAACAACAGGTTCATATCTTATGGACTATCGGTCCATATATCTTATTTAGGAGAATTTCATGATGGCCAATCATGTTTCTCTCTAATATAGGATTTTTAATTCATTTATAAATATAAGCGCTTTATTATTTATTAATTTATCATCGATGATTATTTCTTGTCAGTTCTATATATAACTTATTGAGATCTCAAAAAAATTATCATACTTTTGATACCTAAACCACTTCTGGGGTTATTTTGACAATCATGTCATGGGTTTCTTTTAAAGCACCTTTAAGTGTTTCTTCAGAAACACTTACCTCCTTTATTTTGCATCTTTATGACTTACTCCAAAGATATTTTGAACGGACTTTTATACCACATTTTCAGCTGTGATTTACACCTTTTGATCCTTCGGGGATTCAAATGTATATTAGAGAAAGTCTATTAGGGACATAATTGATAATTTATGCAAGTTACTTAATACTTTGTATAATTCTATATGTTAGCAAATATTTAACATCGACGATTCCTTTATCCTCCCCCTCAATGTTGACAAACATTGTCACTTTAAATAATAAACCTACTTTGGATTCATTTTTGATCCATAAGACCATCATAGCTAGCAAATACATTAGATGTATTTCAATTGTAGGAGGATAGTGCTCTTATTAGTTGATAAGATACATTCATATTTCATTTCTTATTCCCTTTCATTGATCTGATGACTTGGAGGAATTTTCTGTCATTTGAATATGCACATGACTTCAGGTCAATCAATATTGATGTCAATAGACTTTTTTTAAATATTAAATAATATATGCATAATTTTTAATATGAGCTCTTGACAACTTCAGGTTGTTAATAAAATTTTCGCATATATGTGTATATACATGCGTCCACGTATTACATATGTAATTGATTTGCATATTCTTTCTCATTCGAGTTACCTATTTTAGAACAAATTGTTCATAAGATTCCAATCATTAATTTTTGCTTATCAAGCAATATTAATGAGAATCTTAAATATCGTATCATAATATCCAAAATATCTGATTTGGAACTGTACTGAACTTCTGGTTCAAATGAAATATATGAACAACTTCAAGTTGTTAATCTATATTGAACTTCTGGTTCAAATAATATATAAACAATTTCAAGTTTGTTAAACTATATTGAACTTCTAGTTCAACTTTGTTGAACTTCTGGTTCAAATAAAATATATAACAACTTCGAGTTGTTAAAATTTATTCTTCAATACAATATGCAAATGTAAATATATATGAAAAATACAACTCATTTTGAAACTTTTTAAATCTTTGGATGCATCATAGTTGATCCAAGATGGTCTAAACGATCATACCAAAGAATCAGTTTCTTTGTATTCGTGAGCTTCTGGCTCATGTTTATAAAATGAGATTCAACTATAACAATTTTTTAAAGTATAATCCAATTGAAATTGTATCAAACTTTTTTTAATAAGCTTTGGCTTTCAATTTTAGAAATAACACAAAGACATTCTATGTTTTCATGTATAGTTTCAATGCGATAACCATTCATTCTTATATCATTAAAACTAAGTAGATCTTTTTTTTCTCAAGAATTGCTTGTATATAGTGCATTTTGAATGAATATGTGTACCATTTGGTAACAGTATATGGGATCTTCTAGACCCTTCAATTATATTAGCAAATCCAGCTATAACAGAAATTTTAGTTGGAATATTTTCAAATAATTCGAAGAAAAACCCTTTTGGTTTTTCATAATCGTATAAGTAGATGCACTGTCTAACAAGCATATATCACCATTTAAATTTCAGCCATATCGGATAAAAATAACAATCGTTGATAACACGTGAATGCCAATACTGGTATTATAATATTCGGTTCAAGACTCGGTCAATAAGTAAATAAATATATTAAAGAAAATATGCATGACTAGTCACTGGAAATGAAAATCTTTCAATTTTCTCACGAATATTCAAATAGGCATACTGTAATTTACAAACATCCGAATGAACTAACATCAAACAGAAGTATGTGCTACTTGTCTAGTGATCATCATCATATCTATAAATGTACGAACCCAAACAAAAGAATAAAATAATATAATGGATCTGTCATGGCATTATGTCCAGTGGTCTCATAGGAACGTGTAATAGCTTCAGTTAATTACATGATGATCATTTTAAATAGCATTCTATCAGCTAAAAAAAACACATTTCATAAATCAATGTGATGATCGCTTTTTGATAGCAGTGCTAGCTATTAATTACTTCACCTTGTAACTTTTCCACTAATAATATAACCATTTTAATCATATAGGCGTATAGTGTCATGCTATCATATGCTTGATGCCACACCTCTTTGTTGTAGTGACTAGTGTTTATTTTAATCATATAGGCGTATAGAATCTCAGCCTACTGCAATCCTTATATATAGAAAACAATATATAAAATATCTATTAGAATGTGATACAGTTACATTAGTTGTTAATCTTGCAAATTATAATGTAGCAAAGAACTATTGTTTTTGTAAATCTCATTGATCAAGCTAAAAGAGTAGCACTAACAGGGAAAACTCATCGATTCACCAGAACTAATATTCTAGAAAGCCATCTAGGACTTGTATTGCCTTAAAGTGATATTAAATTAATTCATAAATGATCAAACTACTCCTTCCACCCATAGGGTGCAAAAGTACAATGCTCTACCTAATTTAAAATTTTCCTTGTATACTAGTGAATATCAATATCCATTACCAAGCTTTCCAAACCATTATTATGTATCATGACAGCAAGCATATGAAACAAGACCAAGTTTTAACTTATCTAGGAGAAATATCCAGTCATTTATTAGGAAACGTTTAATACAACAACGTCACTCAAATAAAATAACAATGAAAATTTTGATTTGAGTAATATTCTCAGCAACACTTTTGTGTATAAAAATCCTTTCCTTGATATAAATGGTAGTAAACTGCAATATTCATTATAGAAAAACAAAAGGAAATAATTGCTTCTAGTTTTATATGGTAAGTACAATTAGAGTTAGAAAACTATACAAATGGATCCAACATTAAACTTTGTCCAGATTTTATAGACATGTAAACTATGTCACTAATTCAAATCTAAGATGGATCAAGCTGATCATGAAAAGGAGGAAACTACTGGCAAGAATGCCGCTTTGAAGGCAAAACGTGCAAAGCGCAAAGAGGACGATTTCCTATGCAAAAGCATATTTTGAATGCATTATCTACTTCAGTCTACAACGCTCACAGGACCTTGCAAGCTGCAAATGACCTCCGAACTGCATTGGAGAGCAAGTATCAAATATCTGAGGCAAGTAATAACAAATTTCTTATTTCTAATTTTATGGATTTTAAAATGGTCGTCAGCAAGTCCATAGTTGGATAAGTAAGTGAAATACTACTGTTGGTGAATCAACTTAAAAATATCGGTATTGATCTCCCTGAATCTTTTGTTATTGGAGTTATTATTTCAAGACTTCCGAATTATTGGAACGATTATAAGAAAAAAATTGAAATATGCAAAAACGGATTATGATTTAGACAGTTTACAACGTCATCTTCGTATTGAAGAAGAACCTCGTAAACGCTAACTGGATGATAATCTGCAAACTGGGTCTCAGTCTAGGGCAAATAATGTTAAAATTACTAATAAATTGAAGCCTTAGAATGAGACATAGTTTAAGGAGAAAAATGATTCCAAGAACAAAGAGAAGGGTGCTTGTTACAATTGTAATAAACCCGGCCACTATGCCTGAGACTGTCGCCTGCGGAAGAAACAACAAAAAACGAATGTGGTCGGAGAAAAGCTTGTGGCTGGTGTACAAGAGGCGAACTCCGTTAGTGACATTGATAATGATTGGTGGCTCGATACTGGAGCAACCATTCATATTTGCAAAGACCGTAATCTGTTTAAGACTTACGATGAGAATAATGGAGAATCTAGTAAAGTTACTGGCACAAACAAAGTTGCAAGCAAAGTTTTGGGAAAAGACATAATTGAACTTACATTCACCTCTGGGAAAGTTCTTACATTAGTCAATGTATTTTATGTACCCGATATGTGTAAGAATTTGGTTTCTGGATACCTTCTTAACAAAGGAGGATTTAAGATGGTATATGAGCATGATAAGTTAGTATTGTCCAAGAACAGCAAATTTATTAGACAGGGATATTCTTGTAACGACATGATTAAGTTGAATCTAGTAAAGAAATCTTCTGCTTATATTGTAGATTCTGTTAGTTTATGGCATGGTAGATTAAGACATGTTAATTATAAATCTCCTAGAAATATGCATAAATTAGGATTAATTTCTGATTGTGATTTCGATTCCATCTCTAAATGTGAAATTTGTGTTCAAGCAAAAATACACTAAAAATCCTTTAAATCTGTTGAAAGGAAAACTGATTTGCTTGATTTGGTATATAGCGACGTGGGTGACTTAAAAAGTCATATCACCTATGGTGGTAACCAATACTATATAACATTTATAGATGATTATACTAGACATGCTTATGTATGTCTAATGAAATCGAAAGATAAGGCCTTTGATAAATTCAAAATTTACAACACAATTAGGAATTAAAATTAAGGTGTTACATTCAGATTGTGGTGGTGAATATTTTTCAAATGAATTTGCTTTGTTTTGCAAACAAAATGGTATAATTCAGCGGTGTACCTCCCCGTATACACCACAACAAAATGGTGTAGCTAAGAAAAAAATAGAACTTCAGTAGAAATGGTTAACGCCATGCTCATAAGTTATAATTTACCTTATAATCTATGGGGTGATGCTATGTTATCTACATGTTACATTTTAAATAGAGTAACACTTAAAAAGAATAATATTTCACCTTATGAATTATGAACCTAACCTTACTAGACTTAAAGTTTGGGGTTGCTTAGCTTATGTTAGAAAACTTGACCCCAAACGACCAAAGTTAGGTAATAGGGCATTTAAGTGTGTTTTCATAGGATATTCTCTTAATAGTATAACTTATAGGTTCCTTATTATTGACACTTTAAAAGTTATAGAATCTGTAGATGTAGAATTCTTTAAAAATCAAACTATTGAGAATTCATTGAGATCATCTAGTCCAGAACAAATTGAGACTAATGATACCAATGATGATGAATATGCACCTACTCAAAACAACAAGGAAGTGTCAGACCAGATAATAGTGTTGAACACAAGAGAAGTAGAAGAGCGAGAATAGAGAAGGAGTATGGTCCTGAGTTCATAACATATCTCGTAAAAGGCAATAAGGACGAAGTCCGTAATGTCACAAGATATGTACTGAACGTCAATGATGATCCTAAAACTTATTCTGAGGCTATGAGTTCTAGAGATTCTAATTTCTGGAAAGAAGTTATCAATTATGAAATGAATTCCATAATGTTAAACCAAACTTGGGTTTTAACTAATTTACCTCGTGGTGCTATGTAAATGGATATTTAATAAAAAAAATTGAATACAAATGGATTCATTGATAAGTTTAAAGCCAGATTAGTTGCTAAGGGATATAAGAAAAGACAAGGAGTAGATTATTTTGATCCATATGCTCTGGTTGCTCGCGTATATTCTATATCCTTTTTAATAGCACTTGCATCAATTCATAGTTTGGTCATACATCAAACGGATGTAAAGACAACTTTTCTAAATGGAGATTTAGAAGAAGAGATATATATGGACCAACCGGAAAGTCTTATAACCCCAGGCTAAGAAAAGAAAGTTTGTAAATTAGTCAAATCTCTTTATAGCATGAAGCAAGCTCCCATGCAATGGCATGAAAAGTTTGATAAAGTTGCAGTGTCATATGGATTCATTGTTAATGATGCTGATAAATGTATTTACAACAAATCAGATAACAACGGTTATGTCATAATATGTTTATACGTTGATGACATGCTGATACTTAGTTCCAGTAGAACTAAGAAGTTTCTATCTTCTAAATTTGATATGAAAGATCTAGGAGAGGCTGATGGAATTCTAGGAATTAAAATCATTAGAAAAGTGAGGGAGTAATTACTAATTCAATCCCATTACATTGAGAAATTCCTAAAGAAATATGGTCATTATGATGACATACCAGCACAAACTCCTTTAGATCGAAGTATCAAACTAGAAAAGAACACCGGCTGTACCATTTCTCAACTGGAGTATTCTAGTGTTATTGGGAGTCTTATGCATGCTATGCATTGCACTAGACCCGACATCGCACATGGTATAAGTGTATTTTGTCAATTTACAAGTAATCCAGGTTTTGAACACTGGAAAGTTATTTCCAGAGTTTTAGCTTATTTGAAAGGAACCATCAACTATGGTTTATCTTATAAAGGATATCTTGCTATAATAGAAGGATATAATGATGTAACCTGGAATAATGTAGAATCCAAATCCATGTCTACGACTGGATTGATATTTACCTTAGGAGACGCTGTTGTGTCTTGGGCTTCCAAGAAGTAGACCTGTATATATGATTCAACTATGTCGTCATAATTGATTGCATTAGCAGATGCATGTAAAGAAGCAGAAAGGCTTAAAAAATTATTAATGGAAATCCCATTATGGAAGAAGCCATCTCTAGCAGTCTTGACTAACTGTTATAATCAAGCAACAATATATAATGTCTCTAATAAGACATATAACGGAAAGTCTAGACATGTGAGTCTAAGACATCAAATGGTAAGACAGTTACTCAAAAGTGGAGTTATAACTGTTGACTACATAGAAACGAAGAAAAACTTGGCTGATCCACTTACAGAAGGTCTTCCAAAGGCAATGGTTTCTATAAAGTCAAAAGAAATAGGACTAAGGTCTGTGGATGAAGATTGATCATCCTTAACAGAAACCCAATTTGTGTCTTGAAAAGGATAGACAAAGTTCAGTGGGTACCAATAAGTTAAGAGAATGATTATGAAACACTAAATCAATTATGCCATAATAATTAGTGTTGGATTCTTCAAGAACAAAGGATGGATAAATGTCCATAATAAGTCTAGAAACATTAAAAGGTGTATCGCAGAAACACCTTATTAGACTTACTATATGAGTATGGAAATCAGGCCGTTTCCTAGGAAAGTAAGACCGCTTTCTAAAGTAGACTCATGAAACAGGATTAAAGCACATGGTCATTAACGTGTTGAGCAATACAGAACACTCTAACCAAGGAAATCAACATGTGTGATTGTTCCGCTTTTTTCATTAAAGGATACTTGGTTCAAGATTCGTTCACCATAGAGTCTCAATAGATATTTGAATGATTTACACTGAGTAAAGGTTCAAATCCAAAAGATACCTTTTATTTATGTGTTGTTTTCACGATGATGCAAAACTTGATCTTAGAACTACATAGGCTTAATCTCACTTGGGTACATAGGAAGTCACACTAGTGATTCAACCATCCATTTTTTACTTATTTTTTATTTTTACAAATTGGGGGAGATTGTTGTAAATTTTCAAAACTATTTGGGTTATGGGTTTGTTTTGAAGAGGGAAGAAAGAAAGATAATGGTGTGGGGATTAGTCCCACATTGTAGAATATAAGAAGATATGACAATACTTAAGTAGCCTTCTCATGAATGTATTGGGGCCTTGGGGTACCCAAATGTTTACTTTGTTGTGAGGAGGGAGACCATGCATCACTATACCACACGTGCGCGTGCCGCCTCCATCGTTCGACCGAACTGAACCGGGCCGGACCGGGTACGGGTATGGGTTTCGGGTTCGGGTCTTGATCCAATAAATATAATTTTGGATAGAATTTGCAAGCGGTAACGTGCTGAATTTAGGCCCATTATGGACCCGAATTAATTCAAATTAGGCGGGTTTTAAAACATTTTCTAAACATTATAAAAAAGGACACGACGTTTCGAATAGCCACGCTTTGTGACCGTTGCAAGTGAATAGATGTTGCGTTTCAAATTTAAAGTCGCGATTGTTCATGGATAGACACCTCAATTCCCTGGCTATAAATAGCTATGCCCAGAAGCATTTCAAATAATTCTGAACTTTTCTTCTTCCTCAATCAATTTGCAACGCTGTTAGAGCGTTTCAAGTGTTGCAGTTCTGTGACGCCTCCAAAGTGTTGCAATTTCATAGGCGTTGCAATTGTTTCTTCTTCTTTTCTCCACTCTATTCGATTCTTGCATCATTAGAAATATAATACCAGAATGTTCTTGATCGAATCAAAGTCGTGCAAACTTTGAATCCGATTTCACTATTCCAAGGCTTTACTGAATCCTGAAAATCGATAGTTTGATAACCCTTTTGTGCCTAGTGGGGTGAACTATTGTCTGAAAGAATCTATTTTATAGATCCTTAAAGTATGAAGTGCGAAAATTCATCTTCCTCCAATAGTCTCAGACCACAAAATCCCCAATAGTTTGTCTACCAACTTTGATAGGCTTGGTTTCGTGTAATATTTTTATAAACTAACTTTAAAAAAAAATCAGGTAATTATTTATGACACTTTAACTGTATTTAGCATTAAAAATTAAATAAAACAAAATAGCTATTAGAAAATAAAGCTATTGGATCTTATGCTGATCTAAAGTATATTAGATATTTTCGTGGAACATGGTGGAAAAAAAATAAGAAAATACAAGGTGCTGATCATAAGTTTTAAATTTGTTGTCGTTCGTCGAGATTTGAACTAAAACCCTTCGTTCAAAGGACATACGACCTTGGACCAGGACCAAATTTTAACGACATATGCTTGAAAATGTGTTTATCTAACCCATACGATTGGAATATTAAAATGACTAGAAAAATATATTACTCCAAAGTAAGCCATTCTGCCAGGAGTTGTGTAAAGGGTTAGCGTTGTAAAAAGATGCAGTCAAATATAGATAGTCTGGTATTCGTATCCAGAAATAATAATTTGCATCCTATTTGATATCTATTGATAATAGTTTTAGAATATCTGTATTATCATCCATGGACATCTGTTTTCGAAACTATAAAATGCACATGGGATGTGGATATTAGAATATAAAACAGAATTTTTTTACAAATACATCATTCGCACACAAATTCGCTTAATTTTTTAAAAAGTCGAGTATCAGATATTGGATATTCGTATCCGCATCTCGAACGATAGATATATTTCATATTTTTTTCATATAGATGTGGATGAATATCAGATTTTCAGATAATCATTGACAGACTCAACTCGTATAACACTATATACATGACTCAAATTTAGTCACCATCCAACACTGCAAGAAAATGACTCTTTTACAACTTGTTAACAGTTGCAATAAATGATTTCTACCAATTAAAATTTCCTGACAATTTAAGAAGATGTTTTTTAACAATTGCGCTTTCATGTCAGTTGCAATAAATATACTTTTAACGACTACATTTTTCTGCCATTTGTAACAGATATGTTTTTTTCATCAATTTCTTTTTACTACTAGTTGCAATAGACACTGTCTTTTCCTACTAGTTTCATAACCATATTTTTAAAAACTTTTTTTCCTTTTGATTGCAATAAATAAATTTTTAACAACTGCATTTTCCTGCCAGTATTAATAAGCGTATTTAACAACTGTTTTTTCCTGCTAGTCTTAATAAATTTATTTAACAACTGTTTATTTTGTAAATTGTAATAGAGACATGTAATAGATAATTAATTTTAGTCATTGTAAACATTTATTTATAACCGTTATAATAGCTACTATTAAGTTGTAAATAATTAATGTTTAACATTAATATTTAATTAGTATATAATAAACTAATATTTTATAATTCATTATAGTTCAACATTTAGTACTGAATAATAAGTAATAATTAATTAAGTATTTAATTGTATATTCAATAATTGGTGATTAATAATTATTAATATATATATATATATAATAATAGCAATACTTTTGTGTGGTGAAGCTTTTTAGCTTTCCCACAACATTCCTTGACCATTCAACAAACTTAATGCAACAACAAAATCTAATTCAAGGCAAACAAGTCTTCTTTCGTTCCACTACCATGACTCAATTCGTTTTGTCAGTTTTTCAACACGTTTCATTTATGCTTTCCATTTTCCGCCCACTTTCTTCACTTCCTTCTATATTCCACTCGCTATCTTCGCGTCGCTCTCTACCTTCTTCACGGTTTCCTCCTTTCTTAAATTTTTGTCTAACCTAAAATTGCACAAAATTTCCTGATTATTCATCGTTTCTCCTCCTATTTTCACGTCTTCCTCCCGTCGTTGCCTCAGCTCTTCCATTTCAACATCCTTTACATCCTCTACCCACCCGAACCATGCTGAAAACCATGTTCTTCTTCCCAATTTTCTGCATGTGTACCAGTACTCATCACTCTGCTACAGGATCAACACGTACTCCTCCACTACTAACAAATCGTAGGTAAAATCGTTTCTTTCCTTTACGATTCCTTAATTCCTTCCCCCACCTTTCTGTGTTACCTCCATCAGCTGGACATGACTATGTTTCTTTTTCATGCCTTCAAATAAATGATGGCTCTCTGCTTCTACTTCCATTCCGTTTCACGCTAGAGCCACATGTATATTTGGACCGTATGGTGCTTAAGTGATTTGGTTTCCAATTTCGAGGTTTGAGGCGTAAATCGACATGGGACAGCAAACATATAGTTGAGCTAATGTTTTTAGGTTTTCGATCATATATTGCTTCAATTGTATCTTCATCTGGAAGATTATTTTACATTGTTCGTCAGATAACTGTATTTCTGCTCCGTCTTTGGTTTTATGTCCTTATTTGTCACTGTGATTGCTCTACTCTAAAGCTAGTATAATTCATATGCAAGTACTCATTTCATATAGTGTGTAGCTATATACGGTATTCTTTCACCATCATTACAAACTAAATTCAGGCACATGCCTATTATGCAATGCACGCGTGTGCGTAGGGGATAAAGTTAGTAGTCATTAAAATTAGATCATAAAGGTAACACATAAATTTTGGATTCAAATGTCTAGATGTGAATTGATTGGGTTTTGTTTGTTCATTCTACTCTTAACCGATGTTTACTTCGATTGTTCAAAATGTTAGTTTTACGAAATGATATGACCCAACGTGTAGTTTGAAACAATTGAGTCTACAAGTTTATTACCCATGTCTGCGTATTTGGACCATACCTAACTAGGCATGTAGACAAATTGGCACAATAAACTTCATACAACCTCTGTTCCCACCTACTTATGATTTTGTAAAACTGATATCATTTTTTTATGCAGTATGTTTTAGAAGATTAACAATTGCATTGAACTTTGTACTTCATGTATTAATTTTACATGTTGATGTGCATTATGAGTCGTAATAAAAAATTTAAATATTATCAACTTATAATATGCTTATGTTTATTTTTAAATTTTACACAACAAGTTTGGCTTAATTTCAGATTGTTTTATGGTCGTCCTTTGGTTAATTGTCTTCATTCATTTCTATGTTGAAGTGAAAATAGGTAAATATTATCATTAGTTTTTATGCATTTGTTTTGTAATTTTTACTATTTTAGTGCAGTGATGTAATGAGAATATGTATATATTGTTAAATTAATACTGAGTTGTGGAAAGAAGAAAAACTTAGTTTTATATTATCTAAATTCATTATTTTTTGTCATTTGTAAGCTAAGGTGTGACGGATTTTGATGTTCATATAATCACTGAATGAACTGGATGATGGTATTTTATACGATTTGACATTAACCAATTTGCGAGTTCAAAAGTAGTCTACATAGTTCTACTATATGTACACATTTAAAATTTATTTATGGAATTTGGAAAATGCACAACTGAATTCATTTCATAGTATTGTCATCTTTACGATAAATAAACAGAATTTCATGTAACCGAATTTTTAACTCATCAGTTTAAATTATGATTTTTTTTACTTGATTCCCTTCGTTTTTCATATCTATATCAAAATTTTGACTTATATCCTTTTCTATATTTTATCTATTCAGTGTTGAATTTGAAAATAAAATAAAAAAATAAACTTGCATCACCTAGGTGAATTCCAAATATTTATCGAGTACATATGGTAAATAAGTTATTGCAACTTCACTGTTTCAGTCACTTCATGCATAATAGGAAAACATATTATATATACATTTTGATTTATCTACGCAGTTATCCTACGCTTATCCACTAATGCTTAATCTTTTTTTATGTATATTTAGTGGATCACCTCTTTATTGAATTGATACTAATGTAGCGGTTGTTTGTTTACATGTTTCCAGATTTTAACTTTAAGAATATATGATACCAGTACTCATTGCTGTTGTGTTTATTGAACACTTCCATCTACTTGTTGTCAATGTAATTTTCCTTTGTGGACTACATATCATATATTCTTTTGTCTCTATGTTGTGTGGTTGTAGCAACTATAATTTGATGTATCCGCTCCACACTTAGAAAATTTGGCATACATTTGTATGGAATCATGCTCAACATTATAGAACTTAAAACTTTTTTTTTAGTTTCATGAAGTAACCAGGGATGTTTTTTTTGTTCATGCGTACAAGTTTCATACTCACATGAAACAGGTGGACATTACTTTGAATGACGAGATGGAGGCTAGCAAAGTGGTTTTAGCCCAGGTATATATATTTTATATGCATATATATGGTGAATTAAGTTGTTTTATAGTAATGTATGTGTGCCTAAAAAAATCTTTTTTTCTGATAAATAATGAACATTGTAAAAGATGTTTCTTCTACTGTACGCCCATTTAGTGGTGACCAATGTAAAAAGTTACCATTGTAAAATCCATTTATACATGTTTATTTTAAAGTATCCACCAATTTATTGGTACTTATTAACAGTTATTTGGCAATGGAATGTTGGTAGTTATTAAATTCATTATGTATAGTTGAAATTTCTGTCTGCTTTAGGCATAAGGTACAAGAGTTTATATTTTACAAATAAAAACCATGCTTAATTCATAATTAGGTGGAGAATATTAAAAGTTATTAGTTAAAGCACTTCCATAAAGAATACTTGAAAACCATGAAATATTAATTATAGGATATACTTATGTATTGGTTATTTGTTTTTATTTGAAAAGTTGCCTTAGTTGTACTGCATCTGTTGAATAGGAGTATATACTAGAAATTTAAGGAAACCGTCATTATTATGAATGTGTGGGCCATAGTATTTAAGGCGATTAGAGGTTATGCAGATGCATATTTCAACTTTAATGCTTAGATTCTCTTATGATAATCTACTAAGTTAATGCATAGATTGGAATGTGCAGACTCAGGTGCGAGAAAAATAGGCTGAGATGGAAAGATCATTCGCAATGAGTGGATCAGTCAACACATGGCATGCAAAACAATGGAAGCAGCTGCATCTATTGTGAGGAACTAGAGTGGAAGCTGCCGTACATACTTATGTGGCGTGCCGAAAGATGGGATTTTCATGATGACGCCCAAGAGTTCGAACATGTCTAGCAAGAAAAAAAGGTGAATATTTATTCTTAATATGAATAAGCAGAGATTATTCGATGTTCAATCTTAGCTCTAAGCTGTTCTTCGCTTTTAATTAAGAATAAAATTTACCTATATTTTATCCTACCTTATAAATACAGACTAAATATTCATCCCCTTACTGCTAAGCACTTTGTTTTGAGTTGCAACCTGTAGTATTAGCCTAAGTAGTATATATGTTCTTTCTTTTGGCAATGATTTATATATTAGGCATTAACTGTTATACAAAGCGTTTAACTATGATCCCATGAAGTTGTATGATTTTTTTTTTGTATTTTCTTAGTTTTATGATTGCGTGATAATAGGGAAACTAATACAAGAATATTTGGTATTAGCTATTTTCTTCTTTTCTAGATGTATTATAACTGCATTTGTTTCCATATAGCGGATAATTTGAAAACTATCATTCTGAACGTTGAATTCTTGAAAAGAAGTAGAGAAGCTAAGCTTCAGCTTCATAGAACTTAGAAAGAAGTGCATCAACTTGCAAAATGAAAGAACTGAGCTATTAGTGGAGCTAGACGAATCACAGTTGAAGCTAAGGCCAATCTCACAAGAAAAGGATAACATCGAGGAAAAGAAAACTGCTTATGATAAGAAGATAATTGAATCAAAGAAAAAGGTAGAAGATGTTGTCTCTGACTTATCTGATCTTAAGAGGAAAAACAACAAGTTGCAAAGTGAAAATGATGCTGTTAAGACTGAGTTAAGTGCTGAGAGACAGCCATCCAAGGAGACAGAGCAAAAATGATGAGAGCATTAAAGAGCTCTAGCAGCTAAATGCGTCCTTAAATGAATTTGCTTCAGAAAAAGATGCAGCAAAGAAGCACATTGAATCTTTAGAGATGAAAATGAAAGCTGCTGAGATGATTGCAGAAAAGTCCCTCATTTACTTAAAAAGGGCAAAACATGCGATACATGAATCCGATAACACTGAAGAGAATGGTGAGCTTCATGATAAGGATATCCAACCATTTGGCAATGAACTAGAGAGCATTAAAGGAGCTTTCAACAGTAAAATATTGGAAATCAAAGAGATGAACAGAGAGGTAACGATTTTGAAAGAAGGTAGCTAAGGAGATATAGGTTAAGAAGGCGGGGTCGTTGATAAGGTTATATGGTTATATCCTGCATTTACTACCTACTTATGAAATTTTCATCATTTTCTTACGAAATAACATTCATGGTGTAATCTTATATTTTGATGCCTTATTTTCTGTATCAACAAACACGTTGAGTGTTTCCTGTTTGTTATCAACGTAATTCATGTACTATTCATTCTATGATTCTACTCTGCTTTCAATGATGGTATGTTTGTATTTGTCTACACATCCGATTTTTATTACTTCAGGTTACCTGTACTATAGTCATTTCAAGTGCTTCTTTAACATCACACGTTTCCTGACACTGCTAGTGTACCAAACAAAAATTTCTACACTTCTGTATGACACTGGAAACAAGTTTTGCTCCAAAATTCCCACCGACTTCTGCTCCGAACCACCTTTAAATCAAACTGTCTACGCACACGTCCAACGGACGTGCCTTTGTATTGGTGTGTGTGTGTGTGTATATATATATATATATATAAAGTAGTATTAAATATTGAATATTCAATTATAATAAGTAGTAATTACTTACCTACATGATAGTAATGCTTGGATTTGAAGCTTTTGAAATATCCAAACACCCTTTCAAGTTTTTATTGGTTTAATGGGGGCAATTTTTCCATTTTTTAACCAGGTTGTTATACCTCATTTCCACTTTCCTCCACGACATCCACTGCCATCGTTACCCTTTCATGCGTTTCCTCCTCTTTCCTCTCATCAATTTTCTCGCTGAAAATATTAATGTCGTTTCTTCTCCCCAATAGCGCGAGTACAAATCAAAGCCATGAACTCTTGATTTATTCCTAATACCTACGATCGGAGTTCCATCTTCTTGCCCTCATCTTTTCCGCTTCCCCAATTCTGTAACCCTAATTTAGATTGACTTCAAACAGAGTTCCATCTACTCGCACTCATATTCTCCGCTCTCAATTCTATAATCCTAATTTACATTGGCTGGAACAAGCGGCAATTCTCTACATCCCTCTCAACTTTTTAAATACATTACTTTATTCGACTTAAATTTTACTATTTTACTTCTCCATTCCGAAGGCTTTTTGAATTGTTAGTTTCGTTCCATTTTGCACAAAAAATGTTATTTTCGTAAGTTTAATTTTTAATTTACATATGTATTTGATTCACCCAAACCCTGTAGGTTCTCCTTTTATGTAGTTGCGTTGTTTACTAGAATCCATAAGTAAAAAAGGAGTTTCTCTTCCTCCTCAATTGGTAATTATCTGCATCCCTATCCACCGATTATTTATAGTAGCTCACTCTACTGAGATTCTCCTTCTAAGCGAGTAAATCTTCCAATACGATTAAGTTTTGAGTAAAAATCCAACAATCGGTTGATGAACAAAAGCGATGCCTGATAGTGATTAATTGGAAGAATGGGGCCTCCTTTGAGCTAACAGCAGATTTTAAAGAAGATATAGGTACCATTTTACTTCAAGTTTCCTTATTTTCAAAGAAGAATAACTAACTGGGGTTAGGGAACCTCATTAATTTTACAAACTAAATGTATTACGGTTATCAGTCAATCACAAATCAAGAGGATGTCTATTTCTTATCTATATATCAGTTAGTTATCACCAAAATAGTTGTAACTTTTATTGTGAAAGGTTGGGTATTGAAGCTCCATTTCTATTTCTATGTACGTAAACAATTATCCAGATTAGATGCTAAAGTTATTAACCTAATTCCTATATTTTGGTTCACGATCTATATATATATATAATTAAATTGTAAATCCAATTTTTGTATATTGATTTTCATAACCTAACGTATTAGTATGCGTTTCTATTTTTTAAGTGGGAAGTTTTCTGACAACATAGTGAAGGAAGAACCTTAAATAAATGAAGCAAAAATTAATTTTAAGTCCATACATTTTGTACAATGTTATACACGCACAGAGAAAGGAGGAACATATATATGAGTTTTGTGCATGTTCAAATATGGTATTTCGCACTAACACGAAGTTAAGTCGCATTTGCAATTTTCTCTTTTTAAGTCCATTTTAATGCCTTAAACTAGATCATCTTGTTATTATCGACGATCTTGACTTCAGGTTTGTAAAACGTATTACCTGTTTACTTTCAATCTTCAATTTATTCCTTTTTCTGTAGTATCTCAACTATTTATTATCTTTTTTACATTACATATTAGGAAGTTGTGTAAGGATCATATTATCATGCTGCTACGCAGTACACCTTAGCTTTCTGCTTTTGCGCTTCGGATCTGACTGCCTTAGTTTCATGTAACCATGTTTCCTTCAACCATTTCCTATACCAAAATTTCATCTATGAATATTTGCGTTTGCTTCTATTATTTTTTATCATCAAGCCTGCTGCTGAGTATTGTAAAATGCCTTTGATGTTCAATTCAATTGTTAAATCTTCTAACCCAACCTGTTGTTGGCTGAGTTTATCCGTAAGCTGTCCAATTTCAACAATGCATGTTTGTATTATACTTTTGGCTATTATGTTATCCATGCTTTAGGGTGATGCTATCGGCAATTTGGATTATCGCTTAGGCTGGATTTAATGATGATTTGGATTGATTCGAGATTTGCAGTTCTAAATTATTTTTCCTAGTGATTTGATATTTATATGATTTTGTTTCTTTTCCTTATGCCGCTCTAAGTTATTGAATGTAACATCCCGTATACTTCGATCATTTAAGTTAAACTAAATTAAACTATTGAAGTTAAATTGGTTTTAAAATAAGAATTAAATGACATATTTTATTTAGAACGTATTTATTTAGAAATTAAAATATGAGATTGATTTATAATTAAATGTTTATCTTTAAGATTTATTATTTTCATGTAAAAGTGATCTAAACAATTTTATATTGAAAACGTTAAAGTTTAGTCACTCCATTTGAATCGGTTTATTACGATTATTTGCGGTGGCGGCAACCGATATATCTCAAATAGTAATAAAAATCCAAAATTAATTATTTGAGATGCACCCAGCTAGACATAGCAGAGGAAAGATTTTTGTAGAATAATACGCAAGTTTGTTTCATTCGTGTTAAATTAATTAAAGATTTAATAAAATCGCTATGAATAAAACATTGTCGGAACTTGAGCGAATTTGAACTAAAAATACTAGATTATATTCTAAGGAGAACGTCATTTTTCATTTTGTGAAATTCTAATATACGGACCACCATATGTATGTCCATATATATGATTTTGTGGTGAAAAATAAAATATATTTAAACCCTCACATGCATGATTCATGTTTTGCCACCATTCACGTTTTTGCCACATTCATTTTGTTTCTTTCATAAATTGTGTCTTTTCCTTTCCGATGCATGAAACGTTTAAAAAAAATAAAAAAAAATTATAAAACATTAAAACTTAAAAGAGGGAACATTTTATTGTTCGTTTATGGTCCATCCTTTCAATTCATTTGCCACCCTGTAGCACTACTTTCTTTCACTTTCCATACACTATCCATTATCCCATGCATGCATTCACATTTTTTCGGTGCCTTCCCATATATATATATATATATATATGTGTGTGTGTGTGTGTGTGTTTGTGTGTGTGTGTTTGTGTGTGTTTGTGTGTGTGTGAGAGAGAGAGAAGCGTTCCGGGGAACCCCTGGTTTGCAACACCCCTACATTACCGTGAGCTATACCAATCCAAATCCAACAAGATATTGTAGATGTTCAATGCACGTATATATTATCGTCTCTCCAAAATTTGAGCTTATTCCGACATTCATAGAATAATATATTTGATGTAAAAATTTAACGGTTTGAATAAATGTCTGAACGATGAATAAGAGAGCTAAGATTTTGATAAAGTTATGAATGTCGAAACGAGCTCAAATTTTAGATAGATGATAATATATACGTGGATTGAACATCTACAAAATCATGTTGAATTTGGATTAGTGTAGCTCATAGTAGCATAGGGTGCTGCAAAACAGGGATACCCTGAAACTCTCCTATATGTGTGTGTGTGTGTGTGTGTGTGTGTGTGTGTGTATATATATATATATATATGTGAAACACCCCACCTCCGTTAAGGTCACTCACAAAGGGAATGCCTTAATTTTGGTGGAGGTTTATAAGTAAAAGACACAGATAAAACACAAGACAAATATAAACACATATAAATAAGCAGCGGAAAAACCAACAGACTTTTATTATCATAAATACGTGTTCATACAGAACATTTCCAACATTGTCTCAAAACAAACTTCCAATTATTACAACCATAATACTGTCTTGATTTTAAAAGTTAAAGAAGCATGAAACATAAATAAAGCTGCATAATCCCCATAAATGATATAAGCCATGGTCCAAATGAAAGAAATCCAAGCAATACATTATCTCTCTTCAAGCTGGATGAAAAACTGACTAAGCTGCGGTGTTTCCTCCCTGTGGACCTGGGGGGGAGGGGGGAACGGAAGAAAAGAAGACAAAAGGAAAATGGGTCAGACATAAGTCTGGTAAGTCTAGCTATATTCCTAGAATGTTAATAATAAAAAGATCATGACTTGCATAAAGTGAGAACATGACGATATCAGGATAATAGACTATCCTAGAACTAGATAAGGTGTCCTAAAACGAACATCCCTTCGCACCCTATTTTAAATCTCTATCTCTGCACCTACTAATTCTTATACCAACAGGCACCCCGTGATTGGGGTGAAGTGATCCCTTTCTCTTTCTTTAAAAGATCGGCTCCTACTCGTATATTCACATGTGTCCTACGGCCCTATATGGTAGATACCTATGCTGGTCCCACCATGGAGTGTATCAAGTCCCATGGTGGCGGCCCCGACACAACTCTAGCATGCATAGGGTATACTACTGATGCTCCAGTGCCCTGACTTGTCTGCTCCAGAGTGTGTGCACGCCCGCACTCTGTTAGAACCCACACTGTGCACCAACCGCCGTCACTTTTGACCGCTTACAATCAGCCCAGTAATCGTGCCCCACCCTGCCTAGTTCAGGGTACCATGATACCTAATTGGGTTACTGCTGAAACGCGTCCCCGTTACTAAGTTTTCTAGTCAAACATGTTAAGTGGTTAAGTGTCTGAATGAACCTAACCCCCACCCATCCAAATTATTTAACATGTTGAATTTGGTAAAGTATTTATTAAATTGACTTAACCCTATCAATCCTATCTCAGCTCTAATTGTCTTATTAGAGCACCAACCTCTCAGATTAGACAGATATTGTTGTGGTTGCCTGTATGCCGGTTGGGTCTGGGCAGTCTTACGCCACAACTCAGTTTAACCTCGGGTCTTTATTGGGCCCCATGCCTTAACCTCTCACATTGGATAGCTATTGTTATGACAACTGGACAACCGGGCGGGTCCGGGCAGGTTTATGTCACAACTCAATCCAACCTCGGGTTAAGCGCGTTCGTATTTTCTAATTTACATTTTAATTATGTAAATTATTCAAATTCAAATTACTGTCACATTCATTTCCAATTAATCTCATTAATTAAGGTAATTAATGCCTTTTTATGCCATAAATCACTTATGTGATTAATGACCAATATGTAAATAAGAAAATATTCAAATTACTGTCACATTCATTTCCAATTAATCTCATTAATTAAGGTAATTAATGCCTTTTTATGCCATAAATCACTTATGTGATTAATGACCAATTTATGGCAAGTTTTCCTAAAATTATCATTTTAACCCAACGTTACCCCGTCCAATATTAGGCTAACCATCTCAGCCTAATTTATATTCGCATGATTTTTGGTATAAAGTATTAGGCTAAAAACTTAGCCTAATTTAATATACGCAAATTGGCATAAATTAGCATAAACATGACAAGGGTATAACTTTGGTATTGATGGCATAATCAATATGAACATAATAGGGTGTACTTGCAAAATAACTAACATGAACATTTTAGGGGTGAACTTGCAAAATAACTAACATGAACATTATAATGTCATAGGTACAAACTTGCAAAAAGACTAACATAAACATTATAATGTCATAGGTATGAACTTGCACTTATAGGCTAACTCAACATATATGTGTTTTTTAACATAGGCCATATTAACAACATACAAGAGAATTAGCAGTATGAACTAATCCATATACATATGTTAATTTGCAACATAGGCAAATCAACATACGTATATGTGGGTTAGCAACATAGGCTAATCAACATACACATGTGTTAATTAGTAACATAGATTTAAACATACTTGCAAATTAATCCCAACATATGATAAGTGTGAACATGGCATAAGTTTTGCATAAACATGAACATATAGATTTGACAATTGGTCGCATAACTTCACTACATAAACTTGCATAATAAACTACACAATTCTCATAAGATGTTACAATCCAATTCCATGCTTATACAAATAATCTAATCCAATAATACCAAATTTAACATGATAATAGAATCAAGTCACTGGCATAGATTAATATTATAAAACATAATAAACATCATACTTAATAATTCTCAATTCAACATGATAATAGAATCAAATCACAAACGTATATTAATAACATAACGAGTATCGTACTATTATCATTTCATCGCAACACATGATATTCATATTAATTCGCATTCTAAAAATGTAGCTAAACTTACAATCGTAGACGGTCTTGTTTTCTGAGTTCTGAAATTATGAATTTGCAAATCTTTCCTTTGGGAAGACGTTGCTTTGATTCTAATTTATTGTTGCTTTTTAATCTTTTAGTTTGTATTCGCTATGTTGTTCGTCTCTTTCAAGTGGAGGCTCCATCTAGTTCTCAGCAGACAGCATGGTGGCTCCAATTCTTATTTTTTTGTTGTGAATTTTTTAGTTTGAGACCTAGGGTCTTTTTATAGAGTTGCAAGTTAATTTGAGCCGTCGATGAAGCTAGGGTTAACCAGAGCCGTCCGTTGTAAAGAGAAGCCAATTATGTTCACCATTTCTTTCTTAATGTACATTTACTATTATTTGTCAATCCATATAAATATGTACGCATTAGATACATCTCCCCTTTGCACATTTATTATTATTTTTGTATGCACATTAGATACATCTCCTCTTTACACATTTATTATTATTCTTGTATGCGCATTAGATACATCTCCCCTTTACACATTTATTTTTGTATTAGCAACTTTAGTGTTAACAGAAATACGGGGTGTTACATTCTCCCCTCCTTAAAGGATTTCGTCCCCGAAATCTCCAAGTCTAGGAGAACATATATCCTACCATCCAAATGTCCATCTACTCAATCATCAAACACGAGCGTCCATTGTCCTTAAAAGACTTCTAATGCTTCATGATCATATGCATCGTGTGTGTACATGTCTTTATCTAATGCAAAAATCAGGCGGTCTACTGATTCAGTTGACCTCCTTAATGCAAATTATGTAAGTGTCATGAATCCATTATGTATGCAAACTTTTTCCTATTCATAATTCTACATGAGTGCGCAATCATTCAAACAAATGCGACATCCATATGACAACATATTATGCTTCAACCATATACAAACATAAACACATATATGCATATGCAATATGAAGTGACTGAGCCGATCTAAAACCCTAGATTGTGTGTGTATATGCATCCACGAGCAACCACTAGCAAACATTTGCAACCGCTTGCAACCATCATCCATAACATGTTTCAATTACATGTTTACATCCAAAGGGGTTTCCACCTAAGGATAAAAGGGTAAGGTCGGGGAGATATACCTAAAAAGATAGATACTAACATGACTTTAAGGAAAAAGAGAGATAAAAAATGTACCCTAAAAAAGAAAAGGGTAGGCTGCGCGTATTCTATCCTCGGTTTCCCAAGTCGCGTCTTCCTCGACGTCGCTCCACTGAACTTTGACGAGTTTGACTTCACGGTTGCGTAGCTTTTTCACTTCAGTTCCTAAGATGCGAGTTGGAACTTTCCTCACAGTTGCTTCGCGTTCTACTTCAGCTTCTTCTAGAATGTTTGGCTCTACCTATTCCGCTGACTCATGTAGATACTTCCGGAGGTGAGAAACATGAAAGACGTTGTGAACTCCGGCCAGTCTCTCGGGTAACTCTAACCTATAGGCCATCTTCCCAATTTTCTCGATGATAGGAAACGGCCCTACAAATATTGGTGCTAGCTTCCCTGTGGATCCAAAGCGAATGACGTTCCTTAAGGGAGATACCTTAAGGAAAACCCTGTCCCCAACCTCAAATTCAAGGTCGGTACTTCTCTTGTCTGCGTAGGACTTTTGTCTGTCTTGGGCTGTCTTCATTCTTCTCCGTATTAAGTCTACTTTCTCTAAAGTCTCTCGGATCATATCTGGTCCAAGTATGAGCTTGTCAGTAAACTCCCACCAACAAGTGGGCGATCGGCACGGTCTTCCATATAAAGCTTCGAAGGGCGCCATTCCGATGGTGGCTTGGTAGCTGTTGTTGTAGGCAAATTCCACCAAAGGAAGATGGTCCTCCCAAGTCCCTCCAAAGTCAAGGACGCAAAGTCTCAAAAGGTCTTCCAAAATCCTGTTCACCCTTTCCGTCTGACCATCGATTTGGGGGTGATAGGCCGTGCTCAAACATAACTGTGTGCCTACAGCTTCTTGCAGACTCTGCCAAAACTCGCTTGTGAAGATAGGATCTCTGTCGCTAATAATGCTGGAAGGTATTCCATGGAGTCGAACTATCTCCTTAAGATTAAGAAATGCTAGAGACGAGGCAGTCCTTCTACTCTTGACAGGTAAAAAGTGGGCGCTTTTAGTAAGCCTATCCACTATTACCCAAATGCTAGTGTTGCCTCTTCTAGACCTAGGCAACCCATCAATGAAGTCCATTGAAATGCTATCCTACTTCCACTGTGGGACCTCTAGAGGATGGAGCAGACCGCCAGGCTTCTTCTGCTCCGCCTTGACTTGTTGGCAAATCATGCACTTAGAAACAAAATCTGCCACGTCCTTCTTCACGCCACTCCAAAAGAAAACTCTCTTTAAGTCCTTGTACATTTTGTCCCCGCCTGGATGTATTGTCGTCTTGGAACGATGTGCCTCCTAAAGAACTTTCTTCACCAACTCCTTTGCCTGTGGGACGCATAGTCTTCCATCCCGTCTTAACCACCCTTTGTCGTCGATGGTGTATCTATCGAGGTGACTAGAAGTCTCACCCCTGACGAGCTTATCAACCACTTCTACAAGCTGAGGGTCATCTCGTTGTGCGGTCCCTATTGTGTCTAAGAGAGTGGGCCGCACTTCTAGCGATGCTAATAGACCGGGTACAAAATCAGAGGTGGACCTAAAGTCAAAACTGGCTATAAACTCTAGGCTTCGCCTTTCAACAAATAGCGGGCTCAACGTTAGCTTCTTTCTACTCAAGGAATCTGCGACTACGTTGCCCTTGCCAAGAGTGTAGGAAATCTCGAAATCATACGAGGCAAGAAACTCCATCCACCTTTGTTGCCTTAAGTTAAGGTCCTTCTGCGAGAAGAGATACTTCAAAGATTTATGGTCAGTATACAGTTCAAATTTCTCACCTAGGAGATAGTGGCGCCAAGACTTAAGCGCAAAGACGATGGCAGCCAACTCAAGGTTGTGTGTTGGGTAGTTCCTTTCATGAACTTTCAACTGTCTTCCGCCATAAGCTACTACCCTTCCTTCTTGCATTAGGACAGCGCCTAGTCCTGTCCCGCATGCATCCGTGTATACTGTAAACATTTTGCTTCCATCCGGCAAGGTCAGAACTGGGGCTGTTGTAAGAGCCCTTTTTAAGCGTTGGAAAGCAAACTCGCAATCCAAATCCCAAGAGAACACTAGATTCTTCTTTGTTAGCCTTGTAAGAGGATCTGAGATTTTTGCAAAATCTCTGATGAACTTCCGATAAAAGCCTGCAAGCCCGAGGAAGCTTCGGACCTCGGTTGCATTCCTTGGTGCCTTCCAATCTTGCACCGCTACTACTTTTGCGGGGTCTACAGCTAATCCCTCTTTGGACATTATATGCCCAAGAAATCTCACTTCTTCTCTCCAAAAGTGGCACTTGGAGAATTTAGCTTTTAACTGATGTGTTCTAAGAGTCTCCATGATTGCCTTTAGGTGCTGAGCATGCTCTTCCTCATTTTTTGAGAAGATCAAAATATCGTCTACGAAGACCACCACGAATTTATTGAGGAAATCTGAACACCCTACTCATTAGGTCCACGAAGTAAGCGGGTGCATTTGTCAAGCCAAAAGGCATGACAAGCCACTCAAAGAATCCGTCTGGGGTTCTGAAAGCTGTCTTATCGATGCTATCATCAGCTACCCTTAACTGATGAAATCCGGTCGCCAAATCAAGCTGGGAGAAAACCGACGCTCCTACAAGCTGGTCAAACAAATCATCAATTCTGGGGAGAGGGTGCCTATTCTTTTTAGTCATCTTGTTTAGCTCCCTATAGTCAACACATAGACGGAGTGAAACACCCGCCTTTGTAGCGAACACCACTGGAGCGCCCCATTCTGAAATGCTCCGCCTAATGAAGCCCTTTTCTAAAAGCTCTTTAATCTTCTTATTGAGCTCTTTCCTTTCCCTAGGAGCCATGTGCCTAACAGGCAAAGCAACGGGCTTCGCATTGTCAACAAGATAGATGCGGAAGTCTATTTCCCGTTTCGGAGGTAAGCCCTTCACCTCATCAAAGACATCCGAATATTCTCGGACCACCTTAACTGACTGCAAATTCTCAACAGAATCGTCAAGCGATTCAAGATAACTAAGCATAACCACATTCGAGGGATTACAAGTAATTTCCAGAGTGTTACCGAGTTGGGTTAAAAGCCTAACCACTCTTTTCTCACAATCAAGGATGGCACCATTACTGGATAGCCAATCCATGCCCAAAATCAATCCATACCCCGAGAAGCCCAAAACAAAGGTACTACATCTAAATTCTACACTTAGAATAGAGATTTTCAAATTCATACAGATCATTGACAAATAAGCTGGGCCTCCAACTGGATTGGAGACAACCAAGGGATCCTCTACCATACTAGTTTCTAGGTGCAGAGATTCTACTAAAGCAGATGAAATAAAGGAGTGTGATGCACCAGAATCAAATAAAGTGCGAACTGGGTGATCATAAAGATAAACTACACTTTCTACAGAAGTATTTCTACCTCGCTGTTGCAGAGGAGGTGCCTCCAGTGCATGAACTTGTCCACCCGAAGTGGATGCAGCTTTCTGCGCCTGCCCTCGCCTCTTAGGGCAGTCCTTAGCTATGTGTCCTGTTTCTCCACAATGAAAGCAACCACCATTCATCTTCGCCTTCATCTTCCTGCAATCTTTCACCACATGTCCAACTACACCATAGAAATTATAGTTTCTTGTTTCGCGAGCTTTGATGTTTTTTCCGCCCTTCTTAAAGTCTGTTTTCTTAGGCTGTAAAGCTTCTTTCTTTCCCTGAGACCCTTCCGCCTTTGTCTCCTTCTTGCCTTTATCCTCCTCATGTAGTAACGCCATCTGTACCAGCCTTTCATATGTAGCTACCATAGGTATATGGGTCATGGCCAGCCTATGAAGCGGCTCATTCAGTCCCTTGACAAAGCGGAGAGCCTTCTTGTGTTGGGTGTTGACTAGGTCCAGTCCGAACCTAGCCAGCTGATCAACTGGTTGACGTACTCTTTGACGGTCATACTCCCTTGCTTAAGGGATAGGAACCTCTCCATTTGAAGACTTCTCTCGGCTTCTGAAAGGAACTTCAGCTCAAATCTAAATCTGAAATCTTCCCACGTTTCTACTGGTCTTTCTGCATTGGTGACTTCCCACCAGTAGGAAGCCTCTCCTTTGAGCAACCACACTGCCAGTCTTACCTTCTGCCTGTCTTCTACCTCGAAGATAACGAAAAGATCTTTGGTCTCTTTCAACCAGTTCCTGGCTGCTACGAAGGACTCGGTACCATGAAAGTCTTTCCCACCCATAGCTTTAAAATATCTACAAGTCTTGGCAAAAGCATTTCCTCTCGGAGGAGGAGGAGGAGGGGGAATTTCAGCAACTGAGGGAGGTGGAGGAATTGCTGTAGCTGGGGGAGGAAGATTCGCTGGGCCCGCCTCATTGGCCCTAGCTTCCAAGTACCTTCTAAACCAACCAGGTACAGTCACACCTTCTGGAAGGTTAAATTCTCCCGACATGCTGAAACGAAAAAGGAAAGATTCAAAACGAAGGATAGGTAATTCACATGGCTTTGGGGGATTATGCCTTTCTAAAACTATAAAACTATTCTTTTTCTTGAAAAATGCTTCTTTAAATTTTAATTTGAATATAGTTTCAAAAACTTTTTATCTGGTCTGGTAAACCTATGCTCTGATACCAAGTGAAACACCCCACCTCCGTTAAGGTAACTCACAAAGGGAATGCCTTAATTTTGGTGGAGGTTTATAAGTAAAAGACACAAATAAAACACAAGACAAATATAAGCACATATAAATAAGCAGCGGAAAAACCAACAGACTTTTATTATCATAAATACGTGTTCATACAGAACATTTCCAACATTGTCTCAAAACAAACTTCCAATTATTTCAACCATAATACTGTCTTGATTTTAAAAGTTAAAGAAGCATGAAACATAAATAAAGCTGCATAATCCCCATAAATGATATCCAAAGCCATGGTCCTAATGAAAGAAATCCAAGCAATACATTCTCTCTCTTCAAGCTGGATGAAAAACTGACTAAGCTGCGGTGTTTCCTCCCTGTGGACCTGGGGGGGGGGGGGGGGGAACGGAAGAAAAGAAGACGAAAGGAAAATGGGTCAGACATAAGTCTGATAAGTCTAGCTATATTCCTAGAATGTTAATAATAAAAAGATCATGACTTGCATAAAGTGAGAACAGGACGATATCAGGATAATAAACTATCCTAGAACTAGATAAGGTGTCCTAAAACGAACATCCCTTCGCACCCTATTTTAAATCTCTATCTTTGCACCTACTAATTCTTATACCAACAGGCACCCCGTGATTGGGGTGAAGTGATCCCTTTCTCTTTCTTTAAAAGATCGGCTCCTACTCGTATATTCACATGTGTCCTACGACCCTATATGGTAGATACCTATGTTGGTCCCACCATGGGGTGTATCAAGTCCCATGGTGGCGGCCCCGACACAACTCTAGCATGCATAGGGTATACTACTGATGCTCCAGTGCCCTGACTTGTCTGCTCCAGAGTGTGTGCACGCCCGCACTCTGTTAGAACCCACACTGTGCACCAACCGCCGTCGCTTTTGACCGCTTACAATCAGCCCAGTAATCGTGCCCCACCCTGCCTAGTTCAGGGTACCATGATACCTAATTGGGTTACTGCTGAAACGAGTCCTCGTTACTAGGTTTTCTAATCAAACATGTTAAGTGGTTAAGTGTCTGAATGAACCTAACCCCCACCCATCCAAATTATTTAACATGTTGAATTTGGTTAAGTATTTATTAAATTGACTTAACCCTATCAGTCCTAACTCAGCTCTAATTGTTTTATTAGAGCACCAACCTCTCAGATTAGACAGATATTGTTGTGGCTGCCTGTATGCCGGTTGGGTCCGGGCAGTCTTACGCCACAACCCAGTTTAACCTCGGGTATTTATTGGGCCCCATGCCTTAACCTCTCACATTGGATAGCTATTGTTGTGACAACTGGACAGCCGGAGGGTCCGGACAGGTTTACGTCACAACTCAATCCAACCTCGGGTTAAGCGCGTTCGTATTTTCTAATTTACATTTTAATTATGTAAATTATTCAAATTCAAATTACTGTCACATTCATTTCCAATTAATCTCATTAATTAAGGTAATTAATGCCTTTTTATGCCATAAACCACTTATGTGATTAATGAACAATATGTAAATTAAAAAATATTCAAATTACTGTCACATTCATTTCTAATTAATCTCATTAATTAAGGTAATTAATGCCTTTTTATGCCATAAATCACTTATGTGATTAATGACCAATTTATGGCAAGTTTTCCTAAAATTATCATTTTAACCCAACGTTACCCCGTCCAATATTAGGCTAACCATCTCAGCCTTATTTACGTTCGCATGATTTTTGGTGTAAAGTATTAGGCTAAAAACTTAGCCTAATTTAATATACGCAAATTGTCATAAATTAGCATAAACATGACAAGGTTATAACTTTGGTATTGATGGCATAATCAATATGAACATAATAGGGTGTACTTGCAAAATAACTAACATAAACATTTTAGGGGTGAACTTGCAAAATAACTAACATGAACATTATAATGTCATAGGTACAAACTTGCAAAAAGAATAACATAAACATTATAATGTCATAGGTATGAACTTGCACTTATAGGTATGTGTTTTTTAACATAGGCCATATTAACAACATACATGAGAATTAGCAATATGAACTAATCCATACACATATGTTAATTTGCAACATAGGCAAATCAACATACGTATATGTGGGTTAGCAACATAGGCTAATCAACATACACATGTGTTAATTAGTAACATAGATTTAAACATACTTGCAAATTAATCCCAACATATGATAAGTGTGAACATGGCATAAGTTTTGCATAAACATGAACATATAGATTTGACAATTGGTTGCATAACTTCACTACATAAACTTGCATAATAAACTACACAATTCTCATAAGATGTTACAATCCAAGTCCATGCTTATACAAATAATCTAATCCAATAATCCCAAATTTAACATGATAATAGAATCAAGGCACTGGCATAGATTAATATTATAAAACATAATAAACATCATACTTAATAATTCTGAATTCAACATGATAATAGAATCAAATCACAAACGTATATTAATAACATAACGAGTATCGTACTATTATCATTTCATCGCAACACATGATATTCATATTAATTCGCATTCTAAAAATGTAGCTAAACTTACAATCGTAGATGATCTTGTTTTCTGAGTTTTGAAATTATGAATTTGCAAAGCTTTCCTTTGGGAAGACGTTGCTTTGATTCTAATTTGTTGTTGCTTTTTAATCTTTTAGTTTGTATTCGCTATGTTGTTTGTCTCTTTCAAGTGGAGGCTCCCTCTAGTTCTCAGCAGACTGCATGGTGGCTCCATTTTTTTTTTTTTTTTTGTGAATTTTTTAGTTTGAGACCTAGGGTCTTTTTATAGAGTTGCAAGTTAATTTGAGCCGTCGATGAAGCTAGGGTTAACCAGAGCCGTCCGTTGTAAAGAGAAGCCAATTATGTTCACCATTTCTTTCTTAATGTACATTTACTATTATTTGTCAATCCATATAAATATGTACGCATTATATACATCTCCCCTTTACACATTTATTATTATTTTTGTATGCACATTAGATACATCTCCCCTTTACACATTTATTATTATTCTTGTATGCACATTAGATACATCTCCCCTTTACACATTTATTTTTGTATTAGCAACTTTAGTGTTAACAGAAATACGGGGTGTTACAATATGTGTGTGTGTGTATGAAGAGCGTTCGGTGGCACTGTAACATCCGAGATTTTTGACCGTTCAAATCGACAATGATCTCAATGTCGACATAAATAAATCAAAAATACAGATAGTTATTGGGATTTATATGAGAAAAAGAAGAAAGAAGAAAACAAATACAGAATCTCGCAGCGGAAGAACAAAATATTATAAATAAGTAACAGTTCAAATGCAGTTGAAAAATATATATTTGACTATTGTATACAGTGATCATCAGAGTTACACATACACAGATATATACAACAAGGCAGCGGAAAAAAGTGCAGCGGAAAAATCATATATATAATAGATGTATAACAAATCTTCGTCTTTGTTCTCCAAGGCAAGGTAATCTTTGTTAACTGCAACTTCATCAGACCCGAGCATATTGCGTAAAAAAACACAACAAACACTTGGATCAAAACTAGATCATTCACATATTATTCAGATTAAAATATGAAATAACATGAGTGTTATGATTGCAGTAATCTAAAGAAGTATTATGGAAAATTCTCAAATGATTTTGGAAAAATGAAACTATCATAAGCTCATCCGACATCACACAATGCAAGCGCACATCAGATGAGCGAGTTTTGTCTTATGATAACAAAAAATGCCTTCATACATGGAAATCCTCTTTCAATACTATTATTAGTGCATAGGGTTGAAAACCGTTTCACAAATAAATATATTAATTTTAGCAAGAATAGTAGTTATGCGCACATACATTGTTTACAAACAAAACGAAAGGTTCGTATTGGTTGTTGGGTTCCAATATGATGGTTCCTGACACGAAAGATCAATCGGGAACATGATCAAGGTGCATCTCACGGTTTTCATCTAGACACGAACACCAAACACCAGGTAAATCACCGTTTAACATCTAGATATGGACACTGAACATACCCTTATTTTCCCCAGGTTTCAAAGTAGATCTACCGCCGATGCTTTCGAGTTTCAATAGAGATATGTATACAACCTAACCACCTGTTTACCATCAATCCAGGGTGTGAGGTTCGTTGCGGTCACGATATACACAATGCTATGCTTCAATAAACCATGCTTTGATCATCACTAGCTCATTTCTTAACTTGAGTATGCCACATTGTCAATTTAGAACATGCCACTGATTTCTATCAATAGATAACCTCTAAGCACGTAAAACTTAGAGACGGGAATAATTTATTGCCACAATCCGATATATTAATAGAAGTCAATGATACACAGTCAATTACAACGTCAGACACATAATCCATACAATTTCATCCTGGGTCTGAACGGAACAAAATCCTAAAATCCTCAAATATATTCAGACCTCATGTCACTTATAACCTTTTATTGGGTGATCAACGCAATTGAGACATAAGCAGTCAATTTAAACAAATCCAAAGATCCCCGGTCTTCATTTTTCATTTCCACGTCTTTAGTTTCTTTATCACGTCGTATTATTACTTGGAATGGTTTTCGAACATATATTCGATCCCAGTATTCCCAAATAATAATTTTTAAACAATAGATATGAATCATTATGGATTTCCCATTTTAATCTTCCTCCAAATTCATATTCAAATTAGAATGAAATTTCATATCAATGCCGTGACTATTTAAACATCGATTTTTGTCTAAAGGAGAATATATTTTTATTTCAAATATCAACCTGAATTGATGGTTTAAATCGAGATAAATTCCAATTTAATAAACATTACAAATATTTAAGTAACTTAAAAAAATGATTATAAATAAAACCTTTTTATCAAAATATATATATTAAAATAATTAAAGTATAATAAAATAATTTAAATCACTATATATACATATATTAAATGTTTTACAAATTTTTTTTAAATAATAAATAATAAAACATAATTTATTTCAAAAATATAGGTATACATATAGTTAACTAATTTTTTAATCATAATTGTTCTTCTTCAAATTTAAATTAATTAGCACAAATAAATATACACATCATAAACTGAATAACGGGGACAATTTACATTAACGGTATCCATGCAGTAATTGGTACAAGGCATATATCACAACCATTTCATCAAAACAGTCAATATTATGTCGTTTCACTAGTTAACAAATGGCGGGGTTTCAGACTAGCAATTTAATTTCGAATAAATAGTTTAATGTCGATTCTAAATTAACACTGTAGTTAACTTGTATGTCAAATTAAAAAACCATCAACAATCTATCACAACCAGACAATCAAATTTATTTCATAATTTAATTTAATGAATATGGGACTAATTCAGTTAATTGTGAGTGAGGAATTTACTCACCTTGATTTCAAACGAGATTAGAATCCAAAATTTGCCCAAAAATCAACAGTCTCAGAATCTGTCCAAATCCATGACATCGCGAAGAGCTCGTCAATACGATTCCAACGCAATTTATTTCGTCCAAAACCGACCGCATAGCAGAAAGTTATAAACGTTTAACATAAGAATTTTAAACAAATAAAAGTAATAATAAAACAAAAATAACTCATACTAACATGCCACGTCACTTGCTTCTTCTTCCACTCCTTTTGAATTTCTATACAAACACGATACAAAGAAAGAAACCCATCCAATACATGACTTCTCTCCTCAAAACATCCGTCCATCCTCAGTGAAATCCAGCACCATCAGTTCCATCGATCCTCTCTTCGAAAACTCCACGTCTCTATCATCTCGATGAACTCGAACATCTCAAAAACTTTCAACCTCCGATCCTTGCGTGTGTGCTACAGGGAATAGTGTGACACTTTTCATCGCCAACGTAGCCAGATGACACCGCACACTTCACAACTCATATAGGATAGAAGATCAAATAGTTACCAACTCGGAGAAGCTTGTTTCATAATTTTTCGAGGATAAAATTTTGAGATTTGTTTTTTTTCATTTCTTTTCTCTTTAACTATGAACGTGAGTAGAGGAATGGAAGAAGAGGTGACGGCGTGTTTGAATAGTAGGATTATAAGGAAATGAGAAAATTAGATTACTACTTGAAGATTGTTAATAGGAAATGAATTTCAATGGTTAATTACATAAATAGAGCATTGGATCTATTCTTATTGTTCTATAATTCAATTCCAACAGTGGTTACTATATCCTTATCCAAAATAGGATTTACATTTAGTTATAGGAGTGAATTACATACATTAAAATCTCAAATTCATTTATTTTTTCCAATTTCCGTTTGAACATTAAATTTTAAAGTAATCAACTTAATTTAAGTCTTAGAAATTCGGTATACATTTAATCCAAATAAGATGGTTTAATTTAATTTCAATTCCATTTATTCAACAAATCTTTAATTTAAGAATATAATTGATATTTTTGTTTATATCCTATTATGTTAATAACTTCCATTTATCATTTAATGTAAAACAACGAAATACTTAATTACAATTAATTGGAATTAATTTATTTGTTATAACTTAAATTTGATTAAGTCTCGTACATTCGATATTTACTTTATTATTCCATAAATCTTTACATTTTGGTCCTACTAATGCTTGTTTTAAAATCTATTATGTCGGTTGTAACAACCCTGAAAATCGGAACCAATTTAAAAAATTTATTTTAGTTATTTTAATGGATTTTGAATATTTAAAATGATTTATTTTAAATAATAACGATAAAAAAATTATTTTTCGACGAAGTTAGAATGAATAAATTCATTTATAAAACAAGCCTAAAATGGCGTGGTAGTTTGAAAATTCGATTTCTAATTTCAGTTTAATATACATAATTCAATATAAGTCAGAATTGGACGAAACAAGAAATATTTGAATCTGTTTAACAATATCTTTCTAACGGATGTGAAAAAGATAAATTTCGTTTTATACATTGTTAGTTATGTCCATTTTAAAATTCAAAATAGTCGCTATGGAACTTATATATATTTTAATATAATATATAGCCCTTAAAAATAGCCATTTTGCAAACGACCTCCGTTTTCGACGAAACCACTTTTGTTGGATCCGGAATGTCACATTATTGCAAGATTCCAATTTTAACAATTTTTGGAATTAATATGTGAGCGTGGCAAAAGAAAACGTGTTTTGTCAATTTCAGTTGAATTGAATCGACTAGAAAAGACCATTTTTCAAACGATCTCCAAATTCGACGAAATTAGTTTCATTAGGACTATATCGTTAAAACATAGCTGGATTTATTTTTTGGGAATTTTTGGAGTCAGTATGTGTCCCTATTAAATTAAAATGTGCATTTAAATTCAATATGTAATGATTTATATTTTAATTTAAATGAAAACTGGTCTTAACGGTCATATTGGCTTACAGGACATGTCCCATTGCGTCCGAAATGAGGGTTATTGGTTAGGGGCGACAATCGTTGGGCTTGAATTGGAGTTCAAATGAAAAAGCAACTTTATGGAAATTAAAATAAAAAATATATTTATATAACATCTCACCACTCTCTCCCACTTCAGTCAACGCTCAGAAAAAAAGAAAAATAAAAAAACCCGCAGCCTTAACCCCGATACCCCCAAATCGTTCACGCTGCCGCCACCTTGGGGCCAGCGCCGCCTGCCCCAACTGTCGTGCCTCTCTTAGAGCCACTAGCACCTCCTCCGCCCCTCTCCCCCCTGTCGCCCCTTCTTCCATCTCTGAAAACCCTAGCCCATAAACCCCAAATTGAAACGCCGTGGACCCCCTAGCACTACCACCTCGACGCCGCAGCACCTCCTAGCCCCCAACACATTGGCACAACCCTCCTCCAGCACTAGCTCCGACCAGCGGGGCCCCTCCGACCAAAAACAATAAAAATATGTAAGTTTTTCTGATTTTATTTTCTTAGTATAAAAATATGACCTTTAGTTTATGAAAAATATGATTTTTAAGATATGAAAATATTTTTAGTTAAATAAAGACGTGGTTTTTATTGTATATATGAAATAATATTTTTAGAAATTTAAGAATATGATTTTTTATACATATTGTAGCAGCATAAAAATATGATTTTTATACATATTGTAGTGGCATAAAAATATGATTTACATATATATTGTAGCGGTATAAAAATATGATTTTTACATATGTAGTAGAGATATTAAAAATGTGATTTTTACATGTGTAGTAAAGATAAAAAAATATGATTTTTATATAAAAAACCTTTGAGATAAAAATTTGATTTTTAGTAATATAAAAATATGACTTTTAATTTTATATATAATCCATATAAAAATGTGATCTTTTATATATATATACAAACATATATATATATATATATATATAGCGATTGTTAAATATATAAACATCACATTAAAAATGTGATTTTTACTATGAACAGCGTGAAAAAGACTACGTTGGAATTTCGGGCAAATCCAAACTGTTATGAAATTCAGAAATAAAACTGGTGGAGTGGAAACCCATGGTGAGAACTTCTGACTTTAATTTTATTTTCTAGTTAAATATATATACTAGGATGTAGACGGTGCTTAGTAGCACCCGATACCTTTGGTTGAAACCATGGATGTTTGGTTGTTTGATTTGATTGGTAAATTGGTTGAATTTGATTTGGGATGTAAATTGAATTGATATATTTGTTCGAATTTGGTTAGGGATGTGAATGGAATTGATTAGAATTAGTGTGTGTATGGCGCGAGCCAGTATTAGGCGAGGGATAAGGCTATACCTTATTCTGGTTCTAGTATCGAGCCGTTATGCTGTCAAAATTTTCTAAAATATGTTAGAACAATAAAAATATCATTTTTATTGTATAAATGAACCATATAAAATATTCATGTGTTGAAAAATAAAACATCGTTAAAAATATATTTTTAACGTGTATACGAATAAAATAAATAATCATTTACAAATCGGACGATTCATTTATGTACACCCATTTAACTGATATTGACTGGGAAGATAAATTTTACACATCGCCCAACTGCACAAATAATAATCAGTATTTGTTGTTTGAAAAACCCACACGGGTATTGGGAGGATATATGACATACACTAATCCCAATATTTAGTTATATGTCAATCGACGTGTTGACAGGCTGTGATGAGCGTTAGTTATTTATTTTTAATGCTCATACAGTTGTAAATTGCACTCTGGATGATGGCTGATTGTGTATCATTATTGTTATGTACATGTGTTGTATGAAATCCATATAAATAATATTATATTGTAATTGACTATGTCTGATTCCAGTTTAGAAAAAATGAATATTTTAAAATAACGAATATTTTAAAATAACGAATATTTTAAAATAATGAATATTTTAAAATAATATTCAGTAAAAGATCAAAATATGATTTTGATGTCCGATTTTGGATGGACACGGAAATATTAAAATATTTGAAGCCGTGTTGATTATATATACGCCATTTGGATGCAAATGATATTTATATCAATTTTATTCATTTTTATAATGAATATCGAAAAGGAAAAGATTTCAAAATATAATGTTTTGGAAATATTATCATTTATATATAAATGATATGGAATATTCAATTTTGTTTTAAAATTGAAAATGAAGTTGGAATCGTTTTTGAAACGAATTTAAAACAATTTATAAAATACGTTTTAAATGTAAATCGACGAAATATATATAATATATATATTATATATATTTAATGGCTTGAATAGAACGCGTTGCGACCGTTCGCGAATTTCGACCATTGACTTCGAATGGACATTACGGGAGATCCGACTGTATTCTCCTAAATTTGGAACCGTTGGGTTCGTATCGAAAATATCTTTCCAACGAATGTAAGAGATTTGAAATCTAACGGTTGGATTTGGAATTGTGTACAAATCAAATTTGGAAAAGGTCGCTGTAAGTGCAGTTCGATGACCGTTTTGTGGAAATCAATTTTGGAAAGAATTGAGATGAAAAACTCCAAGTTTGACAAGATGAAAATTATTAACTAGAATTATAATCCAATTATTTTTAAATAAATAAATTGGATTGAGAATGGATTTTAATATAACCAGAATTTTCAATATATGAATTGGAATGGATTTGAATCGAAATTATCTTCAGAATATTTCATTATTGGATTCCGTGATTATACGGAAATTGTGGAGGAATTTGGAAGATATATGTATCATTATTCCCAATACGATATTTGTTGATTTCAGAATTTGATATTGAATATAAGCCGATATAATTTCTATTTAGATCCTTGTATTTAATATCAAATTGGATTTTGTGTTTGTCGTGAACGGTGTCTTAAATAACACTGTTCTTAAACCCAGTTGAGAAAAGATTAAATCTTTTTATTAAAATTTAATGAAGTTTACCAATTAATTAATATTTAATTGAAATTGAATTGGATTTTTGGGTTTGTCATGAACGGTGTCTTCATTAACACTGCTCTTAAACCCCATGTGAAAAGAATAAGTCTTTTAATTAAGATTTAAAGAAGAATTTCCAATTAATTAACATTTAATTGGAATTGAAATGGAATGTGAATTGGGTTCATTGTGAACTGTGTTTTTAACGACATTCGTTCTTTAACCCAATTGACAGTGAAATGTGATTTGGAATTTATAAATCTTTTATTTTGATTTAATAGAAATTTTCCAAAGTAAAGTTATCCAGTTTAATATATTGGATGGAATGGAATTCGATTTGGTAATAATCGAAATGAGCTTCTGTGGAGGAAGACCGTTAATATATATGGAATTTAAAAGGTTTCGTCGTTATTCCATTTATATTATTTGTCGGATACGGAAATTGATATCGATTATATATTGATCTGTTTTCCATGAAGATTCCATAATTAATGGAATGTGATTTTGGGTTTATCGTGAACTTTGTTTTAAATGACATTAGTTCTTTAACCCAGTTGAAGATAAGATTAATTTCTTAACTTTGAATAATCATTAGGTAATGATTTTTGAGATTAAAACTGAATTAGATTTTTAATGATCTTTAATTAGATTAGAATGTGAATGGGATAATTAAATTTATCGAACTCAAGAAATGATTGAGAATGGAGTACCACCAGTTTTACTCCAAGCGATAGTCGAATCTTTAATTAGATTTGAACGGGAAATGGTAATTAATTTTACCGATAACACAGTGGGGTTAGATATGAAGTATTACCAGTTTTGCTCCATGGGATGAATAGGTTGGGATTGGGAAATATAAGAAATGATTACTTTTGTAAGGTTTGCTAATCCCGACTAGTTTGGAAAGCCATAATTTGGTTTAAATTCTGAAAAGAATACTTGAATAAAATAATATTCTGGATTGGAATGAGGCGTATGTTGTGTGTTTATATCACTTGATTATAATATACGTGGTTTATTCGGAAAGGCCGGGTTTATACCCATTCTGAATAACTGATTCGACGATAAGTCGACAATGAAGACGGTGATTGATGAGCAGAGGTCTTCACATTGTTTGGATGATTACTGATGTCTTGATTGGGCTGTACACCCAAGACGAGGTAATAAGTGGTGATCGTCCAAACGTACTTGGAGATTGACCGAATATGTGAGGACCTCTTTCCTGTATTGGACATATGGAACGAGAAATAAGGTGCCTCCGGTTTCGTTCAGACCCAGAAAGAACATGTAAATAGGTGTGTGTCTGACATTGGATTTTATTTTATGTTGACCGATCTCTATTAAATATATATCTTTTTGGTGGCGGAGTATTTATTCTCTTGCTTAACACCCTTCTCTGAGACGTACGAGCTCAGAGTTTAAATATCGATAGACATCAGTCGTATGGCGTGAACTGCCTATGTGGCATGCTGAGATGCAAATGATCAAGGCTTCTGTTGAAAAGCAGAGTCTTGTGGTTGATGATCAAAGCACAGCTTTAATATAGCATAGCTTTGTGTAGCGTTGATTCGCAAGCCTCACACCCTGTTATGAGCCAGAAATGGGAGAGGACAGTAGGGTGGGCAGTACGTTTCCTTCTAGCTAGGAGTGGTGTCATAGTATGGAGCCCAGACATTTTACTCATGTGGATGTTGCATATTATTTGATGGATAGCGAGGCGCCTCGGATATATCGGTTACTACAGAGCCGATGGATATTGAGTCATCTGGCTCATTTACGCCCCATAGGGTGGGGAAACGCATGTTTAGGAATTATGAATCCACCTTGCACTTAGTGTGGACTGGCCCTGCATGTTACCTAGTTGCGGCTGTATCCTGAGACTCGGCTAGAGAGTCTAGAATTCGGTGAGGACAATCCCTTGCCTCGGTTCATAGATGGAATCCAATTTTCAATACGACATTGTGCGGTTTTAATTGTAGAAATAGTATGGCGACATGATATATGGTACCCATGCCATCTATGATTGATACATTTATATTTGCAGTTGTTTTCTTCACTTATAGTAATAATAAAAGATTAAATTTCGCGTATCAAGCATTACTTGGCCATTATAACGTAAAATTCTATCCTCCGGCTTGCGTTGCATTGTGTGATGGGACCTGGGTCTTAAAATAGCTTCATTTTCTTTAATTAGCATTGTGCTGTCTGTTTTATGCACTGGTATCCTTGGGAGGAAACCCGTTCCGTGTTATACGGCATGGTCTCTTAATTTACCTAACTTTAAAATCAAATTAACAACTGTTTTAGTTCTCACACCAGTCACATGACTGACCTGGAGTTTATTGTTTTAACCTAAACTCTGGGTGCCCCTATTTTCCACACGGTCAGCTAGTAGTTTTAGTTTTGCAGATATTATATTCACAGGATCTTGGTTTACAACTGATGCGATATTCAGAAAGCTCTGTATCCGTGTATCTCTTTCAGTTGTGTTATGTATTATTTTTCCGCGGTAGTAAAATTTAAATCTCTGATATTTGTCAAATGTATAATATTTATTCATACTCTGTTATATTCTTGTACTCTGATGTAAATTGTTGTAATAAATAATGAAATGTTCGTCTCTTTGTGTTCTGATTTGTCGTGTTCTCAACTCAATCCGGGCTTTCCCGAAAGGGCGAGTTTAGGTCATTTCAGTTAGTATCAGAGCTTTGGTTTATAGAGCTCGAGAACAAGACACATTAGAACCGAATGAAAGAATTTATCAGAGATTGGATTAGTAATATCCAATAAGAATGACTCGTTAGAGATGGGATCAGTAGTATCCTAGAATGAGTTGGAAGAGTATTATTTTTAAAATAAAAATGAAAACGAATTTTGTTTTGAAAATTTAAACCTTATTATACGTATTTGAATATTATTTTAGATTAATTTGGACAATCAAGTATATGGAGATTTTGCATATATGCCTAGCTAGCGTGTATACGAAGCCTCAAATATACTGGATAGATAAAGAATCACACTCTAGTCGCTCGGAGATGATTTTGAATATCGACATGGCATCATAAGCATTTATGTTCGAGTTTCGAAAGTGGGATACTATATATTTCTATTAGATTGGTGTGAGAACCAAAATTTAGATAGGGCTATTGTTGTGATTTGGCACCAAAAAGCTGATATGTTGAATATATATTACAGTTATGCATTTGAAAAATCTAATTCACAAATTGATTGCTGGTTGTGTTGTTTGATTATTAGTTTAACTGTAATGTCCCGCATTTTTATCGGTTTATATTTGAATATTTAAATCAGTTTAAATATTGAATTAATAGTATAAGTGGATTTATATATTAATTAAAACGAAGTTGAACGTATAAAAATATATATTAAATATAACCAAGCTCTCAACGACGCTGCAGTTCGTGATTTAACGTTCTGATCTTCAACTGAGTATACAAGACTCGTTATAAACCGGATTTCTTCGAAACAAAAAACGTTGGAATCTGTTGAATTGTATCTTTCTAACAGAAGTGAAATATTGAGATTTCGTCCTATAGATTACAAGATATGTCAAAATCAATTATTCAGAAAGTCGCTGTAAAAATCGGTTATCGACCGTAACTGTTTATTCGATATAACTACACACCGGATTCGAATTTGGACAAGATTCTTTTGGGGCGCAGTGATAATTTAATTTTTAGAATTTTACTGTAATTTTTAATGAATTAAATACGCAACTTTTTATTCGGAGTATTTTGCACCCTGTATCAATATTTTGGGGTTTCACAATATGAGTTAACCTACCGATATTATTATTTTTTTGGGATCGTGGCACCTCACTGGACACGACAGTATTTTTATTTCTGTCCGTAGCAGTCAGTAAATGAATGAATTTTTTTACCATCGTCATCACATACACCGTAACAAATATCTATGGACATTAAATGAAACCCATACCGATTCCTTAGTTTATCTTCATCAAATTAAATGGACCTCATGGCTACCGAGGCAATACCATACAAATGTTCTGACCAAAAAAATATAAAATAAAGCCTGCCATCAACATATCAACGTCAATCCTTTCATGGCCATACGTCCCTGTTTTGCATAAGGCAGACCATAACCTGCTATTGAGCTGCGTGCATGAAATCAAAGACATATTTATGTAGATGCTACGACTAGGTTCATGTTTTTCTCAAAGCACAGTGAAAATTAAATGAAAGCACATGCGATTTGTACTAGTCTAAACCAGCTACCTACGCCCCTAATACTTGGCCACCAAGGTTTTAAAGATTATAAATACCCGTTGTTAACTCATTCCCTTAAAACGAGAATCAAAAAAGAAAAGATAGCAAAGAAAAATTAATGGGAAATATAGTACAGGAGGAGAGGGGCATTTGCACAAGTATATTTTCAGTGTATACGGTATGTTTACCGTAACCCATATTTGAAAAAAAACATGGAGTCCTCTATGTGAATCAATGCATGATTTATGTACATAAGGCTTTTCAATTCAATGAAGGAAAGACCAGTATAAAAAGGGACGTGTATCAGTAGCAGAAGGGGGCGTCAGTTTTGTACAGGAGCCGGTGACAAGGACTGTTCATCCATGGTGATGAGGAGAGAGCGGTTGAAACAAACACTGTCTTATCTACTGTTGGATTTTTAGTGAAGGAAGCAGGCTATCAACGTTGTCTTCATTTATACCGTGTTCGCTGTTTGTATTTGAAGGGGACACGGTGGCTCTCTGGTTTTGGCGGAGCAGCGTTTGGATGATCGTCGGCTAGTTGGTGAGTGAACATATGCATGGAAGTAGCAGGTTACGTGAATAAATTCTGGGGGAGTAGAGTAAAACGAGATGGAGTGTGGTGATTTTACTGGTGAAGTCGGTGAAGAAATGGACAGGGAATGGCGGATCTGGTGAAGACGTGAGTAAACAAAGTAGTGTGGACCATTTCTAAATACATGCGGGTATATGTGATGGACGTGGGGACGAGTTGGTCCTGAGGGTGTTCAAGGCCGGTTTGGGAGAACGATGTATTGGGAGAAGGTGGAAAGGGTATTGGCGGGTTGGTGAAGTGTTTCACTACATATGGGGGACATGGAAAATGCGGATGGGCCAACAGGAGGGAAGTGTGCGGTCATGCAAAAGTGGAAACATGAAGGAGGCGCATGCAGTAGTATGTATGTGTGGTGATCTTTATTTGGATGGAGCATGACCAGCTGGCACAAGCGGTTGTACCCGGGCTGATGATTTGGAAAATATGGTGGAGCAAAATGATTTGTTTAAGTAAGGATGCAGGAGGACTTTGTTAAATGGTGGCAGTGTGGTTGATAATCACAGTGATGAGCCGATGGTGCTTTACTGTAGAAGACGTGGGATTTCAAATGCTGGAATGCCTTGGACCATTGAGTTTACGGTTGAATAGTAAGAGATGATAACACTTTCAAGTGCGGCATGGGTTGTTAGATGAGTATTTCACGTAAGAGAAGGAGTTGATGGGTACTCATTTTGGTTTCTAAACTAATTAAAGGCGGATGATTTTGAAGTGAAGTTGCAAGTTTGGGTGTTTGCGAGAGTTCAAGGAAATCCTAGTGAGAAGCTAAGCAGGCAGTGCGAAAGAATAAAAATCTTTAGCGAGCTGATCCTAAGTGTCGGTGCGGATCATTGTTGGACGCGAAGCGTATGGGAAAAGAGTAGGCATATGCAAAAACGCTACGCGCTGAAGCTGTTATGGAGCAGATGTGCGCTCGTTGAATTTATAACAAAATAAAATGCTGGATTCAGATCTATCAAGTGACGCAAATCGTTATTTAACGGTTAACGCGCCAAGGTGAGTAAATTCACTAACTCTGTTTTATTTAAATATTCTAATTATATTTTAAATAATGGTTGAATGCTGTGTGATGGTTGTTTAGATAGATTATGGTTAAATTGGTTGAAATATTATATATCGTTGCATATGTACCCATCACCGGTTGAATATTGATTCCATCAGTATGGAATCAGTGATAATTGTTTGACTAACATTTGTGGACGCGGAAACCGGTTGGAGGAATTCAACCGGATTCTTCAATATTTATATGTACTGTTTATGCACTGTTTGAACTGTGTTGAATGGAAGTTCAACGTTATGTTGATTTAGTAAATGAACGATATTGATTTAGAAAGTGGCAACAGTCGACCATAAACACATCGTTTTGTTAAGAAATTGGTTGACTGTCAAGCAAACCAACGAAGTTCAATTATAAAAATTATATCTTTATAATTGAAGCGAAGTTATAAATTATAATAGAAGTTCTATTATAAACTGGTATTTTTAATACCGTGAGTTAGATATAAATTGATTCGAGTTTAAATAGGAAGAATCGATTATTTATTATTTCTAAATAACGGAAATTGAATCTTGATTAAACAAGGAGGCGATGACTTGTTTTAAGTATATCAAAAACAAGTAGTTGATTTTAAAGATGCTTATGAAATAAAGTATAATTCTATGTTTGGAGTATGATCGTATTTGAAATAAGGATAGTAAAACGAGTCTAGATTCCTATTGCGAATGATATTTTAATAAAAATGAATAGTGGTCAGAAAGTAAACATTTTGTAAGTAGATATTTCTATTTGTGTTAAACTAAATTGATCTGATTAACGAGAAGTTTAGAAATGGAGTTTTGAAATGTTTTTCCAACATTAATAATGTGTATTTTCTAAAAGTACAGAAAATAAGAAATGTAAGGAAAATGGAAATGTTCTAGATATTAAATAAATGTATATCTTCTAGAATGTGGGGGAACAAGTGCTATAATATTTGGAAATGGGTTTTTCAAAGAAGTATGAGGTTAAACAGTTTTGGAAATATCTAGAAAAATATGAATAATGAAATATTAGGAAGTGCCGAGATTGTGAAATGGTTTGATGGATGTTTATTTTCAAAACACCGACTATCAAGATTTTTGTAACGAAAAGAGATATCAAGATTTTTGTAACGAAAAGAGATATCAAGATTTTTGTAATGAAAAGAGATGTCAAGAATTTGTAACGGAAAGAGGTGTTGAGGTTAATTATAAAGTGGAATATAGTAGCATATTGCAAGTCTCAGAACTATAGCAGTAAAGTAACGCTGTTGACTAGGCTTAATCGTGAGTGTTATGTCAAGATTAGTTATAAAAGGGATATAGCAGCGTATAGCAAATTTGAACTGTAACGATAAATGAAACGCTGTTAACCAAACTTAAGCGTGATGTTGATATACAGTAGCACTTCCTAGGGAAGGAAAACAACTTGTTTTGAAATTCACTTATTCAAAAGTAATAAGTAATGATGTTTGTCCAAAGAAATATAAGAACGAATGTTAAATAAAAAGTGCCTGTGATTTGTGTGATATTGGTTGTACATTGAATGGATGTTGTTTTTACTTCGATAGTTAAACAACCGACTATCGAAGTGTTTTGACCATCGTTGTCTATACGGGGAGACCGGTTGGATATACTATCTGAAACCACTCCGTATAGGCATAAGCGCTGAAAAATATGCTGAAGAAAATTGAAGACGGAGTGAAATGCAAGGGTCGTCCTATTCAGAATGGTGCTTTCTGTTTGTCCAGACCCAGGACAACTTGTATGGATGAATGCCTGACAGCGTATTCTTAGAAGATCACCTAAGACGTTCTTTTCAAGGTATTACGTCTGGTGGCGGAGGAATTCGTTTCTCTTAGCTTTTATACCCGTAATATTTTTGGGAAGATCAACTAGTGATTTGACGGGTTTGACGATGTGGCATTCAAAGTGTATGATGGCCAGATGTTCTAAAAGGTAGGCGTAGCCTCAAGCTTCACAACCAGGAAATGACAAAAATCGGGCAGGCAGCATGGCTATGTGGGTCGCTCCCATTAGGGTGTATAATCACCTATCTAGAGAAATTCCTTTTGTTTCTAAATCTATCGATTCTACCCATTCGGGAACGGTGGTTTGAGTCCAACCGTTGGTGATATACATTCGATACACTCAAGCGAAATGAGTGGTCGGTCATGTGTGGGCCGGGTTGCAAGACGTTCTTGTTGAACCCAGGTGTATTCGCCTCTAGAGATACATCATCGGAAGGTGATCCCATACCTTGTCATAGTTGGAATCCAATCTCCAATAAGCGCCCTGCGGTTTTTTGATTTTTATACTATGTATGTAGAGCGTGAGATGCAAGCGTTCTACTATTTGGTTATTTATTTGATTAGACATTATTATAATATCACTGAATTTTGATATCAAAGTGTTTTGGGTTATAGTAAGGTAAAAACCGTCTGTGTTTATGTGTGGGATGGTCTTACTATTATCTTTTCTTTCAAAGGATTTTTGAAGTTAAACCATATGGATGGAGTTTACTCACACCAGTCCCATGACTGACCCAGAGTTTATTTTGTTTTGTTTTTCCTAAACTCTTGGGTGCCCAAATTTGTACGGGCAGTCCAGTGTTTCAGGCTTTACAGATACACTTGGAGGAGCTTGAAGCAGGAGGCTTCACCGTCAGTTATATAGAGTTATTTCCGCTGTATCAAATGTTATGTTGTACTCTGATGATGGTAAGTATATATGTACAAACCAGATTTGTATTCCAAAGTTATGTTATATAATATATTTTATTCGTTCCGCTGTGAGATTTGTGTTTACTCTGATTCTGCTCAGTTGTGTTCTTCTTCTTCTTCTATTCTATTAGTTCTATCTTATCTTTCTCATCCTCTTATTTCTTTCTATTAATGATCCGGTATTTTCGATGTCTGAACAGTCGACGTTGGGTTTTGTGTCGATTTTCGGAGTCGAAAATCGCTGGGTCGTTACAGTTGGTATCAGAGCTGAAGGTTAAGTGATTACCTTGGCTCTGTGGTGTAACTCAATAGAGATGGAGTTAGTAATACTCTAGATTGAGTTCTAGTGTATATATATGAGCGCGTATTTGTAAATTTATATAAAAACTGTTTTATATTGTGTTGATTGATCTGATGAGTGGTATATAAATTCCAGATCGACGCGTTTAGCTGACGAGGTCGATAGGGATTTATAAACGCTTGGATAGAGAATTTCGACATAGTATTGTTTTGAAAGAGAGTAAATGAGATAATTTTACTCGAAATATATTTTGATATAAAGAAAGCATATATATTGGAATTATCTAGTATATATTGAATGTGTTGGGTGAACTTATGATCGAATAAGATTTATAATTGAATTGGTTATATAAATAACCAATCGAAATATTTTATAAATATAATATGTAAAATCAGATGAACTGAATCTGAAATTTAAACCAGAATTGGAATAAAAATTCTGAAACATGAAAATGTTTGTAAATGAAATTTGAATTAAATATATGGAATTTTAAGATCCTGGGGAAATTTTGAAATATTATCCAAGTTTCGAAAAGATATTTTTGAAGTAATTTCAAATAAAAGTATGTGAATATGAATTTTGAAAAGTGATATAGTATTGAACTCATTTTGGTCACTGGGAAATAAATTCTGATGATGACGGCCGCATTATCAGTGTTCGTTTTCGAGTTACTAAGTGACGGATTACTACCAAAGATTTTGTTTTGAATATTTATGAGAAAACCAGTTGTTAGAAATTCAAATGTTTTGAATAATATATGATTTCAGACTGATTTGAAATAAACCCCAGGAATTTGAATTTTGAAATTTAAAATTTACTTGTGAAGTAAATAAACAGCGAATTTAAATAAGTCAAATAAAATTTGAGTTGAATTGAAACCAAGTAAGTAGAAATCGTACTGGAATAAGGATTTGACTTGGCAAAGTAGTTGAGTTGTGAATTGAGATTGGGAATGGAACCAAACTTGGTTGGGAAATTTGATTATTTGGAATCGGAGTTTGAATTGAAATATTTGGCTTAGTAAAAGCGAAAGATTGGTTTGAGAATGGATTGATGAGAAATCAATTAAGGATTGAGTTATGGGGATGAGAAGTAAGAAATTTCAACTGAGGAGGTTGTGAGGAATTAGAATTAGAGCATCTCCACTTCTTAGCAATTTCGAGGACGAAATTATTTTAAGGGGGAAGGAATGTAATGTCCCGCATTTTTATCGGTTTATATTTGAATATTTAAATCAGTTTAAATATTGAATTAATAGTATAAGTGGATTTATATATTAATTAAAACGAAGTTGAACGTATAAAAATATATATTAAATATAACCAAGCTCTCAACGACGCTGCAGTTCGTGATTTAACGTTCTGATCTTCAACTGAGTATACAAGACTCGTTATAAACCGGATTTCTTCGAAACAAGAAACGTTGGAATCTGTTGAATTGTATCTTTCTAACAGAAGTGAAATATTGAGATTTCGTCCTATAGATTACAAGATATGTCAAAATCAATTATTCAGAAAGTCGCTGTAAAAATCGGTTATCGACCGTAACTGTTTATTCGATATAACTACACACCGGATTCGAATTTGGACAAGATTCTTTTGGGGCGCAGTGATAATTTAATTTTTAGAATTTTACTGTAATTTTTAATGAATTAAATACGCAACTTTTTATTCGGAGTATTTTGCACCCTGTATCAATATTTTGGGGTTTCACAATATGAGTTAACCTACCGATATTATTATTTTTTTGGGATCGTGGCACCTCACTGGACACGACAGTATTTTTATTTCTGTCCGTAGCAGTCAGTAAATGAATGAATTTTTTTACCATCATCATCACATACACCGTAACAAATATCTATGGACATTAAATGAAACCCATACCGATTCCTTAGTTTATCTTCATCAAATTAAATGGACCTCATGGCTACCGAGGCAATACCATACAAATGTTCTGACCAAAAAAATATAAAATAAAGCCTGCCATCAACATATCAACGTCAATCCTTTCATGGCCATACGTCCCTGTTTTGCATAAGGCAGACCATAACCTGCTATTGAGCTGCGTGCATGAAATCAAAGACATATTTATGTAGATGCTACGACTAGGTTCATGTTTTTCTCAAAGCACAGTGAAAATTAAATGAAAGCACATGCGATTTGTACTAGTCTAAACCAGCTACCTACACCCCTAATACTTGGCCACCAAGGTTTTAAAGATTATAAATACCCGTTGTTAACTCATTCCCTTAAAACGAGAATCAAAAAAGAAAAGATAGCAAAGAAAAATTAATGGGAAATATAGTACAGGAGGAGAGGGGCATTTGCACAGGTATATTTTCAGTGTATACGGTATGTTTACCGTAACCCATATTTGAAAAAAAACATGGAGTCCTCTGTGTGAATCAATGCATGATTTATGTACATAAGGCTTTTCAATTCAATGAAGGAAAGACCAGTATAAAAAGGGACGTGTATCAGTAGCAGAAGGGGGCGTCAGTTTTGTACAGGAGCCGGTGACAAGGACTGTTCATCCATGGTGATGAGGAGAGAGCGGTTGAAACAAACACTGTCTTATCTACTGTTGGATTTTTAGTGAAGGAAGCAGGCTATCAACGTTGTCTTCATTTATACCGTGTTCGCTGTTTGTATTTGAAGGGGACACGGTGGCTCTCTGGTTTTGGCGGAGCAGCGTTTGGATGATCGTCGGCTAGTTGGTGAGTGAACATATGCATGGAAGTAGCAGGTTACGTGAATAAATTCTGGGGGAGTAGAGTAAAACGAGATGGAGTGTGGTGATTTTACTGGTGAAGTCGGTGAAGAAATGGACAGGGAATGGCGGATCTGGTGAAGACGTGAGTAAACAAAGTAGTGTGGACCATTTCTAAATACATGCGGGTATATGTGATGGACGTGGGGACGAGTTGGTCCTGAGGGTGTTCAAGGCCGGTTTGGGAGAAGGTGGAAAGGGTATTGGCGGGTTGGTGAAGTGTTTCACTGCATATGGGGGACATGGAAAATGCGGATGGGCCAACAGGAGGGAAGTGTGCGGTCATGCAAAAGTGGAAACATGAAGGAGGCACATGCAGTAGTATGTATGTGTGGTGATCTTTATTTGGATGGAGCATGACCAGCTGGCACAAGCGGTTGTACCCGGGCTGATGATTTGGAAAATATGGTGGAGCAAAATGATTTGTTTAAGTAAGGATGCAGGAGGACTTTGTTAAATGGTGGCAGTGTGGTTGATAATCACAGTGATGAGCCGATGGTGCTTTACTGTAGAAGACGTGGGATTTCAAATGCTGGAATGCCTTGGACCATTGAGTTTACGGTTGAATAGTAAGAGATGATAACACTTTCAAGTGCGGCATGGGTTGTTAGATGAGTATTTCACGTAAGAGAAGGAGTTGATGGGTACTCATTTTGGTTTCTAAACTAATTAAAGGCGGATGATTTTGAAGTGAAGTTGCAAGTTTGGGTGTTTGCGAGAGTTCAAGGAAATCCTAGTGAGAAGCTAAGCAGGCAGTGCGAAAGAATAAAAATCTTTAGCGAGCTGATCCTAAGTGTCGGTGCGGATCATTGTTGGACGCGAAGCGTATGGGAAAAGAGTAGGCATATGCAAAAACGCTACGCGCTGAAGCTGTTATGGAGCAGATGTGCGCTCGTTGAATTTATAACAAAATAAAATGCTGGATTCAGATCTATCAAGTGACGCAAATCGTTATTTAACGGTTAACGCGCCAAGGTGAGTAAATTCACTAACTCTGTTTTATTTAAATATTCTAATTATATTTTAAATAATGGTTGAATGCTGTGTGATGGTTGTTTAGATAGATTATGGTTAAATTGGTTGAAATATTATATATCGTTGCATATGTACCCATCACCGGTTGAATATTGATTCCATCAGTATGGAATCAGTGATAATTGTTTGACTAACATTTGTGGACGCGGAAACCGGTTGGAGGAATTCAACCGGATTCTTCAATATTTATATGTACTGTTTATGCACTGTTTGAACTGTGTTGAATGGAAGTTCAACGTTATGTTGATTTAGTAAATGAACGATATTGATTTAGAAAGTGGCAACAGTCGACCATAAACACATCGTTTTGTTAAGAAATTGGTTGACTGTCAAGCAAACCAACGAAGTTCAATTATAAAAATTATATCTTTATAATTGAAGCGAAGTTATAAATTATAATAGAAGTTCTATTATAAACTGGTATTTTTAATACCGTGAGTTAGATATAAATTGATTCGAGTTTAAATAGGAAGAATCGATTATTTATTATTTCTAAATAACGGAAATTGAATCTTGATTAAACAAGGAGGCGATGACTTGTTTTAAGTATATCAAAAACAAGTAGTTGATTTTAAAGATGCTTATGAAATAAAGTATAATTCTATGTTTGGAGTATGATCGTATTTGAAATAAGGATAGTAAAACGAGTCTAGATTCCTATTGCGAATGATATTTTAATAAAAGTGAATAGTGGTCAGAAAGTAAACATTTTGTAAGTAGATATTTCTATTTGTGTTAAACTAAATTGATCTGATTAACGAGAAGTTTAGAAATGGAGTTTTGAAATGTTTTTCCAACATTAATAATGTGTATTTTCTAAAAGTACAGAAAATAAGAAATGTAAGGAAAATGGAAATGTTCTAGATATTAAATAAATGTATATCTTCTAGAATGTGGGGGAACAAGTGCTATAATATTTGGAAATGGGTTTTTCAAAGAAGTATGAGGTTAAACAGTTTTGGAAATATCTAGAAAAATATGAATAATGAAATATTAGGAAGTGCCGAGATTGTGAAATGGTTTGATGGATGTTTATTTTCAAAACACCGACTATCAAGATTTTTGTAACGAAAAGAGATATCAAGATTTTTGTAACGAAAAGAGATATCAAGATTTTTGTAATGAAAAGAGATGTCAAGAATTTGTAACGGAAAGAGGTGTTGAGGTTAATTATAAAGTGGAATATAGTAGCATATTGCAAGTCTCAGAACTATAGCAGTAAAGTAACGCTGTTGACTAGGCTTAAGCGTGACTGTTATGTCAAGATTAGTTATAAAAGGGATATAGCAGCGTATAGCAAATTTGAACTGTAACGATAAATGAAACGCTGTTAACCAAACTTAAGCGTGATGTTGATATACAGTAGCACTTCCTAGGGAAGGAAAACAACTTGTTTTGAAATTCACTTATTCAAAAGTAATAAGTAATGATGTTTGTCCAAAGAAATATAAGAACGAATGTTAAATAAAAAGTGCCTGTGATTTGTGTGATATTGGTTGTACATTGAATGGATGTTGTTTTTACTTCGATAGTTAAACAACCGACTATCGAAGTGTTTTGACCATCGTTGTCTATACGGGGAGACCGGTTGGATATACTATCTGAAACCACTCCGTATAGGCATAAGCGCTGAAAAATATGCTGAAGAAAATTGAAGACGGAGTGAAATGCAAGGGTCGTCCTATTCAGAATGGTGCTTTCTGTTTGTCCAGACCCAGGACAACTTGTATGGATGAATGCCTGACAGCGTATTCTTAGAAGATCACCTAAGACGTTCTTTTCAAGGTATTACGTCTGGTGGCGGAGGAATTCGTTTCTCTTAGCTTTTATACCCGTAATATTTTTGGGAAGATCAACTAGTGATTTGACGGGTTTGACGATGTGGCATTCAAAGTGTATGATGGCCAGATGTTCTAAAAGGTAGGCGTAGCCTCAAGCTTCACAACCAGGAAATGACAAAAATCGGGCAGGCAGCATGGCTATGTGGGTCGCTCCCATTAGGGTGTATAATCACCTATCTAGAGAAATTCCTTTTGTTTCTAAATCTATCGATTCTGCCCATTCGGGAACGGTGGTTTGAGTCCAACCGTTGGTGATATACATTCGATACACTCAAGCGAAATGAGTGGTCGGTCATGTGTGGGCCGGGTTGCAAGACGTTCTTGTTGAACCCAGGTGTATTCGCCTCTAGAGATACATCATCGGAAGGTGGTCCCATACCTTGTCATAGTTGGAATCCAATCTCCAATAAGCGCCCTGCGGTTTTTGATTTTTATACTATGTATGTAGAGCGTGAGATGCAAGCGTTCTACTATTTGGTTATTTATTTGATTAGACATTATTATAATATCACTGGATTTTGATATCAAAGTGTTTTGGGTTATAGTAAGGTAAAAACCGTCCGTGTTTATGTGTGGGATGGTCTTACTATTATCTTTTCTTTCAAAGGATTTTTGAAGTTAAACCATATGGTTGGAGTTTACTCACACCAGTCCCATGACTGACCCAGAGTTTATTTTGTTTTGTTTTTCCTAAACTCTTGGGTGCCCAAATTTGTACGGGCAGTCCAGTGTTTCAGGCTTTACAGATACACTTGGAGGAGCTTGAAGCAGGAGGCTTCACCGTCAGTTATATAGAGTTATTTCCGCTGTATCAAATGTTATGTTGTACTCTGATGATGGTAAGTATATATGTACAAACCAGATTTGTATTCCAAAGTTATGTTATATAATATATTTTATTCGTTCCGCTGTGAGATTTGTGTTTACTCTGATTCTGCTCAGTTGTGTTCTTCTTCTTCTTCTATTCTATTAGTTCTATCTTATCTTTCTCATCCTCTTATTTCTTTCTATTAATGATCCGGTATTTTCGATGTCTGAACAGTCGACGTTGGGTTTTGTGTCGATTTTCGGAGTCGAAAATCGCTGGGTCGTTACATTAACTAATAAAATTATTTAAACCAAAATGAAAATGGAAAGGTAAATAACCAAATTGAGTCAAATATTGAACTGGATTGAAAATTGTTAGAAATTGCATGCATATACATGTATATACAATGAACATGTCATTGCAGGGAAGCTAAGAAGAGGAATAAAATTGTATGCCCGACAAATAGGTACACGTTTACTATTTTCTTGGGTTTGGATGATTTTATGAGCCGATTGGCTAGCCGCTTGGCTTTTTCTTTTTCTTTTTGGATTGATGAGGGGCCTGCGTGGCTAGTTGCGGTTTTAAAGGTTTCCCCGTATGAAGGAGGTTATGGTGAAATTTTTCGAAAATTTAGGGTGCTAGTCAAATTTTTGAAAAATTAGAAATTCTTAGAAACTGAAAAGTTAAAGAATGAAAGTGGAGTTGGTTAGTTAAATAACTTTCAGCTCTGTTCCTTTTCGAGGACGTAAGTGGGGGAGATTGTAACAACCCGAAAAATCGAAACCAATTTAAAAAAATTATTTTAGTTATTTTAATGGATTTTGAATATTTAAAATGTTTATTTTGAATAATAATGACGAAAAATTCATTTTTCGATGAAGTTAGAACGAGTAAATTTATTTTAATTATAAACAAGCCTAAAATGGCGCGGTAGTTTGAAATTCGATTTCTAATTTCAATTTAATATACAGAATTCAATATAAGTCAGAATTGGGTGAAACAAGAAATATTTGAATCTGTTTAACAATATCTATCTAAGTGTTGTGAAAAAGATAAATTTCATTTTATAAATTGTAAGTTATGTCCAGTTTAAAATTCAAAATAGTCGCTATGGAATTTATATATATTTTAATGTAATATATAGCCCTTAAAAATAGTCATTTTGCAAACGACCTCCGTTTTCAATGAAATCACTTTTGTTGGATTCAGAATGTCAAATTATTGCTAGATTCCCATTTTCATAATTTTTGGAATTAATATGTGAGAGTGACAAAAGAAAACGTGTTTTGTCAATTTCAGTTGAATTAGATCGACCACAAAAGGCCATTTTTCAAACGGTCTCCAAATTCGACAAAATTAGTTTTTTAGGACCGTATTGTCAAAACATAGCAGGATTTATTTTTCGGGAATTTTTGGAGTTAGTATGTGGCCCCAGTAAATTAAAACGTACGTTTAAATTCAATGTATAATTATTTATATTTTAATTTAAATGAAAACTGATCGTAACAATCGAATTGGCTTACGGGACATGTCCCATTGCGTCCGGAATGGGGGTAATTGGTTAGGGGCGACAGTCGTTGGGCTTGAATTGGAGTTCAAATGGAAAAGCAACTTTATGGAAATTAAAATAAAATATATATTTATATAACCTCTCACCTCTCTCCCCCACTTCAGTCAATGCTCGGAAAAAGAAAAAGAAAAATAAAAAAACCCGCTGCCTTAACCCTGATACCTCAAGAAAAGTAAAAAAACCCGCTGCCTTAACCCTGATACCTCCGAATCATTCACACCGCCGCCACCCTGGGGCCAGCGCCGCCGCGCCTCACCCATCACCGCCTGCTCCGACTGTTGCTCCTCCCTTAGAGCCACCAGCACCTCCTCCCCGATCGCCCCTTCTTCCATCTCCAAAAACCCTAGCCCATAAACCCCAAACTGAACCGTCGTGGACCCCCTAGCTCCAACACCTCGACGCCGCAACACCCCGGTGCAGCCCTCCTCTATCCCTAGCTCCGACCAGCAGGGCCCCTCCGACCAATAACCATAAAAATTGGTAAGTTTTTCTGATTTTATTTTCTTAGTATAAAAATAAGATCTTTAGTTTATGAAAAATATGACTTTTAGGATATGAAAATATTTTTAGTTAAATAAAGATGTGGTTTTTATTGTATATATGAAATTATATTTTTAGAAATTTAAAATATGACTTTTTATACATACTGTAGTGGCATAAAAATATGATTTTTATACATATTGTAGCAGCATAAAAACATGATTTTTACATATGTTGTAGAGATATTAAAAATGTGATTTTTACATGTATAGTAAAGATATAAAAATATGATTTTTATTTAAAAACCTTTGAGATAAAAATTCGATTTTTAGTAATATAAAAATATGACTTTTTATTTTATATATAAGGCATATAAAAATGTGATCTTTCATATATATATAGCGATTGTTAAATATATAAACATCATATTAAAAATGTGATTTTTACTATGAACAGCGTGAAACAGATTGCGCTGGAATTTCGGGGCAAATCTAAATTATTTTGAAATTCAGAAAAAAACTGGCGGAGTGGAAACCCAAGGTGAGAACTTCTCACTCTAATTTTATTTTCTAGTTAAATATATATACTAGGATGCAGACGGTGCTTAGTAGCACCCGACACCTTTGGCTGAAACCATGGATGTTTGGCTGTTTGATTTGATTGATAAATTAGTTGAATTTGATTTAGGATGTAAATTGAATTGATATATTTATTCAAATTTGATTTGGGGTGTGAATGGAATTGATTAGAATTGATATGTGTATGGCGAGAGCCAGTATTAGGTGAGGGAAAAGGCTAAACCTTATTCCGGTTCTAGTATCGCGTCGTTATGCTGCCAAAATTTTCTAAAATATGTTAGAACAATAAAAATATCATTTTTATTATATAAAATAATCATATAAAATATTCATGTGTTGAATAAAAAAAATTATCGTTAAAAATATTTTTTTAATGTGTATATGAATAAAATAAATATACATTTACAAGTCAAACGATTTGTTTATGTACACCCATTTAAATGATATTGATTAGAACGATAAATTTTATACATCGCCCAACTGCACAAATAATAATCAGTATTTGTTGTCTGAAAACCCCACATGGGTATTGGGAGGATATTGGACATACACTAATCCCGATATTTAGTTGTATGTCAATCGACGGGTTGACAGGCTGTGATGAGCCGTTATATATTTATTTTTAACACTCAACATTTGTAAATTGCACTCTAGATGATGGTTGATTGTGTATCATTATTGTTATATACATGTGTTGTATGAAATCCATATAAATAATATTATATGGTAATTGACTGTGTCTGATTCTAGTTCAAAAAGAATGAATATTTTAAAATAACGAATATTTTAAAATAATGAATATTTTAAAATAATATTCAGTAAAAGATCAAAATATGATTTTGATGTCCGATTTTGGATGGACATGGAAATATTAAAATATTTGAAGCCACGGTGATTAGATAACGCCATTTGGACGCGAACGATATTTATATCGATTTTATTCATTTTTATAATGAATGTCGAAAAGGAAAAGATTTCAAAATATAATGTTTTGAAAATATTATCATTTATATATAAATTATATGGAATATTCAAATTTGATTTAAAATTGAAAATGAAGTTGGAATCGTTTTTGACACGAATTTAAAACGATTTATAAAATACATTTTAAATGGAAATCGACGAAATATAATATATATATATATATATATATATATATATATAATATTTAATGGCCTGAATAGAACGCGCCGCACTGCGACCGTTTGCGAATTTCGACCATTAACTTCGAATGGACATTACGGGAGATCCAATCGTCGGATTCTCCCAAAACTGGAACCGTTGGGTTCGTATCGAAAAGAGCTTTCCAATGAATGTAAGAGATTTGAAATCTACCAGTTAGATTTGGAATTGTGTCCAAATCAAATTTGGAAAAGTTCGCTGTAATTGCAGTTCGATGACCGTTTTTGAAAATCGACTGAAATTACCTTAATATAATTATTAAAAATATTAATAATTTGCATAAAATCATAATAAATGATTTGGAAAGAATTAGGATGAAAAACTCCAAGTTTGAAAAGATAAAAATATATTTGGATTGAAATGAACTAGTTATTAACTAGAATTATAATCCAATTATTTTTAAATAAATTGGATTGAGAATGGATTTTAATATAACCAGAATTTCCAATATATGAATTGGAATGGATTTGAATCAAAATTATCTTCGGAATATTTCGATATTAGATTCCGTGATTATACAGATATTGTGGAGGAAATTGAAAGACATATATATTGTTATTCCGAATACGATATTTGTTGATTTCAGCATTTGATATTGAATATAAGCCGATATAATTTCTATTCAGAGCCTTGTATTTAATATTAAATTGGATTTTCGGTTTTTCGTGAACGGTGTCTTAAATAACACTGTTTTAAACCCAGTTGTGAAAAGATTAATTTTTTTATTAAGATTTAATGAAGTTTACCAATTTATTAATATTTAATCGGAATTGAATTGGATTTTTGGGTTTGTCGTGAACGGTGTCTTCGTTAACACTGCTCTTAAACCCCGTGTGAAAAGAATAAATCTTTTAATTAAGATTTGCAGAAGATTTTCCAATTAATTAATATTTAATTGGAATTGAAATGGAACGTGAATTGGGTTTATTATGAACTGTGTTTTTAACGACATTCGTTCTTTAACCCAATTGACAGTGAAATGTGATTTGGAATTTATAAATCTTTAATTTAGATTTAATAGAAATTTTACAAAGTAAAGTTTTCCAATTTAATATATTGGAATGGAATGGAATTCGATTTGGTAATAATCGAAATGTGCTTCTGTGGAGGAAGACTATTAATATATATGGAATTTAAAAGGTTTTGTCGTTATTCCGTTTATATTATTAGTCGGATACAAAAATTGATATCGATTATATTGATCTGTTTTCCATGAAGATTCCATAATAATGGAATGTGATTTTGGGTTTATCGTGAACTGTATTTTAAATGACGTTAGTTCTTTAACACAGTTAAAGATAGATTAATTTCTTAACTTTGAATAATCATTAAGTAATGATTTTTGAGATTAAAACTGAGTTAGATTTTTAATGAATCTTTAATTAGATTAGAATGTGAATGGGATAATTAAATTTATCGAATTCAGGAAATGATTGAGAATGGAGTACCACCAGTTTTACTCCAAGTGATAGTTGAATCTTTAATTAGATTTGAACGGGAAACGGTAATTAATTTTACCGATAACACAGTGGTGTTATATATGGAGTATTACCAGTTTTGCTCCATGGGATGAATAGTTTGGGATTAGGAAGTATAATAAATGGTTATTTCGGTAAGGTTCGCTAATCCCGACTAGTTTGGAAAACCTTAATTTGGTTTAAATTGTGAAAAGAATATTTGAATAAAATAATATTATGGATTGGAATGAGGCGTATGTTGTGTGTTTATATCACTTGATTATAATATACGCAGGTTATTCGGAAAGGCCGGGTTTATACCCATTCTGAATAACTGATTCGACGACAAGTCGATGATGAAGACGGTGATTGAAGACCAGAGGTCTTCACATCGTTTGGATGATTACTGATGTCTTGATTGGGCTGTACACCCAAGACGAGGTAATAAGTGGTGATCGTCTAAACGTACTTGGAGATCGACAGGATATGCGAGGACCTCTCTTCTGTGTTGGACATATGGGACGAGATATAAGGTGCCTCTGGTTTTGTTTAGACCCAGAACGAACATGTAAATGGATGTGTGTCTGACATTAGATTTTATTCTATGTTGATTGATCTCTATTAAATATATATTTGTTTGATTACGGAGAATTTATTCTCTTGCTTAACACCCTTCTCTGAGACGTTCACGCTCAGAGGTTAAATATCGATAGGCATCAGTCGCATGGCGTGAATTGCCTGTGAGGCATGCTGAGATGCAAATGAACAAGGCTTCTGTTGAAAAGCAGAGTCTTGTGGTTGATGATCAAAGCACGGCTTTAATATAGCATAACTTTGTGTAGCGTTAATTCGCGAGCCTCACACCCTGGTATGAACCAGAAACGAGAGAGAACAGCAGGGAGGGTAGTGCGTTTCCTTCTAGCTAGGAGTGATGTCATGGTATGAAGCCCAGATATTTTACTCATATGGTTGTTGCATATTATTTGATGGATAGTGAGGCTCCTCATATATATCGGTTACAACGGAGCCGATGGATATTGAGTCATCTGGCTCATTTAGACCCCCATAGGGCGCGCATGTACAAGAATTATGAATCCACCTTACACTTGTGGACCGGCCCTGCATGTTACCTAGGGTGCAGTTGCGGCTGTATCCTGAGACTCGGGATAGAGAGTCTAGAATTCAGTGAGGACGATCCCTTGCCTCGGTTCATAGATGGAATTCTTGGGTAAAATCGTTCAAATCGAAACCCAAAATTTATAAATCTAATCTATTTATAACAGGATCTTGCGATTAAAAGTAAATCGAAATTAAAATCATACCAGATCTTGCTGTTGAATTCACGGATCTGATTTGGAGGTTTGGAGGCGGTTGATTCGAATCAAGCCTTTCATGTGTAGAGCCTCTATAAGTAATCCACGAACGCACCTTCGTCTCCGTCAAACGAATTGAAGATGGATGATCCTCGGTGCTAGCCGCCATTAGGGTTTTTATTTTTCCAGAGCTCTCAGTTGTATTTTTTTATCTTATCCTCTTGGAATAATAATAGGGGTCGGACCCTTTTATTTTAATCAACATGAGATAATAGTGGAGTCATGTTACCCATTTTTACCATTTCAACCAAAGAAAGTGTCAACACTTGACCCATTTAGTTAATAACGGTTTTTCATCCTTTCATACGTTCTTATGTGTGACCCTATAGGTTACCATAACGTTGGCAATGATTTTAAATGATATTTAAAATCATAAACAGTGATTGGCATCTAGCAATGCGTCGCTGCTACCCAAGTTATAATAAAATCAATGATTCGATAGAACCTTTCAGTGAGCAGTGCATCAATGTAATATAATCCTTTTAACCATTATATCCAGGATTAAACTGGAGGCATGGATCGTATCACCCTCTTAATAATTTAATCCATTTTTCTTGATCGATGAGTAGACTGTTTAAAACAAATCAATATTTGAGCACGGCCATGCATTTCACAGTCTTACTCAATCAAGAGGCCCATGGATATCATTACGAATATATCGTAGGGTTAAATTCCATCTAGATCATTCATAATTTTCATTCGACTTGAGATGTATCCAATAATCACCGTTATCATTACTCTGTTACGAAATAACTTTAGATGATATCAAAACACAAATACCCTCGAATAAAATTATAATGATTTCAGGTCTGAGGACCATTACATCACTGTCACTATGAGAACAACTTATGATACTGTTAATTATATTCCATGTAGTTATCTCACGGTGGGACAACCCAATACGTTATTCTCCAATACGTATTTATATCTTGACTTTTAATATCACGTATATTAATGATCAATGAGATGTGATCATCAGTCAATTAATATACTAGTCTCAACGCTTTATTGTTGTCCTGTATAAACAATAAAACTCGACTAGGGACTTTTAAGAATTATAATACTTATCACATTATATAATCTCAAGTTCAGTCTTACTCAAACTATATAATTCAGAATTATTATTCTAAGAACTTCTATTATATTAATATTTATATTATGCAGTAAATATAATAAAATAGAATATTATTTTATTCCAAATAAAATAATAACAACAACATTGTTATCAATCTCATCAAATGAATTGCCTCTGGGGCATAAACTCTAACAATCTCCCACTTGCACTAGATTCAATCATTCTCGTATCGTATACTTATGAAACTAGTGTGACTATTAAACTTCTGCTGCGACAGAGTTTAATTCAGTAGGTCTGCAACATTACAACCTTTGTAACTTTGCAGATATGTTGATTTCCTTTGTGAACAACTTCACATAGGAATTATGTTTCTTAAATATTTGTTTGGATCGATAATGAGTTTAACGTTTTAGGCCTGAGCAACAGCCGTATTGTTATCGCAATGTATATCATTAGATCAACAATGAATTAAGTTCAATCATGAACTTATTTAATCCAAACATTTTCTTTCTCAGAATCAGTATTTATTTCTTGTTTTAAAACTAACATTATTTACAATAATTAATGTGTTATCAAATAACATTAGAATTATTGTGTCACTCCCACTCAATTTCTTGTCTATACAAGATTCAATGATTATTTTTTTTGGTTCCCAAGACATTTTGAATTCTATTTTATTTCCGTTGGTGTCTTAGAGATGGGCTCTCCTTCAAAAGGATACCAAATGGAGCAATAAACATTTTATTCTCAGAAAATATATATCCACAAAATAGTAATTTGATTTAGGTTTGATCTGATCAGAGGAAGGACATTTAACAAACGCCTTACCTCCCAAATCTTCAAATTAGACACACTAGGACATCTCCTAGTCCATATCTTATATGGCTTCCATAAAATCGTTTTAGTGAGATTTAAATGCAATTGTTCTAAATTTAATTTATTGGAAGATCTATATGACTTATCTTGGTCGTACCATATCTTATAAGGTGTGATTACTCCTTTCAGACACACCATTTCAATATAATGTTCTAGGTGGAGTAAGTTATGAAACTATTTCAAACTTATATGGACAGTCATTAATTAATTGGCTTAAATACTCTTTTCGATCTGTTCGAAAAATATTTATTTTCTTATAAAATTGATTTCTATTTCCACTTTGAATTCTTTGAACTTTTCAAAGGATTCTGATATGTGTTTCATAAGATACACATATCTGTATCTACTGATATCATCAGTAAATATAATGAAGTAATAAAACCTGCCTCTATCTTATGTATCCATTGCTCCATATACATCATTATGTATGCGACCCAACGCTTATCACTTATTCACTGCGTCAAGTGAAAGGTGATTCAACTATTTTGCCTAATAAACAAGATCTGTATTCTTCATATGATTCGAAATTAATTGATTTCAAAATTCTATCATTATGGAGTTTTGATATACTTTCTTGTTTACTGGGCTAACTGGTTATACTTATGGTACATTGGATTTAAATCACTAAATTTAATCCAGTCATTATTAATGTCAAGCACATTATAGTTAAAGATTTTCAAATATCACTAACTATTTGTGAAATTCCACACGATATTTCATTTAAATAAAATGAATAACAATTATTCTTTTATTACAAATGAAATTCAAACTTGTCTAAACCAGATATATTATAACATTTATTTTAAGTGGAATTTCGTAATAACAATTATTTTATTTATTTAATTAAGCCAATATATTCAACAAGAATCAACTTACTATGGATAATCTATCAACATTTGCTTCATTTCCAATTGTAAGTCCATTTATTCTTTTATCAGATTTCTACTTATTCTACAATTTCTGTAAATCAACATACATTTATGTGATTTATATCTAGTATCTAATACTAGAAATGTATAAGTAGATTATTATAACATTTATATTTTATTCAGTTGAAGTCATACTTTAACTTATTTTAGATCCTCTCTTTATATCTAAAACAATTACGTTTAATTTGTTTGAGGACAATCCTCGAATTTCAATGTTGGTCAAGAAATTCTATTTAATTCAATTTATCCTTTTCAAGAATAAATTTAAATTATCGGAGTTTTCTTTATTTAATATCTACAATGGATAATAAATATTAACTGATTCTTAATATTCATTTAATAAAATATGAAATTTTGACAATCAAAATTTATATTAATATAAATGTATTATTTAAACTAAAATACGCTCCCACTCAAATTAACATTCCTCTATTTTAATATATATATATCAGTATATGTATATTAAGGTGTTCCAAGATCCATATCTAATCATGTTTTGACTCTGCTTTGGAAAATCCCAAAACACAATCTTTTAGGTAGTCATCTTATGCCAATTATATCATCTATATAACTCTTGGATCGCATGTTGAACATATTGTTCAGTATTATTCATTTGCTCAAAATATAGAATAATTCATGCTATTGTCTCTAAGGCCATAAGCGTATTATGCAGCCTAGTTAAGTCAGACCCAATAATAGGTTGGAGCACCATATTTTACTCCATCGCATATAACCAAAATAAAAAGGATGCACAACGCTTTGGCGTTACCTACATCCAATGATTTTGGACAGTGATGAGTATATTATTGGAAGACGTCACCATGACTTAATATAACAAAAAAAAAATTCTTTTAGAGGGAATTTATAATTCGTAGTGGAAACAATATTAGAGTTATTTACATATATCATACATATGTAATTAATATTCGTAATATTAATTGAAGTTAAATAATGAATATATCATATATATACATATTTAAATTCAACATTATATAGGAATCTTACCTATATTCTTTTCGGACATTTCAAATTATTGGTTATTCCTAACTCTTGTATCAAATACAATATTCAATTCTAAAATGAATTCTCTATTAACCAGTTTCATTTCCTAACTATGTAAGATGTTTAGCCCATTATAAAAGATTATAGGCTTATATGTTACAAAGCTTCAATCACCCATATATATCATGTTCAAACAGTACATACATAAATATTTCTATCAACTTTAACATGCAATCTGAATAAACATATGTTGAAAAATTGGCACAAGAATTATGTATATAATGAAACCATACAATTCAGATTTGTATTAAAAAATATATATATACTAGTTTTGTACACGTATGGTCAGACCCTTCCAAAAGGACAATATATATGTTACATATCCTAAGTTTCCAGTTCAATCCCAATTCTGTAAAATCTTACATTGAGATAATGCTTATACAAACACATATATGCTATTAAAATAACATATTTAATTAAAACTTCTGTGTATCTGTATACATATTTCTTCATTTCGATCTTCTGGAATCTGCCACTTAGAATTGCCATGGATCTACATCCACATGTCTATCTATTCTTGTACACAGACATTCTGTATACATAATCAGTCACACTGATTATGTTGCAAGATCAAATCTGCACATATATATACAACACGTGTATTAGCAGAACTTTTAATTGAAAATAAACAATGCAACAATTATGCATTATATATATATATACATATATATATATATATATATATATATCATTGTTCAAATTCAAACATACATATTTAATAATTTCTACAAATATTGGCTTTCACTGCATAGCTTCAACCAAAACAAAAATAAAAATAAAAAATAATGCAATGTCTGCTTCTTCGGAAACGTGCCCTTTCGTGTTGTTCCTTTTGCTGACTAAAACAATTTCAGCAACCATAATTCCTGGATGTTATGAAACAATTTCCAATCCATTGTTATTGGCAGAGATAAATACATCATGTGTATTTAATATTTTGCATTTATTTATTTACACATCAAATGTATATATAACATTTATATGTATTGAATCAATAGCCAATGTATTAGCTTAATCCTTTACAGTTAGAGACTTTTGTGACCATATGTGATTCAAGCAACTAGCTCATCACATATATATATAGGTATGATATATATAAATCCAATTTATTTCAATGGACCGTGTTTATAACTCGGATTTATATCAGCATATCAAAGTGTCATGATATCAGTATATCATGAGTGGCCAGTTTTAGACTATGCTGTAATTAGTATCATGTTACAATAACTAATACAAGTAGCATAAAATTAAAACCAGGAAATCATATTTCTGTGATTTGAAATCACATGTATATATTGTATACTTATCATTATAAGTATACATATAGTTTTATACAAGTGCATATGCAGTTTTATATAACAGGTTAATTTCATATATGTCAATACATATTTGTTAATTTTGTTTGATGTACACTTAATATATCAATATATATATATAAGAAATTATGCTCGAATACTTGTATATATTCTAGCAGCACTATATAAAAGAACTTTGAAATCATTTTATATTAATGTGATCATATGCACTGGTAATATAAAATAAATATAAGCAGGAAATCATATTTGTTGCAGTGCTTTGAAACAGACATTGTTATATATATACTTATCATAATAAATATATAAAACAACAAATAAGACATAATAACAGTTAATTTCTTCAAATTAAATGTTATTAAAATCAAAAGCCTGAAAGGTCAAACCATCACAACAGGACTTTATTCAAAGTAAAATACATTTATAACTAAGTCCAAAATAAAATAATTTTACTCAGTTTAATCAAACATTTTGATTATGAAATTAATGGTGTTCATTGATCAATATCACAAACATTTCCATACATTTAATAAACAATGTACTAGATTATAAACCTGTTATCACTCCTACTTTGATGATCATTCATTTGATGACTATTCATCAAATTACTAACTTAACATTTAAGAATAAATTTAAATGTACTTTTGATAAGTGTGCAACTTTTATGCTGACAAGTATTAATCTAGTCATGAATCCTTAAATGATCCAATATACGTGTATATAAATGTAAAACAGTTGGAGGCAGTAATTAATCAACATTTCAGATTTATTAGGCAATAAAATACTTTTGAAATCAGCATCTCAAAATTAAAATAAGATTGCCTTGCCTTGTTTGATTAATCATAACAGGGTTTTTGATTTATCATTGAGGTTTAATGATAAATAGGCAGGGAAAAGCTATACTAGATTCTAGTTAAAACAGATTTTAACTTATCATTGAACCCAGTTTATAACAGTTATAAATACTAGATTCATATATTATTTATGTACAAATAGCATGAAAACCAAGCCAGTACCCTTAACTCAAAACAGAAGAACTTAATAACCTTTTAATAAGTCTGTTTATTAGGTTTTATAATATGCATTGATCATGAAACCAGAAACTTAATAGTTTGAATACATTTGAGGTAGACTGAACTCTTCCATACACCATAATGTAAATATATAACCATGTACAGTTCGCATTGATCTCTTATAGGTGTTTTATTTCAAAACAGAGTATTTAGCATATATCATATTATATATGCACACTGACCTGAAGGTCATCCTGTGTTTATAATCAATATCATATTCAGGAAGTATGTTATAAATTCAATTCTCCAGTTATTATAAACATGTGTATCCAAATATCACAAAATAAAGCCATAGACTGATTAAGATTATAATTATAATATAAAAGGAAATATTACAATTAAACCTGAACAGCTGCAAATAAACAAGTAAACCTTTTACATATTTTTAAAATGATTTAAACACCCTTCTTGTCAATGTATGATTTTAGTAATGCAACAAATTGAATCATATTCTAATAGGGCTTACATCACTTGATTCAGACACTTTTAAATATTCATAGAATTGACCATATGCTTGATAGAATTAGTAAAACTTCTGATTTCTGAAATCAAACAGAAACAGGGATGTCTTCTATGACTGTATTCGATAATAAGAGGTTTAATTCGAAATTAAACCCACAATAACTAACCCAGTTAACAAGGATTAACTGAATAGGATTTGGCAATAAAATTGATATCCAATATCAATCCATAAATCACCTTTTCTAATTGAAATTAACATAAATTTTTATCCGGGATGAAACAAACTTATATCAGAATGAAATCATGTTCCGTGTCTTTTAACAATGCGTATTAGTGTTTACAGTACTTAATCCATTGTAACAAACAGATCAAAAAAAAATGGTCTCAGATATAAATCCATATTTATATATGTGATTTTAGTTGTACAAGATGCAGTGAATCGAATTAATATCCAATATTAATTCTTATTTATATGAAATTATTTTTCATTTCAAGATAAATCATCACACCAAATCAAACTAATCATTTCAGTTGTAAAACATATTTGTATAACAGATACTATCAAACAAATGATTAATCAATGACGAATAGCGCAAAATCAAAGTTCAATCTACCAATTTCTCGCAAAACCGTAGCTCTGATACCACTCTAGTGTAAAATCGTTCAAATCGAAACCCAAAATTTATAAATCTAATCTATTTATAACAGGATCTTGCGATTAAAAGTAAATCGAAATTAAAATCATACCAGATCTTGCTGTTGAATTCATGGATCTGAATTGGAGGTTTGGAGGCGGTTGATTCGAATCAAGCCCTTCATGTGTAGAGCCTCTATAAGTAATCCACGAACGCACCTTCGTCTCCGTCAAACGAATTGAAGATGGATGATCCTCGGTGCTAGCCGCCATTAGGGTTTCCATTTTTCCAGAGCTCTCAGTTGTATATTTTTTTTGTCTTATCCTCTTGGAATAATAATAAGGGTCGAACCCTTTTATTTTAATCAACATGAGATAATAGTGGAGTCATGTTACCCATTTTTACCATTTCAACCAAAGAAAGTGTCAACACTTGACCCATTTAGTTAATAACGGTTTTTCATCCTTTCATACGTTCTTATGTGTGACCCTATAGGTTACCATAACGTTGGCAATGATTTTAAATGATATTTAAAATCATAAACAGTGATTGGCATCTAGCAATGCATCGCTGCTACCCAAGTTATAATAAAATCAATGATTCGATACAACCTTTCAGTGAGCGGTGCATCAATGTAATATAATCCTTTTAACCATTATATCCAGGATTAAACTAGAGGCATGTATCGTATCACCCTCTTAATAATTTAATCCATTTTTCTTGATCGATGAGTAGACTATTTAAAACAAATCAATATTTGAGCATGGCCATGCATTTCACAGTCTTACTCAATGAAGAGGCCCATGGATATCATTACGAATATATCGTAGGGTTAAATTCCATCTAGATCATTCATAATTTTCATTCGACTTGAGATGTATCCAATAATCACCGTTATCATTACTCTGTTACGAAATAACTTTAGATGATATCAAAACACAAATAACCTCGAATAAAATTATAATGATTTCAAGTCTGAGGACCATTACATCACTGTCACTATGAGAACAACTTATGATACTGTTAATTATATTCCATGTAGTTATCTCACGGTGGGTCAGCCCAATACGTTATTCTCCAATACGTATTTATATCTTGACTTTTAATATCACGTATATTAATGATCAATGAGATGTGATCATCAGTCAATTAATATACTAGTCTCAACGCTTTATTGTTGCCCTGTATAAACAATAAAACTCGACTAGGGGCTTTTAAGAATTATAATACTTATCACATTATATAATCTCAAGTTCAGTCTTACTCAAACTATATAATTCCGAATTATTATTCTAAGAACTTCTATTATATTAATATTTATATTACGCAGTAAATATAATAAAATACAATATTATTTTATTCCAAATTAAATAATAACAACAACATTGTTATCAATCTCATCAAATGAATTGCCTCTAGGGCATAAACTCTAATAGGAATCCAATTTTCAGTACGACATTGTGCGGTTTTAATTGTTGAACTAATATGGCGACATGATATATGGTACCCATGCCGTCTATGATTGATACATTTATATTTGAAGTTGTTTTCTTCACTTACAGTAATAATAAAAGATTAAATTTCGCGTATCAAGCATTACTTGGCTATTATAAGGTAAAACCGTATCCTCTGGCTTGCGTTGCATTGTGTGATGGGACCTCAGTCTTATAATAGCTTCATTTTCTTTAATTATCATTACGTTTTTTGTTTTATGCACTGGTATCCTTGGGAGGAAACCCGTTCCATGTTATACCGCATGGTCCCTTGATTTACCCAAGGTTTTAAATCTCGGATATCGGTTGCGTTCGTCTCGGGAATTTTAGAGACTTGATCTCGTATCGGGGGAGATCTTGGATGAGATAAGTCTAACTCGGGTGTTCGTCTCGGATTTCCATCGCGGGACCGAAAGTTCATATCGGAACAATCTCGGGGCACATGTTGTGTTAAAAAATGATATTCTTACACAATGATTTTTATGAGTACTATTATAAACATAGCAAATTAAACTTGAATTGCGAAATCATTTCAGTATTCTTTATTTACTAAAGATCATTCATACTATAAATCATAATATGCTTAAAATAGAAATATAACATAATGCCGAAAGATTAGTGCTTACAACATATTATCCATGAACATGAATTATTACTATACACAAAACATAGAAAAGGTCCACAACATTAAAGAGTTTAGCATAAGTAGAATATAAAATACATAATTTAATAGGTATTATGAATGTAAAGAAAGATGAATATGAAAATCATAAGCATTGTAGAACATATATGAACATACGATACAATCATTTAACATGAAAAATGTTAAATAGCAGGAGATTATCACAGCTAGATTTAAGTTTTTTAATTATTGTTCTGTTTCCGGCACGGATTTAAATTTTAAACGAAAAAGCCAAGATCTCGGACGATATTCCAACATCTCATCTCGGTTGATTTATCCTTCGATATCATAATATCTCGGATGATATATTCGAAAAGAGATTTACAGTGATACTTATTGTTTCATTTCGGAAGGAGCCCAAAACAAGATATCGGAGGAGATCTTGGGCGATATTTTCGAGATTTGAAACAGTGGATTTACCTAACTTTAAAATCAAATTAATAACTGTTTTAGTTCTCACACCAGTCGCATTACTAACCTGGAGTTTATTGTTTTAACCTAAACTCTGGGTGCCCCTATTTTCCACACGGGCAGCTAATAGTTTTGGTTTTGTAGATATTATATTCACAGGATCCTGATTTACAACTGAAGCGATATTCGGAAAGCTCTGTATCCGTGTATCTCTTTCAGTTGTGTTGTGTATTATTTTTCTGCTGCAATAAAATTTAAATTGATATTTGTCAAATGTATAATATTTATTCATCCTCTGTTATATTCTTGTACTCTGATGTAAATTGTTGTAATAAGCAATGAAATGTTCTTCTGTTTGTGTTCTGATTTTTCATGTTCTCAACTCAATCCGGGCTTTCCCGAAAGGGCGAGTTTGGGTCGCTTCATCAGTTTTCTACTATTACAAATTTTTATTCATCTTAACTGCATTAATTGTGTGCATTAGTTGCCATTTACTTCCAATTTGTTATCAATGTATTAAATAATAAATCTGAAATTTAATAATTATTATAAATTATCAATTCAAATGCGTTTGTATATCTGTTGTTCATAACAAAGGCAAATGATTTCACATATTAACCTATTGTAATCGTTATTTTTAACAATTAGTTAAACATTCAGTTTATTCCTTTAATTACCATTTTGAACTTCTATTAATTACACCATTCAATTATCTTTATTTCCATTTGTTTCCATTTTATTTCAATGCAATAATATTGGGTTTTGCAATCTATGATTAGTTAAAAATTCTAATTAAAATATTATGAGCTTATTGTTGTAAACAAATAAACAAATACATTCACCTGCCTGTTAATTATCCTTACTTAGTACATTTCAATATGATCACGTGAAATCTTGATATTTATTTACAACATTTGGTTTAATTTCTTGTAACGACCCGGATTTTCAAAACCAATTAATTTTTTTATTTTAGCTATTTTAATGGATTTTGAATATTTAAAATAATATATTTTAAATAATAACGATTTAAAATTTATTTAGATCAGAATTAGATTGTATAATTTTATTTTAGTTATATAACGAGCCTGAAATGGCGCGGTAGTCTGAAAATTCGACTTTAAATTTCAATTAAACGTATATGATTCAAAATAAATCGGATTTAAGTAAAACCAGAATATTTAAATCTGTTTAATTATATCTTTCTGATGAATGTGAAAATTTTAGATTTCATAATATGAATTGAAAGATATGCCCAGTTTAAAATTCAGAATAGTCACTATGGAATTTATATATATTTAATATATAAATAGCCCTTAAAAATAGCCATTTTGCAAACGACCTAAGCTTTTGACGAAACCACTTTTGTTGGATCTAGAATGTCAGATTATTGTTAGATTCCAATTTTCATAATTTTTGGAATTAATATGTGAGCGTGGTAAAAGAAAACGTGTTTTCTCAATTTTAGTTGTGCTGGATCGACTGGAAGTTGGCCATTTTTCAAACGGCCTCCGACGAAATTAGTTTTGTTTGGACCGTATCGTCAAAATATAGCTAGATTTGTTTTTCTAGAATTTTTGAAGTCAGTATGTGGCGCTGATAATTTAAAATGTACATTAAAATCAATTTTGAATGTTAAATTAATTAATATTTTACTTTCGATAAAACAGATCGAAACGGTCGAACTGGCTTACGGGACATATCCCATTGCGTTTGGAATGGGGGTATTTAGCTAAGGGCGACAGTCGTTGGGTTCGATTTGGAGTTCGAATAGAAAAGTAACTTTATGGAAAATCAAAATAATTAAATAATTAAATATATAGCTTGGTCAACCCTTACCCTTATCTCTCCCCCGTTGTTCATTTCAGATCGCACAAATGAAAAAAAAAACCATGTCACACCTCTTCTTCCTCGCTGGGCGCCACCCCTCCTCCTTCTCTCCTCTCTCTCCACCTCTTTCTCTCTTCAAATTGAAAACCCTAGCCCCTAAATCCCACCACCACCGCCACTGTGGGCCCCTCCACTGCCACCGCCACCCACCAGCACCACCTCACGTCAGTCAGGGCCCACGCCACTCCCCTCCAGCCGCCAGTCCGGCCGTGGACCCTACATGGCCAAAATCCCCTTTTCCCCAAAATTTCCCGTTTTGTATTTAAACCCTATCACTATTTTGCCAATAACTCCCAAATCGTGCATTTCTGGCCAAAACTCGACACTGCCAAAATCGAAGAACTCATTTTTCTATTCGATTTGAGTATATGGAAGTCATATTTTGGATTGCAGAGTTGTTCAGTAAACGCGTCCAAAGTCTACTGTCCAAATATAGTCTTTTTGCGATTTCCCGCAAATGGAGCATTTTCGGGAAAAAGTCCACTAGGCAAAGTTGTCCGGAATGGCGCGCTTAAGCTAGAAAACAAAACCTTGTGTAGATTGGAGCGGGTTTGCAAATTTTGAAACTAGAACAGCGAATCAGAGCATCAGATAACAACGACGGAGTGGATCCCAATGTGAGAACACCTTCTCACTCAAATTATTTTACAGTTAAATATATACTAGGATGTAGACGGGGCTTAGTAGCCCCTGACACTATTTATTTGTACAAACCATGTTGTTTGTTTTGGACTGTATTATGGAAATTTGGATTGTGATTGTAAAATTGATTGTGGATTGACTGTGATTGATGTGTATGGCACGTGCTAGTATCTGGAGAGGGGTAATGCTAGGCATTACTCCGGTTCTAATATCGCACCGTTATAATGGCAAAATTTTCTGAAATAAATATTTATTCATTAAAAATATAATTTTTAATGTGTATATGAACTGTATAAAATATTCATGTGTTGAATAAAATGTTTAAACAATAAAAATATTATTTTTATTGAATGTATGAACTATTAAAAATAGTAAAGTGTTGAAATAAATTTTTTATCGTTAAAAATATAATTTTTAACGTATGTGTGAACGACATAAAATTCTCCTGAAATGGAAATGAATATTCATTTATAAATCGGACGATTTGTTTATATACAGCCATTTAACTGGCATTGATTGGGATGATAAATTTTACACATTGCCCACCTGCACAAATAATATTCAGTATTTGTTAGCTGAAACCCCATACGGGTGTTGGGATGATATTTGGCGTACACTAGTCTCAATTGTTTAGTTGTATGCCAAATGATTGGTTGACCTACTGTAGTGAGCATTAATTATTTATATTCAATGCTTATACGGTGTAGAATGCACTCTGGATGATGGATTATTGTTTATCATTGTTGTTGTATACATGTATTGTATGAAATCCATATAAATAACACTATATGTTAATTGATTGGGTCTGATTCCAATTTATAAAGAACGAATATTTTAAAATAAAGAACATTTTAAAATAATGAATATTTTAAAATAAGGAATATTTGAAAATAACGAATATTTGAAAATAAAGAATATTTTAAAATCATATTCAATAGTGGATTAAATTATGAATTTTATGTCTGATTTTGGATGGACATGAAAATCTTAAAGTATGTGAAGCCGTGTTGATTAGTTATGTGCCATTTTAACATGAACGATATTTGCATCGATTTTATTCATTTTTATAATGAATATCGAAAAGGAAATGATTTCAAAATCTAATATTTTGAAAATATTATCATTTAAAAATTATAATGGTAAGGAGTATTCAATTTTGATTTAAAATTGAAATGGAAGTAGGAATCGTTTTTAAAACGAATTCATAAAATACGTTTTTAATGATATATATAATATATATATATTATATATATATTAATGGCTTGAGTAGAACGCGTCGTGCCGCGACCGTTCATGGATTTCAACCATTGACTTCAAATTGACATTACGGGAGATCCAACCGTCAGATTCTACTAAAACCGAAACCTTTGGGTTCGTATTGAAAAGAGCTTTCCCATGAATATAAGAGATTTGAAATCTAACGGTTGGATTTGGAATTATGTCCAAATCAAATTTGGAAAAGGTCATTGTAAACACAGTTCGATGACCGTTTATGAAAATCGACTGAAAGGGCCTTAATAAAATTATTAAAAATATTAATAATTAGTGTGAAATCATAATAAATGATTTGGAGAGAATTGGAATGAAAAATTCCACATTCGAAAAGATAAAAAATATTTTTATCAAAATGAACTAGTTATTAACTAGAAAATTAATCCAACGTTTTTAAATAAATAAATTGGGTTTGAGAATGGTTTTAATCTAACCATAATTTTCCAATATATGAATTGGAATGGATTTGAATAGAAATCATCTTCGGGAGATTTGGATATTGGATCCCGTGACTATACAGATATTGTGGAGGGATTTGGAAGATAGATATATATCGTTATTCCCCATACGATATGTGTTGGTTTCAGAATTTGATATTGAATATAAGCCGATATAATTTATGTTTAGAGCCTTGTATTTAATATCAAATTGGATTTTGGGTTTGTCGTGAATGGTGTCTTAAATAACACTGTTCTTAAACCCCGTGTTAAAAGAATAAATCTTTTAATTAAGATTTTTAGAGTTTCCAATTATATTAATTGGAATAAAATGGAATGTGAAATGGGTTTATTATGAACTGTGTTTTTAATGACATTCGTTCTTTAACCCGATTAACAGTGAAATGTGATTTGGAATATATAAATCTTTTAACTAAGATTAATGGAATTTTCCATAGTAAAGTTTTCCAATATAATAAAATAAATTGGAATGGAATGGAATTCAATTTGGTAATAATCCAAGTGAGCTTCTATGGAGGAAGACTGTTAATATATATGGAATTTAAAAGGCTTGTCATTATTCCATTTATATTATTAGTTGGATACGGAAATTGATATTGATTATATATTGATCTATTTTTCCGTAAAGATTCCATAATTATTGGAATGTGATTTTGGGTTTATCGCGAACTGTGTTTAAAATGACATTAGTTCTTTAACCCAGTTAAAGACAGGATTACATGTCTAACCTTGTATTTCGAACTGTATTGTTGATCTTTGCTAAATATACATATGTTTAGTGGCGGAGAATTTATTCTCTTACTTGAGACCCTTCTCTGAGACGCATGAGCTTAGAGGTTATTTATCGGCAGAAATCAATGGTATGGTGCAGAATGTCGATGTGGCATGTTTGTGTTTCAAAAGTTAAATAATCATTAGATAATGATTTTGGAGGATTAAAACTAAATGGAGTTTTAATGAATCTTTAATTAGATTGAAATTTGAAAGTGATAATTTGAATTATCAAATTTGGGAAATGATTGAGAATTGAGTACCACTAGTTTTACTCCATGCGATAGTTAATCTTTAATTAAATTTTAACGGGAAATGGTAATTGATTTTACCAATGACACCGTGGTGTTAGATATGGATTATTACCGTTTTTGCTCCATGGGATGAATAGGTTGGGATTGGGAAATTAAATAAATGATTACTTCGGTAAGGCTCGATAATCCCGACTAGTTGATAAACCTTAATTTGGTTTAAAGTTGATATCCAAAGGAAGATTAAAGCATAAATTTAAAAGAATTTATATTTGATATAATTAATGGGAATCTTTCCCTAATGTTGTGAATATTTGAATAAAAGAATAATCTGAATTGGAATGAGGCGTATGTTGTGTTTTTATAGCACTTGTTTATGAAATACGCGAGTTATTTGGGAAGTCCGGGTTTATACCCATTCTGAATAACTGATTCGACGATAGATCGATGATGAAGACGGTGGTTGAAGACTGGAGTTCTTCACATCGTTTGGATGATTACTGATGTCTTGATTGGGCTGTACACCCAACATAAGGTAATAAGTGGTGATCGTCTAGACGTACTTGGAGATCGACCGGATATGCGAGGACCTCTCTCTTGTATTGGACAAATGGGATGAGGAATAAGGTGCCTCTGGTTTCGTTCAGACCCAGAACGAACTTGTAAATGGATGTGTGTCTGACATTGGATTTTATTCTGTGTTGATTGATTTCTATTAAATATATATCTGTTTGGTAGAGGATAGTTTATTCTCTTGCTTAACACCCTTCTCTGAGACGTACGAGCTTAGAGGTTATATATCGATAGACATCAGTTGCATGGCATGAATTGTCAGTGTGGCATGCTGAGATGCAAATGATCAAGGCTTTTGTTGAAAAGCAGAGTCTTGTGGTTGATGATCAAAGAACGATTTTGATTATCACAGCTTTGTGTTTGGCGTTAATTTGCGAGCCTCACACCCGGTATGAGTTAGAAACGGGATCAGGGAGTACATGACGTTTCTTTCTAGCTATGGGTGGTGTCATGGTATGGAGCCCAGACATTTATATTTTTTTTACCTATGTGGATGATGGATAGCGAGGCGTCTTGGTTATATCGGTCACTACGGGGCCGATGGATAGGTCCGATATGACCTGGAAACGCGTGTTCAGAAATAATTAATCCTGTAAAGTAAGGGAGGACCGGCCCTGTAGGAACCAAGGATTGCCCCGTGGTGTGTAATCCTGAGGCATTTGCTAGAGTGCCTCGAATCGGTGAGGAGCCATCCCTTGCCTCGACTCATAGATAGAATCTAGTTTCCAGTATGTGACTTTTCGGTTTTAGTTGTAGAACTAGTATGGCGACATAGATATGGTATCTATGTCGTCTATGATTGATACATTAATATTTAAAGTTGTTTTGTACATTTTACACTTATAGTAATATCAAAATGCTTTGTTTTAAATGTACCAATCATGTTTGACTATTATAAGGGAAAACTCTATCCTTCGGCTTGCGTTGCATTGTGTGATGGGACCTGAGTCTTATAATAGCTTCATTTTTCCAAAAAGCATTGCGATGTTTGTTTTATGCACTGGTATTCTTGGGAGGAAACCCATTCCGTGTTATACGACATGGTCCCCTGATTTACTCTATTTTAAAGTAAAGATTTAATAACTGTTTTAGTTCTCACACCAGTCCCATGACTGACTCGGAGTTTATTGTTTCTACCTAAACTCTGGGTGCCCATATTTTCCACACAGGCATTCGGTAGTTTTGGTTTTGCAGATATTATTTTCCCAGGATCCTGGATCTGCAGTTGAAGCTATATTCGGAAAGCTTTGTATCCGTGTATCTCTTTTAGTTGTGTTATGTATTATTTTTCCGCTGCTATGTAATGTAATTTAATCTCTGATATTTTTCTGATGTATATTATTTATTCATACTCTGTTAGGCTCTTGTGTTCTGATGTAATTGTTATAACAACAATGAAATGTTCTATTGTTTGTGTTCTGATTTGTCCTGTTCTCAACTCAATCCGGGCTTTCTCGAAAGAGGAAGTTTGGGTCGTTTCAGTGTGGTATCGGAGCTTTGTTTTTACAAATATCGAGACCAAGACACATTAGAACCAAGCAAAAGAAGTCATCAGAGATAGGACTAGTAACATCCTATGACAATAAATCATTAGGGATAGGATCAATAATACCCTATAATGAGTTCGAAGAGTGTTATTTAGAAAAAAAAATTAGTTTTGAAAATTATATCTTATTATACGTATTTGAGTATTTTATTTTATATTGAATTTGGGCAATCGAGTATATGAAGATTTTGCATATACACGTCATGAACATATATTAGAAGTCTTAAATATACTGGATGGATATAGAATCACACTCTAGTCGCCCGGGGATAATTCTGGTGATTGATCGATCATCATCAGTATTTATTTTCGAGTTTCGAAAGTTGGATATCTATATATTTCCAATTGACTGGTGTGAGAACCAAAACTTAGATAGGATTAATTGTTGTGATTTGGCACTAAAAATTGGATTTTTGAGTATATATATGAAAGTATATGATTGAAAAGTTAATCAACTAATTGATTGCTGGTTGTGATGTTTGATTATTAGTTTGACTAACAAAAATATTTGAATAGTAATTAATTCAACCAATATGAAAATGAAAGTTGAATTTAGTCAAATATAACCCAATATTGAACCGAATTGAAAATTGGATTGGGATTGCATGCATATACATGTATATACATTGAACAGGTCATAGCATGGAAGCTAAGAAGAGGAATAAAATTGTATGCTCGACAAATAGGTACATATTTATTGTATTTATTGGGTTTGATGGTTTTATGAGCCGATTGGCAAGCCGCTCGGATTTTTCTTTTTCTTTTGGATTAATGAAGCCCTGTGAGGCAAGTTGCAGTTTTAAATATCAACCCGTACAAAGGAGGTTATGGCGAATTTTTTTGAAAATTTAGGGTGTTAGCCAAAATTTTGAGATATTAGAAAATTCTTAGAAATTGTAAAGTTGAAGAATGAAAGTTGAGTTGGTTTGTTAAACAACTTTCAGCTCCGTTCCTTTTCGAGGATGAAAAGATTTTAAGTGGGGGAGATTGTAACGATTCGGATTTTCAAAACCAATTAATTTTTTTTATTTTAGCTATTTTAATGGATTTTGAATACTTAAAATGGTTTATTTTAAATAATAATGATTTAAAATTTATTTAAATCTGAATTAGAATGTATAATTTTATTTTAATTATATAACAAGCCTGAAATGGCACGGTAGTTTGAAAATTCGACTTTAAATTTCAATTGAATGTACATGATTCAAAATAAATCGGATTTCAGTAAAATCAGAAACATTTGAATCTGTTTAATTATATCTTTCTAATGAATATGAAATTTTTTGATTTCATAATATAAATTGGTAGATATGTCCAGTTTAAAATTTAGAGTAGTCGTTATGGAATTTATATATATTTTAATATATAACTAGCCCTTAAAAATAGCCATTTTGCAAACGACCTCCGTTTTCGACGAAACTACTTTTGTTGGATCCACAATGTCAAATTATTGTTATCTTCCAATTTTCATAATTTTCGGAATTAATATGTGAGCGTAGCAAAAGAAAACGTGTTTTGTCAATTTTAGTTGAATTGGATCGACCGGAAATTGGCCATTTTTCAAACAGCCTCCAAATTCGATGAAATTAGTTTTTTTAGGACCGTATCGTCAAAACATAGCTAGATTTATTTTTTTGGAATTTTTGGAGTCAGTATGTGGCCTCGATAATTTAAAATGTACGTTAAAATCAATTTTGAACGTTAAATTAATTTATATTCTAATTTTGATGAAAACTGATCAAAACGGTCAAATTGACTTGCGGGACATATCCTATTGTGTTCGGAAGGTATTTAGCTAGGGGCGACAGTCGTTGGGTTCGACTTGGAGTACGAACAGAAAAGTAACTTTTTGAAAAATTAAAATAATTAAATATATAGCTTGGTCAACCCTTACCCTTATCTCTCCCCCTTCGTTCATCTAAGATCGCACAAAAGAAAAAAAAGAAAAAACGCATCGCTCCTCCTCTTCCTTGTTGGCCACCTCCCCTCCTCCTCCCCTTCTCCACCTCCTCTTCCTCCTCTCCTCTCTCTCCCCTCCTCTTTCTCTCTTCAAATTGAAAACCCTAGCCCCTAAATCCCACCACCACCGCCCCCGTGGACCCCTCAACCAGCTCCTCCACCCACCAGCACCACTCCCACGTCAATCAAGCCCCACGCCGCCCCTCCAGGCACCAGTCCGGTCGTGGGCCCCATATGGATAAAATCCCCTTTTTCCCAAAATTTCCCGTTTTGTATTTTACCCCCTGTCATTATTTCACCAATAACTCCCAAACCGTGCATTTCTAGCCAAAACTCCACAATACCAAAGTCGAAGATCTCGTTTTTCTCTTTGATTGGAGTAAATGGAAGTCATATTTTTGAATGCAGAATTGTTCAGAAAACACGTCCAAAGTACAATGTCCAAATACTGTCTTTTTGCGATTTCCAGCGAAATGGAGCATTTTCGGGAAAAGTCCACTAGACGAAAATTGTCCGGAATGGCGCGTTTAAGACAAAAAAAAAGACCGTGTGAAGATTGGAGCTCGGTTGCAAATTTTAGAACCAGAACAGTGAATCAGAGCATCAGAAGACAACGGCAGAGTGGATCCCAATGTGAGAACACCTTCTCACTCAAATTATTTTACAGTTAAATATATACTAGGATGTAGACGGGGCTTAGTAGCCCCTGACACTATTTATTTGTACAAACCATGTTGTTTGTTTTGGATTGTATTGTGGAAATTTGGATTGTGATTGTAAAATTGATTGTGGATTGATTGCGATTGATGTGTATGGCGCGATCCAGTATCAAGAGAGGGGTAATGCTAGACATTACTCTGGTTCTAATATCGCGCCGTTATCATGCCGAAATTTTCCGAAATAAATATTTATTCAGTAAAAATATACTTTTTAATGTGTATATGAAATGTAAAAAATATTCATGTGTTGAGTAAAATGTTTGAACAATAAAAATATTATTTTTATTAAATGTATGAACTATTAAAAATAGTAAAGTGTTGAAATAAATATTTTATCATTAAAAATATAATTTTTAACGTATGTGTGGACGACATAAAATTCTCTTGAAATGAAAATGAATATTCATTTACAAATCGGACAATTATTTATGTACACCCATTTAACTGGCATTGATTGGGATGATAAATTTTACACGTCGCCCAACTACCCAAATAATATTCAGTATTTGTTGGCTGAAACCCCACACGGGTATTGGGATGATATTTGGCGTACACTAATCCCAATTATTTAGTTGTATGTCAATCGATTGGTTGACGGACTGTAGTAAGCATTAATTTTTTATATTTAATGCATATACGGTGTAGAATGCACTCTGGATGATGAATTATTGTTTATCATTGTTGTTGTATACATGTGTTTTATGAAATCCATATAAATAACACTATATGGTAATTGATTGGGTCTGATTCCAATTTAGAAAGAACGAATATTTTAAAATAACTAATATTTTAAAATAATATTCAGTAATGGATTAAAATGTGATTTGATGTCCGGTTTTGGATGGACACGAAAATCTTGAAGTATATGAAGCCGTGTTGATTAGATATGTGCCATTTTAATGCGAAGGATATTTATATCGATTTTATTCATTATTATAATGAATATCGAAAAGGAAATGATTTCAAAATCTAATATTTTGAAAATATTATCATTTAAATATTATAATGATAAGGAGTATTCAATTTTGATTTAAAATTGAAATGGAAGTGGGAATCGTTTTTAAAACGAATTTATAATATATGTTTTGAACGATATATATATATATATATATATACGGCTTGAATAGAACGCGCCACACCGCGACCTTCGCGAATTTCAACCATTGATTTTGAATTGACATTACAGGAGATCCGACCGTCAGATTCTCCTAAAACCGGAATCGTTGGGTTCGTATTGAAAAGAGCTTTCCATGAATAAAAGAGATTTGAAACCTAACGGTTGGATTTGGAAATATGTCCAAATAAAATTTGGAAAAAGTCGCTGTAGATGCAGTTTGATGACCATTTATGGAAATCGACTGAAAAGACCTTAGTATAATTATTAAAAATAATAATAATTTGTGTAAATCATAACAAATGATTTGGAAAGAATTGGGATGAAAAGTTCCTTAATCGAAAAGATAAAAATATATTTTTATCAAAATGAACTAGTTATTAACTAGAAAAATAATCCAAAGTTTTTAAATAAATAAATTTGGTTTGAGAATAGTTTTAATCTAACCAGAATTTTCCAATATTTGAATTGGAATGGATTTGGATAGAAATCATCTTCGGGAGATTTCAATATAGGATTCCGTGACTATATGAATATTGTAGAGGGATTTGGAAGATAGATATATATCATTATTCCCCATACGATATGTGTTGGTTTCAGAATTTGATATTGAATATAAGCCGATATAATTTCTGTTTAGAGTCTTGTATTTAATATCAAATTGGATTCTGGGTTTGTCATGAATGGTGTCTTAAATAACACTGTTCTTAAACCCCGTATGGAAAGAATAAATCTTTTAATTAAAATTATTAGAGTTTCCAATTATATTTAGTAATTGGAATAAAATGGAATGTGAATTGGGTTTATTGTGAACTGTGTTTTTAACGACATTCGTTCTTTAACCCGATTGATAGTGAAATGTGATTTGGAATATATAAATCTTTTAATTAAGATTAATGGAATTTTCCAAAGTAAAGTTTTCCAATTTAATAAAATAAATTGGAATGGAATGGAATTCGATTTGGTAATAATCGAAGTGAGCTTCTGTGGAGGAAGACTGTTAATATTTATGGAATTTAGAAGGCTTTGTCATTATTCCATTTATCTTATTAGTTGGATACGGAAATTGATATCGATTATATATTGATCTGTTTTTCCGTGAAGATTCCATAATTAGTGGAATGTGATTTTTGGTTTATCGTGAACTGTGTTTAAAACGACATTAGTTCTTTCACCCAGTTAAAGACAGGATTACATGTTTAACCTTGTATTTCGAACTATATTGTTGATCTCTGCTAAATACATATCTGTTTGGTGGCGGAGAATTTATTCTCTTGCTTAACATCCTTCTCTGAGGCGCACGAGCCTCGAGGTTATATATCGGCAGAAATCAATGGTACGGTGTAGATTGTCGATGTGGCATGTTTGTGTTAAAAAAGTTAAATAATCAGTAGAAAATGATTTTGGAGAATTAAAACTAAATGGAGTTTTAATGAGTCTTTAATTAGATTGGAATGTGTATGTGATAATTTAAGTTATCAAATTTGGGAAATGATCGAGAGTGGAGTACTACCAGTTTTACTCCAGGCGATAGTTAAATCTTTAATTAGATTTGAACGGGAAATGGTAATTAATTTTACCGATGACACCGTGGTGTTAGATATGGAGTATTACCAGTTTTTCTCCAAAAGAATTTATATTTGATAAAATTAATGGGAACCTTTCCCTAATGATGTGAATATTTGAATAAAAGAATATTCTAAATTGGAATGAGGCGTATGTTGTGTTTTTATAGCGCTTGTTTATGAGATACATGAGTTATTTGGAACGTCCGGGTTTATACCCATTCTGAATAATTGATTCGACGATAAGTTGACGATGAAGACGGTGGTTGTAGACCGGAGTTCTTCACGTTGTTTGGATGATTACTGATGTCTTGATTGGGTTGTACACCCAAGACAAGGTAATAAGTGGTGATCATCCAGACGTATTTAGAGATCGACTGGATATGCGAGGACCTCTCTTCTGTATTGGACATATGGGATGAGGAATAAGGTGCCTCCAGTTTTGTTCAGACCCAAAATGAACTTGTAAATGGATGTGTGTCTGACATTGGATTTTATTCTGTGTTGATTGATTTCTATTAAATATATATCTATTTGGTAGCGGAGAATTTATTCTCTTGATTAACACCCTTCTCTGAGACGTACGAGCTTAGAGGTTATATATCGATAGACATCAGTCGCATAGTGTGAATTGTCAGTGTGACATGTTGACATGCAAATGATCAACGCTTTTGTTGAAAAGCAGGGTCTTGTGGTTGACGATCAAAGCACGGCTTTAAATAGCATAGCTTCTTGTTTGGCGTTAATTCGCAAGCCTCACACCCTGGTATGAGTCAGAAACAGTATCAGGGACGTAGAGATAGCGAGGCGCCTCGGTTATATTTGTTTAACCTATGTCGATGATGGATAGCGAGGCGCCTCGGTTATATCGGTCACTACGGGGCTATTGGATAGGTCCGATAGGACCGGAGAACGTGTGTTCAGGAATAATTAATCCTCAAAAGTAAGGGAGGACCGGCCCTGCAGGAACCAAGGGTTGCCCCACGGTGTGTAATCCTAAGGCATTTGCTAGAGTGTCTCGAATCAGTGAGGAGTCATCCCTTGCCTCGGCTCATAGATGGAATCCAATTTCTAATATGTGACTTTTCGGTTTTAGTTGTAGAACTAGTATGGCGACATAGTATACGGTAGCTATGCCGTCTAAGATTGATACATTTATATTTGAAGTTGTTTTATACACTTTACACTTATAGTAATATCAAATTGATTTTTTTTGAACGTATCAATCATGTTTGGCTATTATAAGGGAAAACTCTATCCTCCGGCTTGCGTTGCATTGTGTGATGGGACCTGAGTCTTATAATAGCTTCATTTTTCCAAGAAGCATTGCGCTATTTGTTTTATGCACTGGTATTCTTGGGAGGAAACCCATTTCATGTTATACGGCGTGGTCCCTTGATTTACTCTATTTTATAGTAAAGATTTAATAACTGTTTTAGTTCTCACACTAGTTCCATGACTGACTCGGAGTTTATTGTTTCTATATAAACTCTGGATGACTATATTTTCCACACGGGCAATCGGTAGTTTTGGTTTTGCAGATATTATTTTCCCAGGATCCTGGATCTACAGCTGGAGCTATATTCGGAAAGCTTTGTATCCGTGTATCTTTTTCAGTTGTGCTATGTATTGTTCTTCCACTACTATGTAATGTATTTTAAACTCTGATATTTTTCTGATGTATATTTTATTCATACTCTGTTGGGCTCTTGTACTCTGATGTAATTGTTATAACAACAATGAAATGTTCTATTGTTTGTTTTCTGATTTGTCCTATTCTCAACTCAATCCGGGCTTTCTCGAAAGGGGAAGTTTGGGTCGTTTCATTTCTTTTATTTCAGTTAATAACCAAATCTTATATCTACAATCATATACAATTTATTATATTGATAACCTATTGAATTCACCGTTTAATAAGCATATACAAGTTTATATCAATTAAATTCTCTTAATATTTTTTTTATTAATCTTGCATTTATCCATTGTTATCCGAAATCAACATTAAAATTAATAATATAAATTAAAGCAGAATCTCGAGATGTTACATTCTCCCCCACTTAAAAACTTTTCATCCTCGAAAAGGAACTTAGTAATAAAGTGGCAAAATTATATTAAAATAATAAAAAAATTCTGCTAAACTTAGAAAAACATTTATTGTATAGAAACATGAGTTTGAAAACAAATTTCAAAATTTTCTAAGTCTAGATTTCACGAAAAATTTCGGCAAAGTCTCCTTTGTATGAAGGGGTTCGAAAAATAACAATATATGTAATATCACAAATATACATCCCATCTCAGTGATGAGGCATCCCAAAACATGGGGAATAATATCCAAACATAATATAAAAACCGTTATACGTACCTTCCATTAGCGTTTTCGTTGGGTTTTGTTTCTTAGGATCTTACCTTTATTTTAAGCTAGCAAAAGCGAAGTACGAAGCGTAAGCGTCCTCTAAGTGAGTGGATTCCATCGGTGCCTGCTACAAAACTCAACAACAAATAATAACACACAAATATATAGGGAATAATCCAATACATAAGTAACAAACATACATGCCATAAATTAGTTCACACATGACATAATTTTTTTAGCAAAGCAACAATTAAAACATCTAAATAATCACATTCATCTAATTAAAGTACAATTACAAGTTTTTGCCATTGTGAATATACTATTTACACAATTTCATTTTGTGTTTTCAATGATATGCAATTTACATTTTTTTCATTTCTTATCCACGTTCTATTGTCTTGCCTTTATTTATTTGCATTTATTTCATTTACGTACAAGTTGTTTGCTTTTAATTGGATTCATTTCAAATTTTATCGCTATACTCACTATTCAATTATGATACATTTAATCTTATCTCATTTATTAGTTTATTTAATCCATTTCGTAAATAATTTAGTTCACCTTGTTTATCTTACTTGGTTGCATCAAATTCCATATCAAGTTAAGTTTTCATCGCTTATAATCACAACTTAAATTTTTATTTATTTCATAAGCCATTCATTTAATTCAACATTCATCATTTATAACACTATTAGTATATTATCAAATTCCTTATTCCCATAACAATTTAACTTCCTATATACATTTGGTAAATCATATACATGCTATATAAAATGAGTATTATTTAAGTTCAATTTTTGCCAAATTATTTGAACTCAAATGGTTTCTTACTTTAATTTCTCTTTCTTAGATTTATTTCCTTATTTCACCATTTGAAGGTTTTATGCAATTTCAGGTTTAATTCAATTCATTGTTTTTAAGAAAAAAAACATTATTTATTTGAGAATTTAAGAATTCAACTTCGGGTTTATTTCCAAATCACTTTCAAAATATCTCATATATTATATCTTTTATATCAAACCAAGCTATAAAAGATCAAAATAAAAATTCAATTTCGCAAAACAAGGTATAAAAGTTCTAGGCTATCACCCCACTCAAACTTTTGAAAATAGACATCGATGATGCATGCACTCATCACCGAAATCATTTCTCAAAGACAAGTGTGGAGTATACACTTAGTGTTGAATTTATTTGAAAACAATTGCTATACGAAACAATATTTGAAATATAGTGTCATTATTTCAAAAATCATTTTTGAATCAATATTGCAAAACCACCCAAAATTAAATTCTCAAATTCATATTTTACTTCTTATTTCATTACTAATAAATTTTCAATATTTGATTTTTCTTAAACCATTCAATAACCAGTAGTTTTAATTATTGATCAATCAAATGATAAATGATGAAATCTACAGAATCAAAATTCATAGATTTTCAAATATTTCTTTACATATATAAAATATAATTCAAAACAATATTATGTCAATGAGCCATGTTCGAGTGTTTAGAAATCCCTATCAATGCCTTGGCGCCCTAAATATCGAACATAATTCATAAATACTCAATGGAACAAACCAACACAATACAAAATCATTTTATATCAAAATTACAAGTACTTTCTCTCATATACACTCAAACTCATTCTAGAGTATTACTACCCTATCTCTAATGAGTTAATCCCAAATAGAGCCAAGGTTTTCTCTAAATGTAACAACCCGGAATTTTAAGTGTATTTTTATTTGATTTTGATTTTATTTTATACATTTAAAACTCGATTTGTTGTATTTTATAACTATTTTGATTTTAAAATAAAAAAAACTAAATTTAATTTGGTTTTTATATAATGAATGATATTTTCAATTATGATCTTATTTAGTATATAAATTAAATCGAGTTTATTTAGTTGAATTTGAATTTAGTCATATATTTTATTTAAATAGTAAGCTCGTATTATATAATTTGTTTTCGGTATTAATAATTTTTTTTACCTTTGTTTTAAATTTCATAATATTCTATAATTTCTCATGGGGGATTTGGAATTTGAAATACGTACAGAGAGACATAGTAACTGTATAAATTTCGTTAGAAAATTTGAATATTTGCCGGTCGCGCATTTTTCATTGCAAAGTTGCGCCTAACAGTTCAAAATTTAGCGACCGTAAAATCTCTTCGGAACTAGTTCGGACAAACATGAAAAATGTTCTATTCATTGTCATGAATCCAATTGCAAAATTCATTTTGCGAAAATCGGACGTTTTGACTTCCATTTAATTGTTTTCTCGTGCCATTTTTCCTTTCAAAAGCGGTCCGTAATTCTTTTTTGAACGGGGCATCTTGACACTTCAACTATATAACATTTTGACCGTCTCATCAAACCGATTACCGATATATATTCATTTGGCAGTTTCGGTGCTCGGTTCGTGTCGGAATTTGCAAAATGGCTTGCGTAGTTCATTTTTGAAACATAGTCATTTGAGTTCGAAGTGTCCATATTCGAATCCCTCATATTTTTCTAGCCATTTTGGGTTTGCAAAACCCATCCGCTTACTTTACTAAACCACTCAAATATTTTTTTGTTTGTGAAGTGGACACTTTCAAAGGCCATTTTCATGCAAAAATGCATTCACGTTCATTTCAAATTTCATACATGTCATGAGTACACTTTTGTTCCAAAGCTACATATATTTACAACTAAAACTATTCCTAGCCATGCTTCCCTTTTATTTCTAAACTCCTACGTGAGGGCACATTTTCAATGCATATTTAAGTGTTCACGTTTGCCATACATTTTGTTTCCATGCTTGCGTGTTTTTTTTTTCAAGCCAAATGCATCCATTTTATTTCCGTTTGTTTGTTTTATTGTATAAAACATTAGTTCATTTTCATGCCAAGACCGTTCGTTTATATATATACACATATTTATCTATTTTGTAACATGTTCATACTCTCTTAAATACTAACTGCTTCGTGTTGCCAAAAGACACTGTTTTGCCAAATACAAATTGCTTCATTTAACGTAAGGGAAGAAGAAAAAATGGGCACTTCACATTTTATTTCACAGCAAGTTTCCTTCCCTTCAGATCCTTCGTGCCATTCCCTTCGTCCAGAAAAAAAAAACAAAAAAAGAAAGAAAAAAAACTACTCGTCCATTTACTCGAGAAAGAAGATGGGCACAGCAGTCCTTCACAACTTCCACCCCATCGCAATCCGCCTCCCCTCCCCTCTCCGACCTGCGTCGCCACCATCGGCCTAAGGCCAGTCTCGACCTTCACCCTGTTAGTAGCTCCACGACACTCGTCTTTTCGTATAGGGTTTTATGTCCAAGCCATGAAGACAAGTACAGCAGAAGCCAACCGAACCCCTCCGTTCTTCTGCCGAGTTCGCCAGCGACCATCGGACTCGACTGCATACCGCCCTATTGCTCCGACCAGTTTCCTTTTGGTCCGAACCTTTGTTTACTGTGAGTTCTATCCTGTTTCCTATTCTATTTCTTTCTCTGCCTTGGTAGTTATGTATATATATTACTTGAGGCCATAGCTGATTATGTATGTTAGTTTGACATTCCTGTACCATTGTAGGACAGCTCCTACCTTATGTCTAAGCCTGTTCACTACCGAACCAATGTCAGCAGCCTTCACTGTTGTATCGCATGTTACCTATGCACCTCTATGCATTTTCACTACAGTTAAGGTGAGTTTCAGTTCATGATTCAACTTATTTCAAGTCATCGCTCCATCCTGTATCCATCCGTCTGCCGTCTCAAATTCTATGCCTCGAAAGGTGAGTTTATCTCACACCTGACTTTCATTTTTCATGGATGTTAGATCAATAATGAATTGTTATATGAAATGTATAGGATTATTAATAGAATTGTTTGGTTTGATATGTATACACATTTCATATGTGACACGTTATATTCATATGACACGTAGTTGCACTGATGATATATATAGTGTGATTGATGCTAGGTGATTGTTGCTTATGATTGTTGATTGCCACTAAGGGTTGAAATGATACATACCTGAACGGACATTAGATTAAAATCGTTATTGGTTGAAATGATAGACTCGAACGATTTTTTACTAAATTTGGGATTACGGGTTGAAATGATATATACTCGTAGAATATTTTAAATTACAGATTGAAATGATAAATATCCTTGTCTCTTGATCATAGGGTAGAAATTGTATACGGACACTGTTGGTCGTGTTTTCGAAGTAACTGATTTGGAAATTTAATTTTAAAATAATAACTAATGATTTATATTTTTATATTTATTTTTAAAAGATTTTAAACCATATAATTTACTCTTATAGTTATTTTTCAAACTTTAAACTTAATATATTATAATAAATATTTATTTTAAACTTATTTCTATATTATTTAAATCTTTTGAAAGGCAAGCAAACATGTATTAAACGAAAAGAAAATACAAGAGTTTCAATACAATACAACCAGCATTGAGAAAAAAAATAATAAGCTATACAAGTGTAACTAGAAAAAACTCAATGTTGTACAATAAGACAAAAAAAAACAATATTGCTCAACTAAACTTCACAAGCTTGACAACACCAACTTGCAACAGCACTCAAAGAACAAACAAGAAATATCATCCAGCAAATTCTCTTCAAATGCATCGTCCATCAAAGAACACCAACTATGTAAGGTGAGCTTCTTCAAAATCATATTCTGAATATTAATAAAGACCAGATTAGCACACATTGCACCACGTCCAAAAGCTCTTCTATTACGCTCAGCCCAAATCCCATTAACAAACTTCTTTAAGATAGTAATTAGAACCTTTGTTTGTTTATTTTTCCATCGAGTTGCCTTGTAAATATTAAAACATTCAGTGATACTTACTGGAGAAGGCCGATGAAAATTACCTAAAGCCAAGGTTCTCAACCAAATTTGATATGAGAAAGAGCATTCAAAAAAGATATGAACATTTGTCTCCACTGCAGCACCACACAGTAAACAAAGCTCATCATTAACCACCCCAATCTTTAACAGTTTGTCCTTTGTATTAATTGTATTTGCCATCACTTTCCATAAAAGAAAATTGTCTTTTGTTGAGTTATTAGATAACCAGACTCTCTTAGCCCATGGAAAAACCTGCTTTTCACCTTGCAAATATGAATATACATGTTGAATAGAATGGCATTTACCCAACCATGAAATACCAGAATCACCTTTAACTTTAAAGCCTTCAGTAATCTCTGACCACACTGATCCAAGCAAAGCTGAACTAGAGTGTGGAAGGAGTACCACACCATCATGAATATAATCATATGCCTTTGCTTGTTCTAAAATGCCAGAAATCCTTCTCAAAAAGCCTTCTCAAACCATACTCCACCAATGAACTCAAAATCACACCAGCCTTATACCAAGGGTCATGCCAAAAAGACAAGTTTCTAACATACAAGAAATTACATTGAACCATTGGCAAGACATCACTACGAAGTTTCAGGATATTTCTCCAACTCCAACTACAACTAGTTGGAATATCCATTATCCAAAAGTTCTTCTCTCTTATCAGATTAGCCTTAATCCAATTTGACCAAAGACAGGATTCAGAGTTATATAACTTGTCAATAAAAGAAGAAATTGCTGCCTTATTCCAGGTATACAAATTGGTAATGCCCAAACCACCATGTCTTTTGGAATCAAACAGTTTTACAAAGGAAATAGGAATCGTTTGCTTGGAGAATGGATCACCATGCCAAAGAAATTTGTTGAGTGCACTAATAATCATATTGACAAGTTTTACTGGAAGGATGTAGTGCCTTGTCCAATAAGTTGTAAAAGCAACAGGAATTGATTGAACAATAGTTAATCTACCAGCTTGTGAAAGAGAACATGAGGGCCATTGCTGGAGTTTTGAAATAATCTTTTCAAAAAGAGGAAGACATTGACTTTTAGAAATTCGTGAATGAATGAAAGGCAGTCCTAAATAAGTGGAATTAACAGGCATCTAATTTAAACCAGACTTAGCAATCAACTCCAGTTTCTTAGCATTAGATATACCAGCAAATAGTACATGAGATTTACTAAGATTAATCTGTAAACCAGTCATCAAGTAAAAGGAGTGTAATATATCCATAATACACTGTATATTACTATCATTGGGCTTTGTAAAGAGGACGAGGTCATCAGCAAAAAGAAGATGAATGATCATGGGGGATTTACATTTAGGATGAAGCTCTAACTTATTATTCATAACATGATCAACCAGAATAGAATTCAACAATTCCATGACTGTGATAAAAATATAAGCAGATAAGGGATTACCTTGCCTCACCCCCTGTGTACCTTTGAAGAATCCATGCAGACATCCACTTCTTGAAATAGTGTACCTTGGAGATGATATACATGTAAATAACCATGCAAGAAAAGGAACTGGAAAATTCATCCTCGCAAAAATAGCCAGAATAGATTGCCAACTCACTGAATCAAAAGCTTTTTTTATGTCCAATTTCAACATACATCTAGGAGAAATACCCTTTCTATTATAACCATATAAAAGCTCTTGTGTGATTAAAATATTGTCAGATATGGATCTTCCTTGTAAAAAAGCAGATTGATTAGAGGATATAATAGAAGGAAAAACCTGTTGTAACCTATTAGCAAGGATTTTAGAAATGATTTTATAAAATATATTGCAACAGGAAATAGGCCTGAAATCAGAAACTGAGACTGGGTTGTCAATTTTAGGTACAAGAGCAATTGAGGTTGCAGACCAACTATTTGGTAATTGATTGGTCATGAAAAAATGCAAGACAGCTTTGATAATATCATCACCAATAACATTCCAATTCTTTTGAACAAAATATGCATTAAAACCATCAGGGCCGCCACAGCTATTAGTATCCAATTTAAAAACTGCTTCCTTATTCTCATCACCAGTAATTAGAGAAATAAGTCCTTCAGATTGAACAGAGGTTAGAGTGGGTAATTGAATATGGAAAAGTGGATTTATGTTGGCATTATGAGGGTTTGGATTAGCTAAGATAGAAGAAAAATATCTGACAAAAGCCTCATTAATCTTATCTTCAGAATCATGAATATTACCATGCATGTCTTTTATCATGAAAACTGAAGTCAGAGCTTTATGAAGTTTGATTGAATTATGAAAGAATTCAGAATTTCTATCACCTTCAAACTCCCTCCTTATATAAGCCTGTTGCTTTAAAGCCTACGATTCCAAAATTAACAATTCATCCAGTTTCTTTTGCCTTGACAATTCCTGCTGCCTGAGATTTAAATCAAAAGGCCTTTGTTGAATCTCCTGTTGAATGCAAGTTAGTTCATATCTGATAAAAGAAGACTTCAGAGCACCTTTCCTAAAATTCAGGGAAGCCCAATTCCTAGTATGATATTTGAAAAGCTTCATCTTATTAAGAAGATTAATAATAGGATTCTGATGTGCTTGAGAGTTCCACACCTGCAAAAGAATACTAGAAAATTCTTGTTGATCACGCCAAAATTTAAAAAATTTAAAAGATTTTTTACCCTTGTCAATAGCAACTTCATTACCCCACTGAAACACCAAAGGACAGTGATCAGATAAAATAGGAGAAGGAATGATGCAATAAGATTTGGGCCAAGAGTCAAAGAAGGAAGGATTTGTAAATATGTGATCCAGTTTACAAAAAGTAGATGGACCAGAACGAGCACTATTAGACCATGTGAAAGTTAAGCCATAGCTTAGAACTGGAATAAGAGAAGACTTAATGATCATTTGATTTAAAGGAGCAATATCCTTCAAGGCAAGAGGACAACCTCCTGATTTTTGACTACTACTATACATACAATTAAAGTCACCTCCTAAAATCCAAGGATCCTTAGAAGGATTTAAAAGGTGGACAGATTCAAGAAAGGTAGAACGAGCAGAAACAACATTCTAAGCATAGACAGAAGTAAGATAAAAAGAGGAATTAGAGGGAAGATAAGAGCAGTTGTAATGGATAAATTGGTCAGTTTCAGAAACTTTGACAAGTTTAAAAACTCTAGGATTCCAAATTGTTAACAATCTTCCAAAACAGGCTACATCAAGATTATGATCAAATGACCAAGTAGGCACAATAAATTTAGCAGCATTCTCAGTGGACAATTTATCCAATTTAGTTACATGTTTATAATTTATTTTAGATTTTTTATTAACTTATATATCTATATCTATATATTTATTTATTTAGTTTCAAAATTAATATTTTCTTATATGTATAATTTATAAACTTTAATAATAAATTAGTGGGTGTATAAGTAAAGATTTTCGTGATTTGAATTAGAGGTTTAAGATGTAAATTTATATGGTGAAATTTGATTTAAATGAATGAACTGATATAAGATATGAATTTGAATGCGAATTGATTTGAACTTATATGAGATGAACTTGAATTATGAAATTGTCTTTGAAATTGAATTTTTGAATTAAGAAATGAATTTGATTTTAAATCAACTAAATGCGAATTTGAATTGATTTAAATATTAAAGGAAATGAACTTGGATTGCATAAAATGATGTTTAATTTGGAATTTTAATTAATATGAAATGAATTCAATTTCAAAGTGACAACGTGAATTTGAATATATAAATTATATATATATAATGGATTTATAAATCATTGATTTGAATTGGGAAATTTGGTAAATCGGTTTATTAGAATGGTTTTAAAAAAACGTATGAATCATTCAAATTGAAATATAAGATATTGATTCAAAGTTATAAGTTATGTATTTGAATTATTCAATTTGGGTTATGGAAAACGATACGATTTATCGAAATTGAAATTTGATATTTGATTTGAATTATAAAACGAATTTGAACTAAAGTAATTGGATTTTTGAATTGACTTAAACAAACACTTATAAAGCTAAAAACTCGATCTTACGAATTGTTTGAATTTATAAATACGATTTCGAATTGTATGTTTTGAACTGCAAAACCCGATATGATTTACTTAAAAAAAAGTGAAAGTTTCGACTCGAGTTATAATATATGATATGATTTGGTTTAAATCAAAATATAAGATTTGGTTTGTATGATATTAAGCAAATTTGAACCTAAACGATTGGATTTTTAGTTTGACGAATCGTTAAAGGATGGTGATCCCAAACATCCTTTAAGTTACCGATTGCATTTCATCGAACATTTCATTTTAGTTGATTTACTTTCATCAAAATGTCAGTCCTGATCCGAGTTGTTTTGTTTTTTTACATTATTACTTCGGTCAGATTGGGTATCATAGCTTTCAAGATTCACTCTTGGAGTTGAAGATTATATTAGATTTTCTTACATGTATCTACCTATTGATCGATTGTTCCAATTCGGTTGTTCTCGTCATTTCTGTTTCAAACTGTTATCTGAAATTCATTGTCTTAAACTTCCGCTGTATTATTTATGTAAACTCTGATGTAAAATTTTATTTATTTTTCCGCTGCGAGATATCATATTGCTCTGTATTTGTGTCCGTGATATGTGATTCTGTGATTTATTCTATTTACCTTAGAAGCTAACAACAATCCTTAGTTTTGAACGGTTCGAGTTGACATGTTTTTTTCGATTCAGCACGGTAAAAATGGTGGGTCGTTACACTAAACTAAAGCTTTGATACCAAATGTAACGGCCTTAGGCTTTGCAACCATCAGACAATGGGCTAAACTCCCACCGTGACATACAGCGATACCTCAGAACTGATTTTATGGCCAGCCTCTCTACTACAACAACCAACCTAATCTTCCCATTGGGACGTTTAGGGGTAAGAGTCTCCTCCTTGCCAACAAACAGCCAAGCGAGAACCCCATATCACATTCTCTAACCTGGCTCTGATACCAAATGCAACATCCAAGATTTTTGATCGTTCAAATCGACAATGATCACAATGTCGACATAAACAAATCAAAATACAGATAGTTATTTCAATTTATATAAGAAAAGAAGAAAGAAGAAAACAAAAACAGAATCTAGCAGCGGAAGGACAAAATATAATAAATAAATAACAATTCAAAAGCAGTTAAAAAATATATATTTGACTATAATATACAGTGATTATCAGAGTTACACATACACAGATATATACAACAAGGCAGTGGAAATAAAGTGCAACGGGAAAATCATATATGTAATAGATGTATACCAAATCTTTGTCTTCGTTCTCCAAGGCAAGGTAATCTTTGCTAACTGCAAGTTCATCGGATCCGAGCGTGTTGCATAAAAAGAAAACACAACAAACACTCGGATCATAACTAAATCATTCACCTATTAGTCAGATTGAAATACGAAATAAATGAGTGTTATGGGTGCAGTAATCTAAAGAAGTATTACGGAAAATTCGCAAATGATTTTGAAAAAATGAAACTATTATAAGCTCATACTACATCACACAATGCAAGCGCACACCAGATGGGCGAGTTTTGTCTTATGATAACCAAAAATGCCTTCATACGTGGAAATCCTCTTTCAATACTATTATTAGTGCATAGGGTTGAAAACTGTTTCACAAATAAATATGTTAATCTTAGAAAGCACAGTACTATGCCCACAATTAGTTATTGGGTTCCAATATGATGGTTCCTGACATGAAAGATCAATTGGGAATACAATAAAGATGCATCCACGGTTTTCATCCAGACACGGACACCAAACTCCAGGTAAATCACCAGTTAACATATAGACACGAACACCGAATATACCCTTATTTTCCCTAGGTTTCAAAGTAGAACTACTGCCGAAGCTTTCGGGTTTCAATAGAGATATGTATACAACTTAACCGCTAGTTTACCATCAACCTGGGGTGTGAGTTCGTCAAGGTCACGATATACACAATGCTATGCTTCAATAAACCAAGCTTTGATCATCACTAGCTCATTTCATAACCTGAGTATGCCACATTGTCAATTTACAACATGTCATTGATTTTTATCAATACATAACCTCTAAGTACGTAAAACTTAGAGAGGAGAATAATTAATTGCCACAATCCGATATATATTAACAAAAGTCAGTGCTACGCAGTCAATTACAATGTCAGACACACAATCCATACAAGTCCATCTTGGGTCTGAACGAAACAAAACCCAAAAATCCTCAAATATATTCAGACCTCATGCCACTTATAACCTCGTATTGGGTGTCAGCCCAAACGACCATTAGCATTCAATCCAAATAAATCCAAAGATTCCTGGTATTCATTTTTCATTTCCACATATTTAGTTTCTTTATCACGTTGTATTATTACAAGGAATGGTTTTCGAACATATATTTGATCCCGGTCTTCCCAAGTAATAAGCGCATTTATAAACAATAGTTATGGGTCATTACGGATTTCCCATTTTTATCTTCCTCCAAATTCATATTCAAATTAGACTAAAATTTCATATCAATATCATGGTTATTTAAACATCGATTTTTATCCAAATTAGAATATATTTTTATTTCAAATCTTAATCTGAATCGATGGTTTAAATCAAGAGAAATTCCAATTTAATAAATATTACAAACATTTAAATAACTTGAAAAAAGATGATTATAAGTAAAACCTTTTTATGAAAATATATATATATATTAAAATAACTAGAGTATAATAAAATAATTTAAATCACTATATATACAAATATTAAATGTTTACAGAAAAATCTTTTTAATAATAAATAATAAAACATAATTTATTTCAAAAATATAGGTTTACATATAGTTAACTAATTTTTAAACCATAATTGTTCTTCTTCAAATTTGAATTAATTAGCACAAATAAACATACACATCATAAACTGAATAACGGGGACAATTTACATTAACGATATCCATGTAGTAATCGGTACAAGACACACATCACAACCATTACACCAAAACAGACAATATTATGTCGTTCACTAGTTAACAAACGTCGGGGTTTCAGGATAGCAATTTAATTTCGAACAAATAATTTAATGTCGATTCTAAATTAACACTATAGTTAACTTGTATGTCCATTTAAACAACCATCAATAATCAATCACAACCAGACAATCAAATTTATTTCATAATTTAATTTAATAAATATGGGAAAAATTCAGTTAATTGTGAGTGAGAAATTCACTCACCTTGATTTCAAACGAGATTAAAATCCAAAATTTTGCCCAAAAATAAATAGTCTCAGAATCTGTCCAAATTCACGGCATCGCAAAGTGCTCGTCGGTAGGATTCAAGGCAATTTATTTCTTCCAAAACCGATCTTGTAGCAGAAAGTTATAAACGTTTAAACATAAGAATTTTAAACAAATAATAATAATAATAAAACAAAAATAACTCATACTAACATGCCACGTTGCTTGCTTCTTCCTCCTCTCCTTTTGAATTTCTGTACAAACATAATACAAAGAAAGATACACATCCAGTGCATGACTTCTCTCCTCAAAACACCCGTTGATCCTCAGTGAAATCCAGCACCATTAGTTCCATTGATCCTCTCTTCGAACCTCTACGACTCCTTCATTATCTCGATGAACTCGCATGCCTAAAAAAATTTCGACCTTCGATCCTTATGTGCGTGCTACAGGGAACAGCGCGACGCTTTCCGTCGCTAACATAGCAAGATGATGCCACACACTTCACAACTCATATAGGATAGAAGATTTAATAGTTGCCGACTCGGAGAAGTTTGTTTCATAATTTTTCATGGATAAAATCTTGAGATATGGTTTTTTTTTTCATTTCTTTTCTCTTTAACTGTGAATGTGAGAAGAGGAATGATACAAGAGGTGACGACGTGTTTGAGTAGTAGGAATATAAGGGAATGAGAAAATTAGATTATTACTTGAAGATTATTAATATGAAAGGAATTTCAGTGGTTAATTACATAAATAGAGCATTGGATCTATTCTTATTCTTCTTTATTTCAATTCCGACGGTGCTAACTACATCCTTATCCAAAATAGGATTTACATTTAGTTATAGGAATGAATTACGTACATTAAAATCTCAAATTCATTTATTTTTCCAATTTCCGTTTGAACATTAAATTTTAAAATAATTAACTTAATTTAAGTCTTAGAAATTTAGTATATATTCTATCCTAATAAGATGGTTTGATTTAATTTCAATTCAATTTATTCAACAAATCTTTAATTTAAGAATATAGTTGATATTTTTGTTTGTATCCTACTATGTTAGTAACTTCCATTTATCGTTTAATGTACAACAACAAAATGCTTAATTACAATTAATTGGAATCAATTTATTTGTTAAACTTAAATTTGATTAAGTCTCAAACATTCGATTTTTACTTTATTATTCCACAAATCGTTACATTTTGGTCCTACCTAACACTTGTTTTAAAATCTATTATGTCAGTCTTGTACTATTACAAATTTTTATTCATCTTAACTGCATTAATTGTGTGCATTAGTTGCCATTTACTTCCAATTTATCATCAATGTATTAAATAATAAATCTGAAATTTAAGTTATAAATTATCATTCAAATGCTTTTGTATATCTGTTGTTTATAACAAAGGCAAATGGTTTCACATATTAATATATTAATCTATTGTAATCGTTATTTTTAATAATTAGTTAAACATTCAGTTTATTCGTTTAATTACCATTCTTAATTTCCAATAATTACACCATTCACTTATCTTTATTGCCATTTGTTTCCACTTTATTTCAATGCATTAATATTAGGTTTTGCAATCTATGATTAGTTACAAATTCTAACTAAAATATTATAAGCTTATTGTCGTAAACAAACAAACAAACAAATGGATTCACATACCTGTTAATTATCCTTACTTAATACATTCCAATATAATCACGTGAAATCTTGATATTTATTTACAACATTTGGAATTTCTTTTATTTCAATTAATAACAACACTACAACAAAATGACCATATTACAACAGTGGAAAACTGTTGTAATATACATTTTACAATGGTGGGCAAACCGTCATGTATTAAGAAGTTGTAATAATCTTTTACAACTTTTTGCACTGTTGCAACACCGTTGTAATATGTATATTTTACAACTTTTTTCCACCATTGTAATAAACTTTATTACAACAGTTATGCACCGTTGTTGTTGTAATTTTTACAACTATTTATAACCGTTGTGATATATTTATTACAACTTTTGTTTTACATTTGCAATATATCCACAAATTATATGCATAAGAATATATATATATATATAAGTACAACAATAAATAGATAAATAACATAAAAAATAGATGTAAGCTCAAAGGTACCATGATCCATTCATTGATAAAAGTCACAACTTTATATTCAGAATACAAATTATAAATCATATATCACATAAAAATGTATAAAATTACAACTGTTACCATAACATCCAACAAAGCACAAACACGATCTTTTTTCCACTAGTCAGAACCCATCTCAAGCCACAACTAAAAGCAAAAAAGACCCTCCATTGAAAAAGCAATCACGAAGGACAAACTGTAGCTTCACCAATGAAATACCAGTAAAAACAAGTTTTATCCATCGATTAATAATGAAGTCTGTTAAGGGCTCCATCTTTAATAGATAAACGAATTTAAATGGACCACCCATTCTACATGCTGCAACACAAAACCAAAGTAAGCATGTCAATATCTTTCGATTTAATTAAAAATAACATGAATATAGTAATGAATAAATAGTTTTGGTTTATAATTCTTATTTAATACGCAAGAAAGTCCAACATCGAATTGTTCAAATGTGCAAATTTGGGATAACAACTCCAACATTTGCAAGTATTCAACTATTTTGCTAATTTATAAGTATTCTGGTAATTACCTACTTCTACTACTAATCAAAAATTACCATTTATGTCTATAATTATAACTTTATCTACTGAAAAGTTTTCAACTTAAAACAACACTGTACTCTCAATTTTGTACATTTTATATGGTTATTCACCATTGGATTTAGATGGACTGTGAACCCCTTTGTTGCAATCAATGCATAATCACATAAGTCCGTGTAAGCTTGGATAAGCTAAAGATAAATTCAAAACAAACTGAGAAGAAAATTGATTTATTTGCGTTAATTAATCCGTACGAACACTGCTCCAATAAACCTTAACAAATTCAGACTGAAATATATGGCAATGATAAATCCAAGCACATATAAATCCAAGCACAACATAAGAGTCTTACCAGTTCAGCCTTTGAATTTGGAAAAAAGCTCAAAAAAAGAAAATAAGCTAAATTATACTCCTTATAAACGAAATCGACCATGTGAACTAAGCTCCAATAGATTGTAACAAATACAGATGGAAAATTTTGGCCATGCTATTTCCAGTCCGGTTCGCTCTTAAACAAGGTCAAGCCATTGACTTATCCCATTACTCTAATTAAAACCTCCAATAGTCGGCAGAAGTTTGTTTGAGGCAGTCTACTTCGCTCTCGAACAAAACAAATCCAACGATAGGAGACTGGAGGTGGGTGGAAGCTAACCAAAGTCACCGCATCGTTAAATCCATGGATCCATCCGTATTCGGCAGTAGTAATTAAAGTTTGTAGAGGCACAAGTTTTTCTGAGGAAGGCAGAATTGAGGATCGATGATGATTTGGGAAAGAGGGAAGACTGGTCAACATAAGGTAGTAGAAATAGAAGACGCGAGTCAATTTGGAGCCAAATTTTCAATTTTGCTGCCCGAATTTCATCCTCTCGCGTTAATATAGACCACCAGTTTTTCACGTGTAATAACAAAATTCCACCAAAATTTATACAGTTAAATATTGTAAAGTTATAACTAATAAATAAAAATTTATGTTGAATATATTAAAATTGAGTTATTATGTATATGTTATTGGTTATTAACTATTAAATACCCAACAATGATTACTAAAAAATAACTGTAATTTACTAATTATTTAATAGCAATCATAAATTTTTATTCAATATTAATTATTCTTAAATATTAATATTATTAAATATTAGTTATTGTTAATATTTAATAGGCCATTATTACAACAAGTAAGAAAAAGAATTGTTGAAAATAAGTTTATACAATTTTCCATTAAAAAATTAACTATTAATTATCAAAAACTAATTTCTATTTATTTATTTTAAATTTCTAATAATAATACATAATTATTATTTATTAATTATTAGCGAAAAGAAATTATTAATATTAGTTATTACATATTTTCAAATATACTATTTATTATAATTAAACAATAGTTATTGGTATTAATATTTTTATTAATTATCGAATTTTTATTAGTTATTAATATGGTATTTTTGTTGAGTGTAGTCATATATTATAACAGTCAAAAAATAAATTATGTGATAGGCTTTTATTACAACTGTCAAAATAACACAGTCGTTAAAAATAAGTTTATTACAACTTTTCTGGAAAAAAGTTGTAAAAAAACATTTATAACAATGGTGATTTTACCACCACTGTAAAATTAAAGATGTAATATGGTGTTTCTGTTATAGTGAACCAAATCTTATATCTACAATCATAACAAGTTATTATATTAATAACCTATTGATTTCACCATTTAATAAGCTTATTCAAGTTTATATCAATTAAATTCACTTAATAACTTTTATTAATCTTACATTTATCCATTGTTATCCAACATCAACATTAAATTTAATAATATAAATTATCGCAAAATCTCAGGATGTTACAGGCACCTCTGTTTGCAGCACTGGAACAACCCAAACTCACCCTTACGGGAAAGCCCAGATTGAGTTGAGAACACGACAAATCAGAACGCAAACAGAAGAACATTTCATCGCTTATTACAATAATTTACATCAGAGTACAAGAATATACAGAGTACGAATAAATAATATATATTGGAAAATATTAGAGATTTAAAATTACAATGTAGCTGAAAAATACATAACACAGCTTAAAGAAATACATGGATACAGAACGTTCCGAATATAGATCCAGCTGTAAACCAGGATCCTGTAAAAATAAATCTGCAAAACCAAAACTACTAATTGCCTGTGTGGAAAATAGGGGCACCCAGAGTTTGGGTTAAAACAATAAACTCCAGGTCAGTCATGTGACTGGCATGAGAACTAAAATAGTTGTAAACTTGACTTTAAAATCAGATATATCAAGGGACCACGCCGTATAACATGGAACGAGTTTACCCCCAAGAATACCAGTGCATAAACAGTTTGTAAACAACGCAATTCTTTTTGAAAAATTAAGCTATTATAAGACTCATGTCCCATCACACAATGCAACGCAAGCCGAAGGATAGAGTTTTCCCTTATAATAGCTAAACCTGTTTGGTATTTTTTAAAACAAATCATTTGATATTATTATAAGTGCATAGTGTATCAGACAACTTCAAATACAAATGTATCAATCATAGACGGCATAGTATCCCATGCTACTATGTCGCCATATAGGTTTACAACTAAAACTGAAAAGTTACGTGTTGGAAATTAGATTTCCGTCATGAGTCGAGGCAAGGGAAGTGCTCCTCGCCGGCTTCGAGACACTCTAGCAAATGCCTAGGATTCCCCGTAGAGAACCCTTGGATCCTCCAAGGCCGGTCCTCCCTTACATTTGAGGATTAGTTATTCCTGAACACACGTTTTCCGATCCTGTAGGACCTATCCATCGGCTCCGTAGTAACCAATATATCCGAGGCGCCTCGCAATCAATCATCCACATAGGTAAAAATATAATATATGTCTGGGCTCCATACCATGACACCACCCATAGCTTGAAAGAAACGTCATGTCCTCCTTGGGTCCCTTATTCCATTTTTGACTCATACCGAGGTGTGAGGCTCGCGAATTAACGCTATACACAAAGCTATGCCCTTTGAGGCCGTGCTTTGATCATCAACCACAAGACTCTGCTTTTCAACAGAAGCCTTGATCATTTGCATCTCAGCATGCCACATAGGCAATTCACGCTATGCAACTGATGTCTATCGATATATAACCTCTGAGCTCGTACGTCTCAGAGAAGGGTGTTAAGCAAGAGAATAAATTCTTCGCCACTACACATGTATATATTTAATAGAGATCAGTCAACACAGAATAAAATCTAATGTCAGACACAATTCATTTAATAGTTCGTTCTGGGTCTGAACAAAACCAGAGGCACCTTATTCCTCATCCCATATGTCCAATACAGGATAGAGGTCCTCACATATCCGGTCGATCTCCAAGTACGTCTGGACGATCACCACTTATTACCTTGTCTTGGGTGTACCACCCAATTAAGACATCAATAATCATCCTCGGTCTTCAACCACCGTCTTCGTCGTTGACTTATCTTCGAATCAGTTATTCAGAATGGGTATAAACATGACCTTTCCAAATAACCCGCATATATTATAATCAAGTAATATAAACACACAACATACACCTCATTCCAATTCAGAATATTCTTTTATTCAAATATTCACATTTTTAGGGAAAGGTTTCCATTACTTTTATCAAAGGTAATTCTTTAAATTTATTCTTTAATCTTCCTTCTAATATCAATTCAAACCATATTAAGGTTTTCCAAACTAGTCAGGATTAGCGCACCTTAACGAAGTAATTATTTGTTTAATTTCCCGATCCCAACCTACTCATCCCATGGAGCAAAACTGGTAATACTCCATATCTAACACCACGGTGTTATCAGTAAATTTAATTACCATTTCACGTTCAAATTTAATTAAAGATTTAACTATCTCTTGGAGCAAAACCGGTGATACTCCATTCTCGATCATTTCCAAAATCTGATATTTAAATTATTAATTCACATTTCAGTCTAATTAAAGATTCATTAAAACTCCACTTAGTTTTAATCTTCCCAAAAATCAATATTAATGATTATTTATGTAGTGACCCGCATTTTTAGCTGTTGAAAAATTTATTTATTAAATATCAATTTATCGATATCGAGAACTGGAATTAAATAATATTGAATATTTAATTAATAATTGAATAGAATAATATATTTTAATGTCGAAATAGTCAAAAATAGCTGAATTCACAATACAGTGTGAATTGGATTATATATAAGGTATAATTCAGTTTGGAATTGAATTTGAATAACAAGTATATCGAATCGACGACGGTTGAACGTATAGTTTATAATATATTTATAAACAAGCTCGAAATGGCGCTGCAGTTCGCTATTCGGCGATGTGAACTTCAACTGAATGTACAAGATCCGTTTTAAGTCGGATTTCTGTGAAACAAGAACCGTCAGGACCGATTAGATAATAGTTTTCTAATGGAAGAGAAAAATCTGGATTTCGTCGTATAGATTTTTATTTACGTCCAAATCAAATTCCCAGAAATGCAGTGCCCTGACCATAACGGTTATTTGAGAATATTTAAATATCGGGCTCGAATTTGGATAGGGTTCTTTTGGGAAATAGCGATAATTTAATTTTTAGAATTTTATGGTGATTTTTAATTAATTTAATAAGCAACTTTTTATTTGGAGTATTTGGCACCCTGTATCGACATTTTTGAGTTTCACAATATGAGTTGAACTACCGATATTATTATATTTTTGGGATCGTGGAGCCTTCCCCGTCACAACGGTATTTTTAGTTTTGTCGATAATGGTCCGTAAGTGAACCGAATTTGCATGATGGATACACTATTTAACTACGAAGTGAAGTTTGAACTTAATGTCTCAATACAATACATCCTAGTTATACACATAAAACTGTCAGATGTACTTATGAGAGGAAGTATAAGTAGAATATGAACAAATAAACAGTACAAGAAAGTTTTACTTCCGCTGGTACTAAAACTACGGTAGGACTCCAACCAAGAAAAAACTACTATATTCTGAGGACTAAACCATCAACATCAAAAGGTATACACCATCAGCTGAAACGACAACACGTCTACAAAGACAAAACGTCTACACCATACATCAAGGTGTTGTACGTCCTCGCTCCCTTAACAAGTAAGTAACCAAGAAAACGAAATACTATAAATAACCCTACCCTTAGCCTTAACCTAGTTCAGTCCATCATTTCCCTCTTCTAAAACCGGCCGCCACATTTCTCAAGCAAAAACGCAAGTCTAAAACCTTCAGAAAATCAAACTAAATTCTTAAATGGCTAAAACCGAGCTCGTTATTCCTCTCTTAGCTGGTGCTCCAGTTCCGTATGGATTTAAAAGGGGCTCGATGTATTTTGTGTCGGTCTGAGTTTCTCTGTTGCGCGAGTACTACTGAAGACATAAATCGAAGAAGGAGGTCGGCCTCCAAAATCTGTTGCTCCGATATTAGTGAGGAGATGGGAGCATTGCAGTGAGGGTTTGTGGTGTTTTGTTTCGATGCAGTGCTGAAGTGCGAAAATTGTTGAGCTCTCGGTCTGGAAGATCGCAACGAAGAGGAAGGGAACTCATGGGCGATGGGGGAGCAGGACATGACGTAAGCTTGAATGGAGCATGGGGTTAGAACTTAGAAGGGTGGACTGTTCTGTTTTTCTAGGGAGGAGGTAATTTCTTTGCGTAAATAAAATGGGGAATGGCATGCTGCGTTTGAGGTTAAATATTGTATATGAGGAAGGGAGTGCATGCCAAAAAGTTTCGGTGGCTTTACAGTTGTGGCGTGAAGGAATAAGGACGCTGAAGTCAACACCAAGAAGTTGCGTGTGATATAAAGAAAGTGGAGAGATCATTTTGGCGGACTGGTCTGATTTCATGCGAAATATGGAGTGAGGGTTACGGTTTTGGTCCGAAGCATTATGATGACAGTGGGATATTTATGAAATGGGGATGTATAATGTGAAAACACGTGAAGGCTGAGAAACCGGCAATGGCAAAAAGGAAGGAAGAACCGGATTTTTCTGCTATCGTGGAAGAAGGTGGATACGCAGAAAATGGATGGGCTTAAATGAAGGTGGGCTGGAGTATTTAAAGAAGGAGTGGGCTGTAGACAAACAGGTCGAAGAGGGTTCAATGAAGTTTGGGCCGAGTCTTGAAAGGAACTTGACGAAACTAGATCCGATAGGATCGTATGAGCGGGAACAACAACATGGAATTGGTTGGGAATGATCTGGAGATGTTCTGGATTTACGACAAAATAAATTGTCCGTCTGAATCTGAATCAAGCGACAATTATCGTTCTTTGACGATGATAATCCAATGTGAGTAAAACTCACTAACTCTCCTCAATTTATATTTTAATATAAATTGTACTTTATTTTGTTGACTGCTGTATATTGATTGTTAAACTGGACTGTTAAATAGATTTGATTGAAAACGTAGATATAGTCGTATATTATATCGTAAATCAAATATTGATTCTGTCCAGTAGAATATTTCATATTGAAATGAAATATGATATATATTATACTGTGTAACATCTGTGGATGCAGGGAGACAGGTTGGAGGAATCCGACTGGGTTCCTCAACGATTATTTTACTGTTTTCATATATTGTGATATATGTTGTGATTTAAAATCTGTTATTGATTATGGATGTTAGAACGATATTGATCATCGTTGATTGATATTTTAAATATCATAAGAAACCCTGGGATGTAAAAAGGAATATTTCAATGTATATCGAAATAAAGGAGTTTTATAAAATCAACCGATTTTATAAAAGGAAACAATTTGAAAATAGAGTATTTGTAAAACGAACACGGTTTTATAAAAGGAAAAGTATTTATAAAACAAATAGAGTTTGAATAAAGGAAATATTTATTTAGTTAAATAGGAATATTTGTAACGGTAAATAGAAGCTGTAAATAGGAAATATTTGTAACGGTAAATAGAAGTTGTAAATAGGAAATATTTGTAACGGTAAATAGAAGTTGTAAATAGGAAATATTTGTAACGGTAAGTAAACGTTAAAAAAGGGAAATAGTTGTAACGGAAAACGTAGTTTATCAAAAGGAGTTAATCAAACGTAGTTTATAAAAAGGGGTTAATCGAATATAGAAATTAAGAAGTGAAGTTAAACAAAAATTAGAAACTGACTAGAGATTAGTAAGTTGAATAGTTTTCTGAGTGTTGATCTGATGTTGGTTTCGGCCTTCGGGGTTTATACTTAGAGAATTGTTCTCTTACTAGTTTACAGTTAGGGACTAATAGTTGTGGAATGATAGTGATGCATAAATGAGGATTGGAAATGTTTCCAATGTTGAAAATGTATATTTTCTAGTTTTAGAAAATATGGAAATATGAATATATATATATATATGATTGATGATTGGATCGATAATTCCATTTGGAATTAAGATCGTTGTTTGTACACCGACATATTTTCATTTGATAGTTAAATCACAGACTATCGAAGTTTTGACCATTTTACGTTGTTAATATGGAGAGACCGGTTGGATTATTATCCGAAGAACCACTCCGTATCGACATAAGCGTTGTGATCAAATACGATGAAGAGATTGAAGACGGAGTAAAGTGCAAGGGCTGTCCTGTTTACAGAATAGTGCCTTCGGTTTCGTTCAGTCCCAGAACGAACGTATATGGACGAATGTCTGACAGAATAGTTCCAATAATCGAAAGAGTTGGACTGTACAAATATATATGGTGGCCAACGGATTTATTCCCTTCGCATAATATCCAGAATCTATTTGTGCAGATCCAACTAATGATCAACGGATCTGATAATGTGGCATTCAAAGTGATCGTGTTATCAATGAATGGAAAGTAAGCGTAGCTTCTAGCCTCACATCCGGTAAATGACAGAAATCGGGCAGGCAGCATGGCTAAGTCGGTCGCACCGAAGTAGGGTGTATAATCACCTATCTAGAGAATATTCATTTGCTTCTTTAATCTATCAATGTTGTCCCATATATATACGGGAAACGGTTGCTGATCCCGACCGTTGGTGATGTACATTCGATACACTCAAGCGAAATGAGTGGTCGGTCATGTGTGGCTGAGTTGCAAGATGTTCTTGTTGAACTCCAGTGTATCGTTCCTAGAGTACACCGATCGGAAGGTGGTTCCATACCTTGTCATAGTTGGAAACCCAATCATCCAATACGCACCTACAGTTTTGATTGTATACTATATATGTAGAACGTGAGATGCAAGCGTTTCTACTAGACTGATATCTATTTGTATTTAGACATTATCATAATATCAGAATGATATTGCTTTTCAAAGATGTTTGGATTCTCATAAGGGAAAAACCCGTTCCGTATTCACGGCGTGGTCTTATGAGATATCATATACCTGTTTAAATGATTTGAGTTTACTCACACCAGTCACATGACTGACCCGGAGTTTATTTGTTTTGTTTTCCCTAAACTCTTGGGTGCCTAAATTTGTACGGGCAGTCAAGTAGTCGGGATTTACAGATGCACTTGGAGAGCTTGGAGCAGGAGGCTTCAGCAATCGATAGCTATTATTTATTCTGCTGTGATATTATATGTTGTACTCTGAAAATGGTATGTATAAACAGTTATAACTTTGTATTTCAAAAGTTAAGTTATATTTTATTCGTTCCGCTGTGAGATTCGTGTTACTCTGATGATGATGTTCTTCTTCTTCTTCTTCTATTCTACTAGTTCTATCTTATCTATCCTCACCCTCTATCTTCTTTCTATTAGTTTCTTGAATTTCTAGTGCAATTTGGGGTTGGACTTGTGTTATTTAGTCAGCTCAAATTGGACCGGATTTTCGGGTCACTACAGTTGGTATCAGAGCAATGGTTTAGTTAATACCTTGGCTCTGTGGCGTGATTCAGTAGAGATGGGATTAGTAATATCCTAGACTGAGTTTGAGTGTATATATACGAGTGCGTATTTGTTAGTTAACATAAAGTGATTTATATTATGGAGATTTATTGGTTGAGTGGCTTATAAATTCTGGTCGATCAGTTTGATCCACTGTATCGGTAGGAGTTTTATAAACACTTGAACACGATGAACCGACATGGTATGTTTTGAAATTAACATAGTATAATTGGTTGTGTTGGTTGTTATTATAATCGAATGAGGTTATAAGAAGTGAAATGGTTATGTAAATAACTGATCAGAATTCATATAAGTAAAGTATATGAAATGAAATGAAGTAAATCTGAATTTAAATCAGAATTGGAATTAAAATAAGAAAATTTTAAGTTCCTGGGAGATTTTGAAATGTTTTCAAAATGAAAGTGTTTAGAAATGATTTTCGAAAGTGATATAGTATTGAACTCACTTCGATCGCTGGAAAATAATTCTGATGAGTGCGGCCGCATCATCAGTGTCATTTTCGAGTTTCTAAAGTGACGGATTACTACCAAAGATTTTGTTTTGAAATTGTTTTGCAAAAACAAGTTATTCAGGAATTCGAAGGATTTTGAATTGTTATTATGATTTCAAGTGATTTGAATAAACACAGGGATTTGAAATTTGAAATCTAAATTTAACTTATTAAGTTAAATGGGTTAAAATAGTGAAAGTGAATAATAAATTTGAATTTAACTTGAACTAAGTTAAATTAAAACTGGATTGGATTATAGAAATTAAAACTGGATTGAACTAATCTGAATGAAATTAAGTTGATAAACCAAGAGTTGAAATTGGATATTGGAGTTTAAATGAAATTCGACTTAAGTATAAGCGAATGGTTTGAGTTGAGGATATAAACTAATCGAAGTTAGATTAGTATGACATTGGTATATGCAGGGTGTTAATCGATGGAAATGATATAATGGTAGGCCCGACAAAAAGGTACAAGTTTATATTTCATATGAGTTTGAGATTTTGATGAGCCGAATTGGCAAGCCGCTTGGCTGTTTGATTTTCTTTTGGGTTGGAGAAGGCCTAGAGAGGCGAGTTGGAGTTTTACCGATAGGGCTGTACAAAGGAGGTTATGGCGAAATTTCCCGAAAAGTTAAGGTGTTAGAAAATTTTCAGAATTTTTGAAAATTTAGCTAGTCGGAATGAATTAATATTTTAGTCGATATTAATTGGTTAAATTGAAACCGAAGATAAGAGGTAAACAGATATATTTTTACCCAGTAGATAGGGTCGTCCACTACCTTAGCAATTTCGAGGACGAAATTATTTTAAGTGGGGAAGAATGTAGTGACCCGCATTTTTAGCTATTGAAAAATTTATTTATTTAATTATTAAATATCGATTTATCGATATCGAGAACTGGAATTAAATAATATTGAATATTTAATTAATAATTGAATAGAATAATATATTTTAATGTCGAAATAGTCAAAAATAGCTGAATTCACAATACAGTGTGAATTGGATTATATATAAGGTATAATTCAGTTTGGAATTGAATTTGAATAACAAGTATATCGAATCGACGACAGTTGAACGTATAGTTTATAATATATTTATAAACAAGCTCGAAATGGCGCTGCAGTTCGCTATTCGGCGATGTGAACTTCAACTGAATGTACAGGATCCGTTTTAAGTCGGATTTCTGTGAAACAAGAACCGTCAGGACCGATTAGATAATAGTTTTCTAATGGAAGAGAAAAATCTGGATTTCGTCGTATAGATTTTTATTTACGTCCAAATCAAATTCCCAGAAATGCAGCGCCCTGACCATAACGGTTATTTGAGAATATTTAAATATCAGGCTCGAATTTGGATAGGGTTCTTTTGGGAAATAGCGATAATTTAATTTTTAGAATTTTATGGTGATTTTTAATTAATTTAATAAGCAACTTTTTATTTGGAGTATTTGGCACCCTGTATCGACATTTTTGAGTTTCACAATATGAGTTGAACTACCGATATTATTATATTTTTGGGATCGTGGAGCCTTCCCCGTCACAACGGTATTTTTAGTTTTGTCGATAATGGTCCGTAAGTGAACCGAATTTGCATGATGGATACACTATTTAACTACGAAGTGAAGTTTGAACTTAATGTCTCAATACAATACATCCTAGTTATACACATAAAATTGTCAGATGTACTTATGAGAGGAAGTATAAGTAGAATATGAACAAATAAACAGTACAAGAAAGTTTTACTTCCGCTGGTACTAAAACTACGGTAGGACTCCAACCAAGAAAAAACTACTATATTCTGAGGACTAAACCATCAACATCAAAAGGTATACACCATCAGCTGAAACGACAACACGTCTACAAAGACAAAACGTCTACACCATACATCAAGGTGCTGTACGTCCTCGCTCCCTTAACAAGTAAGTAACCAAGAAAACGAAATACTATAAATAACCCTACCCTTAGCCTTAACCTAGTTCAGTCCATCATTTCCCTCTTCTAAAACCGGCCGCCACATTTCTCAAGCAAAAACGCAAGTCTAAAACCTTCAGAAAATCAAACTAAATTCCTAAATGGCTAAAACCGAGCTCGTTATTCCTCTCTTAGCTGGTGCTCCGGTTCCGTATGGATTTAAAAGGGGCTCGATGTATTTTGTGTCGGTCTGAGTTTCTCTGTTGCGCGAGTACTACTGAAGACATAAATCGAAGAAGGAGGTCGGCCTCCAAAATCTGTTTCTCCGATATTAGTGAGGAGATGGGAGCATTGCAGTGAGGGTTTGTGGTGTTTTGTTTCGATGCAGTGCTGAAGTGCGAAAATTGTTGAGCTCTCGGTCTGGAAGATCGCAACGAAGAGGAAGGGAACTCATGGGCGATGGGGGAGCAGGACATGACGTAAGCTTGAATGGAGCATGGGGTTAGAACTTAGAAGGGTGGACTGTTCTGTTTTTCTAGGGAGGAGGTAATTTCTTTGCATAAATAAAATGGGGAATGGCATGCTGCGTTTGAGGTTAAATATTGTATATGAGGAAGGGAGTGCATGCCAAAAAGTTTCGGTGGCTTTACAGTTGTGGCGTGAAGGAATAAGGACGCTGAAGTCAGCACCAAGAAGTTGCGTGTGATATAAAGAAAGTGGAGAGATCATTTTGGCGGACTGGTCTGATTTCATGCGAAATATGGAGTGAGGGTTACGGTTTTGGTCCGAAGCATTATGATGACAGTGGGATATTTATGAAATGGGGATGTATAATGTGAAAACACGTGAAGGCTGAGAAACCGGCAATGGCAAAAAGGAAGGAAGAACCGGATTTTTCTGCTATCGTGGAAGAAGGTGGATACGCAGAAAATGGATGGGCTTAAATGAAGGTGGGCTGGAGTATTTAAAGAAGGAGTGGGCTGTAGACAAACAGGTCGAAGAGGGTTCAATGAAGTTTGGGCCAAGTCTTGAAAGGAACTTGACGAAACTAGATCCGATAGGATCGTATGAGCGGGAACAACAACATGGAATTGGTTGGGAATGATCTGGAGATGTTCTGGATTTACGACAAAATAAATTGTCCGTCTGAATCTGAATCAAGCGACAATTATCGTTCTTTGATGATGATAATCCAATGTGAGTAAAACTCACTAACTCTCTTCAATTAATATTTTAATATAAATTGTACTTTATTTTGTTGACTGCTGTATATTGATTGTTAAACTGGACTGTTAAATAGATTTGATTGAAAACGTAGATATAGTCATATATTATATCGTAAATCAAATATTGATTCTGTCCAGTAGAATATTTCATATTGAAATGAAATATGATATATATTATACTGTGTAACATCTGTGGATGCAGGGAGACAGGTTGGAGGAATCCGACTGGATTCCTCAATGATTATTTTACTGTTTTCATATATTGTGATATATGTTGTGATTTAAAATCTGTTATTGATTATGGATGTTAGAACGATATTGATCATCGTTGTTTGATATTTTAAATATCATAAGAAACCTTGGGATGTGAAAAGGAATATTTCAATGTATATCGAAATAAAGGAGTTTTATAAAATCAACCGATTTTTTAAAAGGAAACAATCTGAAAATAGAGTATTTATAAAACGAACACGGTTTTATAAAAGGAAAAGTATTTATAAAACAAATAGAGTTTGAATAAAGGAAATATTTATTTAGTTAAATAGGAATATTTGTAACGGTAAATAGAAGTTGTAAATAGGAAATATTTGTAACGGTAAATAGAAGTTGTAAATAGGAAATATTTGTAACGGTAAATAGAAGTTGTAAATAGGAAATATTTGTAACGGTAAGTAAACGTTAAAAAAGGGAAATAGTTGTAACGGAAAACGTAGTTTATTAAAAGGAGTTAATCAAACGTAGTTTATAAAAAGGGGTTAATCGAATATAGAAATTAAGAAGTGAAGTTAAACAAAAATTAGAAACTGACTAGAGATCAGTAAGTTGAATAGTTTTCTGAGTGTTGATCTGATGTTGGTTTCGGCCTTCGGGGTTTATACTTAGAGAATTGTTCTCTTACTAGTTTACAGTTAGGGACTAATAGTTGTGGAATGATAGTGATGCATAAATGAGGATTGGAAATGTTTCCAATGTTGAAAATGTATATTTTCTAGTTTTAGAAAATATGGAAATATGAATATATATATATATGATTGATGATTGGATCGATAATTCCATTTGGAATTAAGATCGTTGTTTGTACACCGACATATTTTCATTTGATAGTTAAATCACAGACTATCGAAGTTTTGACCATTTTACGTTGTTAATATGGAGAGACCGGTTGGATTATTATCCGAAGAACCACTCCGTATCGACATAAGCGTTGTGATCAAATACGATGAAGAGATTGAAGACGGAGTAAAGTGCAAGGGCTGTCCTGTTTACAGAATAGTGCCTTCGGTTTCGTTCAGTCCCAGAACGAACGTATATGGACGAATGTCTGACAGAATAGTTCCAATAATCGAAAGAGTTGGACTGTACAAATATATATGGTGGCCAACGGATTTATTCCCTTCGCATAATATCCAGAATCTATTTGTGCAGATCCAACTAATGATCAACGGATCTGATAATGTGGCATTCAAAGTGATCGTGTTATCAATGAATGGAAAGTAAGCGTAGCTTCTAGCCTCACATCCGGTAAATGACAGAAATCGGGCAGGCAGCATGGCTAAGTCGGTCGCACCGAAGTAGGGTGTATAATCACCTATCTAGAGAATATTCATTTGCTTCTTTAATCTGTCAATGTTGTCCCATATATATACGGGAAACGGTTGCTGATCCCGACCGTTGGTGATGTACATTCGATACACTCAAGTGAAATGAGTGGTCGGTCATGTGTGGCTGAGTTGCAAGATGTTCTTGTTGAACTCCAGTGTATCGTTCCTAGAGTACACTGATCGGAAGGTGGTTCCATACCTTGTCATAGTTGGAAACCCAATCATCCAATACGCACCTACAGTTTTGATTGTATACTATATATGTAGAACGTGAGATGCAAGCGTTTCTACTAGACTGATATCTATTTGTATTTAGACATTATCATAATATCAGAATGATATTGCTTTTCAAAGATGTTTGGATTCTCATAAGGGAAAAACCCGTTCCGTATTCACGGCGTGGTCTTATGAGATATCATATACATGTTTAAATGATTTGAGTTTACTCACACCAGTCACATGACTGACCCGGAGTTTATTTGTTTTGTTTTCCCTAAACTCTTGGGTGCCTAAATTTGTACGGGCAGTCAAGTAGTCGGGATTTACAGATGCACTTGGAGAGCTTGGAGCAGGAGGCTTCAGCAGTCGATAGCTATTATTTATTCTGCTGTGATATTATATGTTGTACTCTGAAAATGGTATGTATAAACAGTTATAACTTTGTATTTCAAAAGTTAAGTTATATTTTATTCGTTCCGCTGTGAGATTCGTGTTACTCTGATGATGATGTTCTTCTTCTTCTTCTATTCTACTAGTTCTATCTTATCTATCCTCACCCTCTATCTTCTTTCTATTAGTTTCTTGAATTTCTAGTGCAATTTGGGGTTGGACTTGTGTTATTTAGTCAGCTCAAATTGGACCGGATTTTCGGGTCACTACAATTTAACTTTGGAAACACAAACATGCCGCATCGACAATCTACACCGCACTATTGATTTCTGCCGATATATAAGCTCTAAGCTTGTATGTCTTAGAGAAGGGTGTTAAGCAAGAGAATAAATTCTCTACCACTAAACAAATATATATTTAGCAGAGATCAACCATACAGTTCGAAATACAATGTTAGACATGTAATCCTGTCTTTAACTGGGTCAAAGAACTAATGTCATTTAAAACATTGTTCAAGATAAACCCAAAATCACATTCCATTAATTATGGATTCTTCATGGAAAACAGATCGATATGTATATATAATCGATATCAATTTCCGTATCCGACTAATAATATAAATGGAATAACGACCAAGTCTTTTAAATTCCATATATATATATATATTAACAGTCTTCCTCCACAAAAGCTCACTTCGATTATTATCAAATCGAATTCCATTCAATTCCAATTTATTATTTTAAATTGGAAAACTTTACTTTGGAAAATTCCATTAAATCTTAGAACAAAGATTCATAAACTCCAAATCACATTTCACTGTAAATCGGGTTAAAGAACGAATGTCATTAAAACACAATTCACAATAAACCCAATTCACCTTCCATTTTATTCCAATTATTAAATATAATTGGAAACTCTAATAATCTTAATTAAACGATTTATTCTTTTCAAACGGGGTTCAAGAACATTATTACTAAAAACACCATTCGCGACAAACCCAACATCCAATTCTTTTATTCAATTCTAATTAAATACTAAGTAATTGGTAAACTTCTCTAAATCTTAATTAAAAGATTTATTTTTTTCTCAACTGGGCCTAAGAACAGTGTTAATGAAGACACTATTCATGACAAACCCAAAATCCAATTTGATATGAAATACAAGGCTCTGAATAGAAATTATATCGGCTTATATTCAATATCAAATTCTGAAACCAACAAATATCGTATTGGAAATAACATTATAAAATATATCTTTCAAATTTCCATAACAATATTCGTATACTCATGGAATCTAATATCAAAATATTCCGAAGATGATTTCCATTCAAATCCACTCCAATTCATATATTGGAAGTTCTGGTTATATTAAAACCCATTCTCAATCCAATTTATTTATTTAAAAATAATTGGATTATAATTCTAGTTAATAATTAGTTCATTTCGATAAAAATATATTTTTATCTTTTCAAATATAAATTTTTTCATCCCAATTCTTTCCCAATCATTTATTATGATTTTACACAAATTATTAATATTTTTAATAATTTTATTAAGGTCCTTTCAATCGATTTCCATAAACGGTCATCGAACTGCACTTACAGCGACCTTTTCCCAATTTGATTTGGACATAATTCCAAATCCAACCATTACATTCCAAATCACTTATATTCGTTTGAAAGATCTTTTCGATACGAACCCAAAGGTTCCGGTTTTAGGAGAATCCGGCGGTCGGATCTCCCGTAATATCAATTCGAAGTCAATGGTCGAAATTCACGAACGGTCGCGGCGCGGCGCGTTCTATTCAGGCCATTAAATATATATAATATATATTATATGCATTTCATCGATTTCCATTTAAATTGTATTTTATAAATCGTTTATAAATTTATTTTAAAATGATTTTAACTTCATTTTCAATTTTAAATAAAAATTGAATATTCCTTATCATTTTAATATTTAAATGATAATATTTTCAACATATCTGATTTGAAATCATTTCCTTTTCGATATTCATTATAAAAATGAATAAAATCGATATAAATATCGTTCGCGACAAAATGGCGCATATCTAATCAACACGGCTTCATATATTTCAATATTTTCGTGTCCATCCCAAATCAGACATCAAAATCATATTTTGATCTATTACTGAATATTATTTTAAAATATTCGTTATTTTAAAATATTCGTTATTCGTCATTTTAAAATATTCCTTAATTTAAAATATTCGTTCTTTCCGAATTGGAATCAAACACAGTCAATCACCATATAATTTTATTTCTATGGATTTCATACACACATGTACACAACAATAATCAAACATAGTCAACCATCATCCAGAGTGCATTACACAACTACATACGCATTAAATATAAATAATGAATGCTTACAATAGTTTGTCAATCCATCAATAAACATACAAATAAACAATTGGGACTAGTGTATGTCAAATATCATCCCAATACCCGTGTGGGGTTTCAACCAACAAATATTGAATATTATTTGTGCAGTTGGGCGATGTGTAAAATTATCGTCCCAATCAATATCAGTCAAATGCGTGTATATAAACAAATCATCCGATTTGTAAATGAATATTTATTTTCATTCCTATACTCGTTAAAAATTATATTTTTAATGATAAAATATTTATTTCAACACATGAATATTTTATACAGTTCATTTGTATAATAAAAATGATATTTTTATTGTTCTAACATTTTTAGAAAATTTCGGCAGCATAACGGCGCGATACTAGAACCGGAATATGGTCTAGCCTTATCCTTCGCCTAATACTGGCTCGCGCCATACACATACCAATTCTAATCAATTCATTCACATCCTAAACACATTTAAACAAATAGACCAATCAAAACAAACACCCAAACATCCATGGTTTCAAACAAAGGTGTCGTGTGCTACTAAGCACCGTCTCCATCCTAGTATATATTTAACTAGAAAACAAGATTAGAGTGAGAAGTTCTCACATTTGGGATCCACTCCGCCATGCTTTGTTGTCGCTCAGATTCGCTGTTCTAATTCCAACGCAATCTGTTTCACGAAATTTATATTAAAAATCATATTTTAATTCGTTATTCATAAAATAAATATCACATTTTTATTATGCTATTATATAAATAAAAATCACATTTATATTGTGTTAAGATATATATAAAAATCGCATTTTTTTTACACTTCTATAATATATATAAAAATCACCTTTTTATAGCGCTATCATATATATATAATCACATTTTTATAGCACCATTTCTATAATAAAAGTCATATTTTTATTTTGCTTCATATATAATAAAAGTCATATTTTTATTTCTAATCTACATTATAAAAATCATATTTCTACGACGCTACTTTCTATATAAAAATTATATTTTTATATCGCTACTACATATATAAAAATCCCATTTTTATATCGTTACTACATATATAAAAATCACATTTTTATATCGCTTTTCATTTAATAAAAATCATATTTTTATATCGCTACATATATAATAAAAATCATATTTTTATACCGTTTCATATATATAATAAAAATCATATTTTTATACTGCTTCATATATAATAAAAATCATATTTTTATACTGCTTCATATATAATAGAAATCATATTTTTATATTGCTTCATATATAATAAAAATCATATTTTTATACTATGTTATTATATATAAAAACCATATTTTTATTTTAAAACAAGGTTTCTTTATTTTAAAATCATATTTTTATATCCATAAAGAAATAAAATTAGAAATAAAAACTTACAAGTGCGATGGGGTGGCGGAGGAGGGGCTGAGGGCGGCGGTATGAAGCGACCCGAACTTCCCCGGTCTCCGGAGAGAAGAGAAAGAACGAATTACTTTAAGGACAAGACGAATCAGAATGCAGACAGAAGAACATTTCATTGTATATTAACAACAATTCCATCAGAATACAAGAATATACAGAGTATGAATAAATATTACACATTATAAAATATCAGAGATTACAATACATTACATAGCAGCGGAAAATAATACAAAATACAACTGAAGGAGATATACAGATACAAAGCTTTCCGGATATCGTTCCAGCTGTAAACCAGGATCCTGTGAATATAAATCTGCAAAACCAAAACTACTAGCTGCCCGTGTCAAAATAAGGGCACCCAGAGTTTAGGTTAAAACAATAAACTCCAGGTCAGTCATGTGACTGGTGTGAGAACTAAAACAGTTATTTAAAACTATACTTTAAATCAGATATATCAAGGGACCACGTCGTACAACACGGAACGGGTTTCCTCCCAAGAATACCAGTGCATATAACAAAACTGTGCAATGCTTTTTGAAAAAATGAAGCTATTATAAGACCCAGGTCCTATCACACAATGCAACGCAAGCCGGGGGATAGGTTTTCCCTTATAATAGCCAAACATGCTTAGTACGTTTAAAACAAATCATTTGATACTATTATAAGTGCATAGTTTATAAAACAACTTCAAATCATAAGTATCAATCATAGGCGGCATGGGTACCATATATCATGTCGCCAATACTAGGCTCTACAAATAAAACAGCAAGTGTCACGTATTTGGAAGTTGGGTTTCCATCTGTGAACCGAGGCAAAAGATAGTCCTCAACCGATTCGAGACTCTCTAGCCCGAGCCTCAGGTCAGAGCTCGAGTGACCTTGGAGCGACAGGGCCGATCCACCGATGTGGATTAAAATTCCTGAATACTGCGTTTCCCCGCCCTTTGGGGCATAAGTCTGGTCCGTCTGCCGACCAGAATGCATCAGCCGAAACCGATATAACCGAGGCGCCTCGCAACAGCAACAACCACATAAGTCAAACTCGTCAGGGCGTGTAAAACCACTTATGCCACTTCTAACTAGAAAGAAACGCATGTCCTCCCTGAGGTCCTCTCCCGTTTTTGGTTCACCACCGGGGTGTGAGGCTCACGAATTCACGTTACACAAAGCTACGCCACACAGGCCGTGCTTTGATCATCAACCACAAGACTTTGCTTTTCAACAGAAGCCTTGATCAATTGCCACTTAGGCATGCCACACAGGCAATTCATTCCATGCGATGGATATCCATCAATATATAACCCCTAAGCTCGTACGTCTCAGAGAAGGGCGTTAAGCAAGAGAATAAATTCTTCGCCGCCAAACAGATATATATTTAATAGAAATCAATCACATAGACTGAAATCCAATGTCAGACACACAGTCCTTTTACAAGTTCGTTCTGGGTCTGAACGAAACCGGAGGCACCTAGTACACCGCATATCCATCGATCTCCAAGTACGTTTGGACGATCACCAACTGTTTCCATCTTCTTGGGTGTACAGCCCAATCAAGATCATCAGTAATCACCCAAACGATGTGAAGACTTCCGGTCTTCAACCACCGTCTTCATCTTCGACTTATCGTCATATCAATTATTCAGAATGGATAAACCCTGTCTTTCCGAATAACTCGCGTATATTATAAACAAGTGTTACACAAACACAACATACGGCTCATTCCAATTCATCAGTCACTAACCGTAAATTAACAAGAGAATAATTCCCTAAATATTAACCCCGAAGGCCGAAACCAACATCAGATCAATATCCAGAAAACCATTCTGCTTAGCTAACCGACAGTTAGTTTCTAAATTTCACATTCTTAGGGAAAGGTTCCCATTAATTTTATCAAAGATAAATCCTTTAAATTTATTCTTTAATCTACTTTTGAATATCAATTCAAACTAGTCGGGATTAACGAACTTTACCGAAGTAATCATTTGTTTTAATTTCCCAATCCCAACATATTCATCCCATGAAGTAAACCGGTAATACTTCATATCTAACACCACGGTGTTATCGGTAAATTCAGTTACCATTTCACGTTCAAATCTAATTAAAGATTTAACTATCGCCTGGAGTAGAACTGGTGATACTCCATTTTCGATCTTTTCAATCTAATCAAAGATTCATTATTACTCCACTTAGTTTTAATCTTTAACTGGGTTAAAGAATCAGTGTCATTTAAAACACGGTTCATGATAAACCCAAAATCACATCACATTTCAATCAGTCCCTAACCGTAAATTAGCAAGTGAGCAGTTCCCTAAGTATTAACCCCGAAGGCCGAAACCAACATCAGATCAATACCCCCAGAAACCATTCAACTTAACTCATCTCCAGTTAGTTTCTGATTTTCTTATCTTCTTTGGGTCTAAGAACGGTATTATTGAAGATACCGTTATCTACAACCCAAAATCACATTCCATTAATTATCAGGTTAAAGAACAAGTGTCATGTAAAACACCGTTCACGATAAACCCAAAAATCAATTCATTATTCAATTCCAATTAAATTCCATTTAATTGGTACACTTCATTAAATCTAAATAAAAAGATTTAATCTTTTTCTCAACTGGGCTTAAGAACAGTGTTAATGAAGACACCATTCACGACAAACCCAAATCACATTTGATATTAAATACAAGGCTCTGAATAGAAAATATATCGGCTTATATTCAATATCAAATTCTATGACCAACAAATATCGTATTGGAAATAACAATATAAATATATCTTTCAAATTCCCATCACAATACCTGTATCATCACGAAATCCAACATCGAAATATTCCAAAGATAATTTCGATTCAAATCCATTCCAGTTCAATTATTGGAAATTCTGGTTACTTTTAAAACCCTTTTCAAATTCAATTTATTTATTTAAAAATAAATAGAATTATAATTCTAGTTCAAAACTAGTTCATTTTAATACAAATCTATTTTTATCTTTTCAAATATGGAGTTTTTCATCCCAATTCTTCCCAAATCATTTCTTATGATTTTACACAAATTATTACTATTTTTAATAATTTTATCAAGGCCCGTACAGTCGATTTCCATCAATGGTCATTGAACTGCACTTACGGCGACCTTTTTCAAATTTGATTTGGACATAATTCCAAATCCAACCGTTAGATTTCTAATTTCTAATATTCATTAGAAAGCGCTTTTTGATACGAACCCAACGGTTCCGGTTTTAGGAGAATCCGACGGACGGATCTCCCGCAATATCCATTCAAAGTCAATGGTCGAAATTCACGAACCACCGTAGCGCAGCGCGTTCTATTCAGGCCATTATATTATATATATAATATATAAAATATATACTTCGTCGATTTCCTTTTAAAACGTATTTTATAAATTGTTTTAAATTCGTTTTCGAAACGATTTCAACTCCATTTCAAATTCAAATCAAAATTGAATTTTTCAATATAAATTCGTTTTAATTTCATTTCAAATCGATTTCAATTTCAATTTTATTCGAATTTCAATTCATTTCAATTTAATTCGAATTTCAAATCTATTCAATTTAATTCGAATTCATTTTCTACTCAATTCGATTTGAATTCTATTCAATTCAATTTTAATTCGATTTGAATTCTATTCAATTCAATTTTAATTCGATTTGAATTCTATTCAATTCAATTTTAATTCGATTTTATTTTCTAAAATATTCCATTCGAATTCATTTTCTAAAATATCCGATTATAGAAATCACTTTTCAATATTCATTTAAAAATGAATAAAATCGATATAAATATCGTTCACGTCAAAATGGCGTCAATCTAATCAACACGGCTTCATATATTTCTATTTTCAAATATTCTATTTCAAATATCTCTTTTCAAATATTTTTGTTTGGAAATTCTATTTCAAAACTAGAATGAGGCCCAATCAATTACCATATAATGTTAATTATATGGATTTTCTACAACACATGTATAAAATAACAACGATATATCATCAACCATCATCCAAAGTGCGTTCTACATTGTATAAGCATCAAATATAAATATTTAACGCTTATAACAGTCTGTCAATCAATCGATCGACATACAACTAATTATTGGGATTAGTGTATGTCATACATCATCCCCATACCCGTGTGGGGTTTCAAACAATCAAACACAGATTTTATTTGTGCAGTTGGGCGATGTGTAAAATTTATCGTCCCAATTAATATCAGTCAAATGTGTGTATATAAACAAATCGTCCGCCTTGTTTATAAATATTTATTTTATATACACGTTAAAAATTATACTTTCAACTATAGGATATTTTCCACTATAAAATATTTTATTTCGTTTCACATCACATCACACAATCAACTACACATCAAAATCAAACAAACAAGCATACAAGCCGTCCATGGTCTGTGGACGACGGGTGTCGGGTGCTACTAAACACCGTCTGCATCCTAGTATATATTTTAACTAGAAAATTAAATTAAAGGTGAGAAGTTCTCATAGAGGGTTCCACTCCGCCGTGCTTTGCTTTTGAACTGCTGAACCGTTTGGATCAGTTTGAAATTCCAATGCAGTCCTTTTCCCGCTATTCACAATAAAAATTATATTTTTATTACTTCATTCAATAAACAAAAATCATATTTTTAATTCGCTACATATATAAAGATCGAATTTTTTCATTTCAACATATATATAATAAAATATAAAAATCGTATTTTTATGATTTCTGTAATATAAAAATCATATTTTTAATAAATCAAATCTTTGTGTTGAATAAAAATCAAACCTTTAAGTTGGATGAAAATATCTCTAACATATGATGAAAATCCTAGCTTCCTCGTATATAAAAAATATAACTCTTCTCCATTTAAAAATCATGTCTTTAACACGGATAAAATCATATTTTTAATTTGTAAGAATCATTTCTTCTCATTTTTATAAAAATCATTTCTTTTTTAGCAAAGTAATCAGAGATTCATTTAATCACTAAATTAAATAACCCCCAAAAACTCACTGTACATGGATTTTCTTCCGGAGGGGGCTCGCTGGCGGTCTTCGAGCAAGGGGGGGGGGGTCTGCGTGTCAGGAGGCGTCAGAGATGGGGGGGTGTTGCGGCCGTAGTCTGGTGGTCAACCCGGGGTGGTGGCGGCGTTCGATTTGAGAAAGGGGCCCGATGTTCCTTTGAACAGAGGGGGGGAGGCGTCGGAGAAGGAGGCCGGGGAGGGTGAAGCGCCGTCGATCGAAGGGGAGGGGGAGCGGCCATCGCAGGCGACGGGTCAACGGGGGGGGGGGGGGGGGGGGGTAGCGGGTCGGGTTTTTTTTAATTAGGTTTTTTTCTTTCTGATTTGAGAGAATAAGGGAAAGGGGGGGTATAGATTTATATATTTTTATTTTATTTTATTCCAATAAAAAGTTGACTTTTAATTCGAACTCAAAATTGAGCCCACCGACTGTCGTCCATAGCTAATTACTCCCATTCCGAACACAATGGGATATGTATCGTAGGCTGATTTGATCGTTTCGATCAGTTTTCGTCAAAATCAAAGTATAACTCTATATATTGAATTTGAACGCGCATTTCAATTTATCGGGGCCACATACTAACTCGGAAAATTCCAGAAAAATATTTTCTAGCTTCGTATTGATGATATGGTCCTAACAAAACTAGTTTCATCGAATTCTGAGACCGTTTGAAAAATGGCCATTTTCCAGTCGATCGAAATTAACTGAAACTGGTCAAACACGTTTTCTTTTGCCACACTCACATATTGATTCGAAAAATTATGAAAATTGGAATCTAGCAATAACTAGACATCACGGATCCAACAAAAGTGGTTTCGTCGAAATCTGAGGTCGTTTGCAAAATTTCCTTTTTAAGGGCCAGAATTCCATAGCGACTATTCTGAAAATTCATTTGGACACAGCTTTTGATTCCCGCTATGAAATTTCAATTTTTCGGATTCGTTGGAAAGATATTCTCAAGTAGATTCTATTATTTTTGGTTTCGCTAAATACCGGTTTATTTTGAATCCTGTACATTCATTTGAACTTTGAAATCGAATTATCGAACTGCCGCGCTATTTTCAATTCCTTTTATAAATTAAAATAAATATTTATATTCAATCGACGATCTATATAAATATATACGTTCGGATTCTATTCAAAATAAATTTCTCGTCGTTATTATTTAAAATAATTCATTTTAAATAATCAAATCTGCTAAAATTGCCAAAATAAAAATTTTAAATTGGCCTAGATTTCCGGGTTATTACACGGTAGGTGGTCGGGGCGGCCGCTAATGGTCGGCGGTGGCTGCAATAGGCTAGAGGCGGGCGGGCCGAGGAGTTTGGGAGGGTTTCGGGTTTGGAAAAGACCGGAAATCGAACGGAGAGGGGGAAGGAGATGAGGGGGAGGTCGGAGGGGTGCGCCACCGCTTAGGGAGGCGCGACGATTGGGCCGACGATGGGAAACGGTAGGTGACTGGTTTTCAGTGGATTAGTTTTTTTCTTAATTCTTGCGTTGACTCTGAGAAGAAGGAAGGGGGAGTGATAATATATATATATATAATTATTTAATTAATTTAATTTTTCCAAAAGGTAAACTTTTTAATTGAACTCCAAATCGAATCCAACGACTATCACCACTAGCTAAATACCCTTATTCTGGACACAATGAGATATGTCGCGTTTGCCAATTCGGCTGTTACGACAAGTTTTCATTTAAATTAAAATATAAATCAATGAATATTGAATTTGAACGCACATTTTAATTTACCGGGGCCACATACTAACTCCAAAAATTCCCGAAAAATAAACCTAGCTATGTTTTCATGATACGATCCTAACAAAACTAATTTCGTCGAATTTGGGGACCGTTTGAAAAACGATCATTTTCCTGTCGATTAAATTCAAATTTAAATTGCCAAACATGTTTAAATTCACCACGCTCACATATTGATACCAAACATTATGAAATTTGTAATCTAGCAATAATTTGATATTCCGAGTCCAACAAAAGTGGTCTTGTTGAAAACGGAGGTAGTTTGCAAAATGGCTATTTTAAAGGGTTATATATTATACTAAAATCCATAACGATTATTCTGAATTTTCAACTGGACATAACTTTTTATTCCCGTTATGAAATCTGGATTTTTCACATTCATTGGGAAGATATTTTCAGACAGATTCAAATATTTCTGGTTTTACTGAAATCCGATTTGTTTTGAATCTTGTACATTCAATTGAAATTTGAAATCGAATTTTGAAACTGCCGCGCCATTTCAGGCTCGTTTTATAATTAAAATAAATTTATTCGTTCTAACTTCGATTTAAATATATTTTTAGTCGTTATTATTTAAAATAAACCATTTTAAATATTCGAAATTCATTAAAATTGCCAAAATAAAAAAAATTAAATTGGTTCTGATTTTCTGGGTTGTTACAAGCACACCCGTTAGCACCCCTATCTGTTCGTGAGCTACGGCGATCCAAATCGTCTGAGAATTTGTAGATGTTCAATCCACATATATTTAAGGACCTATCCCAAATTTGAGCTCGTTTCGATATCCATAACATATTCAAAATCTTACCTCAATTATTCACAGTTTATACATCTTTTCAAACCGTTAAATTTAAACATCAAATATATTATTGTAGAATGTCGAAACGAACTCAAATTTTGGATATGTCCTTAAATATATGTGGATCGAACATCTACAAATTCTCGTTCGATTTGGATCGCCGTAGCTCACGGACGGATAGGGGTGCTGCAAACAGGGGTACCCCAAATCGCTCCTCTATATATATATGTATATATGTATATATATACATATGTATATATATATATATGTATATATGTATATATATACATATATATATATATATGTATATATATATATATAAAAGGAGAAAAAAAATCGAAGCTGTAGAGTATGAAACCATAGTAGCATGCTCTCTACTGTTTTCTATTGTAGCTATACCCTCGCATGTCTCCCTAAAAATAAAATAAAACATTACTCTAAATGCTGGTTACAAAATTTAAAACGAAAGGTCACATTTCCCTTTATATCACATTCTCTTCCTTTTCGTTCTTATTCCACCCTATTTCTCATGTACTACTTATTCCTAACCAACCTGAAGCTCTCTCTCTAAATTTGAAGCCATTCCTATTTTCAAATGCATGTAGCACACTAATTTCTCAAACGCATGCAAGCAATTTTCCATTATCAAATACCTAAAGCCCTCTCTCCAAACTATAAAATGCAAGCATGCAAATGCAATTTTCCATTTCTGAATTTAAAGTAGAAACACGCTGACCACCACCTCTGCTCCGCCCTCTATACCTATCACCTTCCGCATCCGCCTATTATCTCTTAGCTCGTACATCCATCGTAACTCGAATCCGATCCAACTCCTTGCTATAAAACCTGATCTCCACCTTCAACCAAACCAAGCCAGATCCGCCCTCCTACAACATCCGCCCTCCCTCGACTTTTGCATGCCGACAGCCACCTTCAATCGCCGCTGTCTAAGGTGAGTTTCCCCTCATGATTTTTCTTTGATTTAAGTAATTTGACATCAATATTAAATTAAAAATATAATAGTATAATCCCTCTTGTTGGTTTGCATTGCATGCATATGTAGTTATATATATAAGATAAGTTGGTTGTTATTTCATGTTTATGTCCTATAGAATTGCCTATCAGTCTGTAGCACATTCGGAAAATTGTTGTTTCATTTTGTAAGTATATGCGGCAAAACGTTGAAAAAACTTGTCTGCCTTATTTAAACCCAGTAAAACCTTTTGTTTCATGGGATTTGCCTTATTATAATAGCCTGTAGAAGTAAAAAAGGATGCCTTCACTTTCCTCTTGTTATGTAGCTTGCATGGGTCGTTGAAGTGTATGATGTCCATTTTTGTCTTATTCGTTCATGCCATGTTGCGTAGAATTGATGTTTAGTTACCCTTACTATGTGTATAAATCATATCATGCTTGCTGAGTGTAATTGCATGACCGTGTCTTATTTTAAACACACATTGACACTGTATTTACATTGTCTACCTTTTTCACCATTTTTTCATTTTACACAACTACACTTATATTTAATTATGCTGCTTTGCCACATATTCTACCATGATACTTCCATGCCCTATTTTGAAAATCTAAATTGGCATGTTCGAACACCCTGTTTTGTCACTTTGCTTCATACAATCGGTGATAAATAACTTACTACACATAAGAATGTCTTGCTGAAAAATGAAAGCAAATATGTCATACCTAAACTCATGCTGCCTTGGTATAACGTACAGTATCTTACGAAACTGATATATCAGTTTGCGCACTGTGATATAAATGTGTGTGTACATATATAGTTGGTCTGACTTGAATGATTATATGCGTACCTTACAGACTTGTTTGGAAGCTTGAACTCGTGTTTTGTCTTGAACCTAAGACTGCTTAGTTATATGAATTTGACAGTGGACATAGAATATGAAATTCTAGAAACCGCATATAAATTAGGATTAGTTGTTTTATTGTCAATGTTATAATTGAAGTTGATTTACTTGAACAAAGATGAACTCTGACTCGAATGTTATGTGTTTTACGTGGAACACTTAGGTTAGTCATGAGTGTTGCCGATTTAGATATTTCAGCTATTGAAGTTAAAAATACATGAAGATGCGCGCGCTCTAGGTCAAAAATTCTTTGAAGTTTTGTTCAATCAAAATCTATGTAATTCCAGTGTGTAAAATTTATTGTACAACTCTGATATTTTGTGTAAAATGCTTCCGCCATGAGATATTGTAGTTTATTTATTCTGTGATTTCTATGTCTAATTCTATTTAAACCGTAAGCTAAATATCAATCTATCATTTTAAGTAGTTTAAGTTGTTTTAATTACGACTTGAAGCGGTCTAAAAGGCAGGTCGTTATAATTGGTATCAGAGCTTTGGTTTGCACAAAGCTTAGCTTGTGGTCTTTAATAATTGGTCGCTAAATCACTGTAGGGAGGGCATATTTTGAAATATAAATTATTTTGAAAGTAAATAACTCATTTAACATGATTATTTCAAAATATGTCTTATAATAGGAGTTTGAGTATTATATTCAACGTCACGATTAGACTGTCGGTACGTGAAGATTTCGAACATACGCTCGGCCAGCGTATGTACAAAGTCTTATACGTACTAGATGGATATGAAATCACACTCTAGTCTCTTGAAGATGATTCTGGTGATTGTTGCAACATGACCATTATTTATTTTCGAGTCTTGGAAGTGGGATAACCATATGATTCCGATTGAAACATCGAGAAATGCTTATGTTATCTTTATGAATGTTTGAAATGGAAATGTTTTAAGTAATTTAAATATACTAGTACTTAATACTGTATTTTGGAAAAAGAAATTGTGTTTTTAAGTGATTATATATCTAAAATATTTTGGAAAGGAAATATCTGAATGGAGAACCCACTCTGTCGGTTAAAAAAATATATGATAAATTTATTTTGTCATTGGGATTCGTTATTGAGTTTCAAATCGGGGGAGACCAGTATAGGTAGCTTTGCTACTTATTCGTTTGATAAAGCGAATTTAATTTCTGAAATATTTTTCAATACACAAATTTGAATATATTTTGGATGATTGAAATAAAATCCCAAATTGAATCACGAGTTTGGATTGAGCGATATAATCCTATATATTAATTTATACATATCGAATAAAATATATATCGAATAAACAACTGAGTTTGAATTCCCAACGATTGATGAAAAATTTGATTTTTCGACTAGTTGAACAAATTCGATCATTACAAATGGAATTTAACTTGAGTTATATCATTACAAGCTCAAAATAAATTAAATCTGAATAGAAATTTTGAACAATTAGTTCAACTTGGAATGTAACCAAAATTGAGGTTTAAATTTCAAATCAATTGAAATTGAAGATTTAAATGGGAAACTCGAGATGTGATCTAATTTGAACCTTCATTTCAATTTGAAAAGTAATCGACTTGAGTTTGAAGTTAAATTGAGTTTAATTTCAAAATGAAACTAACATTAACTAAATTTCGAATTTTGGATAATTAATTTGGATTGGGTTATTTTTGGAAATTAGTTCTGTTTATTATACAACTATTTTATTCAAATTAACATTATTGTTTTTTGTCTTATTTATACCATTTGCTTATAATTATCTTTGATTGCACACTTTTTTTTTCAAAATCTATTTAGTTCATTCAAATTTAATTTTCCAAATCTAACTAATTCATTTACCAAGCCTATCTATTTTATTAAATTCATTTTTATCAAGCTAGTTATTTTACAAAACCTATTTATTTTTTCAAACCCATTTTCAAACTTATCTAATTATTCAAACTTATTTTCCAAAAAATCTATCCATTTATTCAAGCCTATTTTATATCAAACTATTATTTTCTTTTTAAAACTATTTTGAATATAACTTAATTATTTTGATAGATGTGTATATATATATCCAATTTGAATAATTTAAAATCCAAAATGATTGAATATAAAGATTCGATTGAAAATCGATAATCAAAATATGAAACGCAATTTGAATGTGAATATTTGATAATGAATCGATTTGTAAATATGAATTAAATTTTTTGAAATGACATTGAGTACTTGAATCAATTTGAAATCTACTTAATTTGATATTGAAATGAAAATTTGGAAGATTATCGACTTATGGATATTGTGATACGAAATGTTTGAAACTTATATCACCTATACAAGTATGAGATTAATTCAAAAACCACTGATTTGGAAGATAATTGATTGAAATAATAGCCTTATATAATGGAATTTATATGAGAATGATATGTTTGAAAAACGTGATTTGGAAAGAAAATCTTATGATAATTGATTGATATTTATGTAAGTGCGATATATGCGAAACGTTAAATGGACTACTATATATGTATAGTATGTATGTTTTCGAAATGAAGATATAGGAAATGCCTTCCATTGAAATTGCAGTTCCTAGCGTTAGCGCTTGTCGAGAGTGCCCATGAAAATTGTAGCTATGTTGGTGCTCCGTTGATGGGAGTATCCATTGATATTGGAATCCCACTCGTTGGGGTCACTTTGATTTATTTATACTTACTTGATGTTTTCATAAGCGTGATTCGAGGGGTGAGATGCCTACAATTACAAGCGATTCCACCGGGATACTGGCGTAATCGCTGCGTAACTGCGATCTATAACCATAGCGTAATTTGAGAGCGAAATGCCTATAGTCACAAGCAATTCCGCTGAGGATAGTGGTGTAATCGCTGAGTAACCGCGATCTATGCAACAACCATGATAAAATTTGAGGGGCGTAATGCCTATGGTTACAAGTGATTCTACTGGGATAGTGGCGTAACCACTGCGTAAATGTGATCCATGACGGATTGTGCTTTCTGTATCTATTTCTAAAAGTTTTTTTAAGTATTTTCACTGGAATTTGAAACAAGTATATTGAGTACTTGGAGATTTTTAGTCGTGCATCTGATCAACGTATGTCTAAATTTTGTAAGAATGAAAATGAACTTGTTAAGCCTTTGAGTTATAAAAGTATTTTGACATCAAGTAACAAATTAATAACATGAAAATTTAACATTGTATCACTTCAACATAATAAACTAAGAAATAGATTTTAAATATTTTGCAAGTTCACAACTTTGAAACAAATAAAAATACTAATTCTCGTCTCCGGAAAGGAAAAGAACTAATGGAATGAATACGTGGTAGAACATAACTCTTTCTACTCGTATAACAATTTTTGATTTAGTTTGAATATACAATGTTGTTTCTAAATAAAGTTGTTCACTCGATTCTCGACGACAGACACTAACAAGATTTTTTGATGTGAATCTAAATTTTCTATTATAGTTTATTGCTATGTAAGGTGATTAGAAGTTTATAATCAAGAAGTTGAATAAGAGAGTGATCGAGTTAATAATACTAATTGGAACCAAAATTTTGTGTTTGAACAAACAATCGAAGTTGATATGCGTATGTCGTTTAATTACTAGTTCCTTATTTCATTCCTTTTTGCGGACGAAAAGTTCTTAGTGGGTGAGATTGTAACATCCCGTATACTTCTGTAACGATCCGCATTTTTGACCACTCCAAGTCAGCAACTAAACCAACTTAAACCGTTCAAAACAACATATTGTTATACTGCGGGGTTTAATAATCAATCACAGAATCACAGACATAAAATAATAGAATGTCTCGTAGCGGAATAAATAAAATACAACAATAGTTCATGAAGCTACTAAATAAAATTCAAAACTTATACATTATATCAGAGTTACAAAATTAAATACAACGGAAGTCTAAATACAAGAATTTTTAATACAAAGAGAAATAACTAGAAAAAATAAATAGAGATGATATCTTCAGCAAATCTCCAGCTTCGAAAGGTGAAATCTCGATACCGCAATACTCGATCCGACCTGAGTAATAATGCAAAAATAAAACATTCGGACCAGAACTAGCATCCTTATATCAGTGAATCAACTCAAGCGAAATATTCAGTGAAATGCATCAATAACTTAAAGGATATTTGGAATTTCCATCCTTTAAGGTCCGTCAAACTAGATATCATATAATACAATACGCTATTTGATACGAACCAACCCCCGCTCCAAGGTGGCAAGCTCAGTCTTTGGAAAATAACACATTAATCGCATCAGCATAAAACAGAATATAGCATAATATATGAAATTGGAGAATAATTTGCATCATATCATAATAGCGGAACCATAACCATCATCAGAGTTACACAGATACAGGATCCACTTAGTACATAACAGGTTCCATCAAATAGATAACAAGTCCACAACATAATCAAATATAACATGCATGAAGTAATGTTTCAATTTAAAGAGAAATAATAAAAGAAAAAGTCTTTATCTTCAGCCAAAAGAGCACCTAATGCTATGGTGCATATCCAAAAGAAAGCCAATCACCTGTTTACTTGACTGCCAGTGTAAAAATATGGGCACCCAAGTTTGCAAGGGAAAAACAAACTACGAGTCAGTCATGGGACTGCTATGAGAAATTCTATAATTACTTGACTTTATTTAAAATGGGGCAAATCACAGAACCACGCCGTATGTTAGCAAACGGGTTTACTCCATTGGATTGCCAGTGTATAAGATAAAGTAAATCAAGTAAACAACGCAATGCTTTTAAAAAAAATGAAGCCGTTATAAGACTCAGGTCCCATCACGCAATGCAACGTAAGCCGGAGGATAGAGTTTAACCTTATAATGGCCAAACTTGCTTGATACGCTTGAAAACAAAAATCATTTGATATTATTATTAATGTCTAGATGGGTTAAACCACTTTCAAAATAACTGTATCAATCATAGACGTCATTGGTACCATATATTATGTAGCCATATAGGTTTAAAAATAAAACCGCACAATATCGTAATGGAAATTGGGTTTTCATCTATGAGTCGAGGCAAGGGATCTTCCTCTCCAGATTTGAGACACTCTAGCAAATGCCTCAGGACTCAGACTCTGGTGAGCCCTTGGTTAGCATCAGGGTCGGTCCACACCTAACATTTGTGGATTGGTTATTCCTGAACAATATGTTTCCCGGCCCTATTGGACCTATTACTTGGTCATTGGCAACCAATCATAACCGAGGTGCCCCGCAATCCGTCAACCACATAAGTAAAAATGTCTGGGCTCCATACCATGACACAACTTCTAGCTAGAAAGAAATGCATATCCTCCCTAAGGTCCTCATCCTGTTTTTGACTCACACCGGGGTGTGAAGCTCGCGAATTAACGCTATACACAAATCTATGCTACTTAATTCTGTGCTTTGATCACCAACCACAAGACTTTGCTTTTCAACAAAATCCTTGATCAGTTGCACCTTAAAATGTCACACTGTCAATCCATACCATATCATTGATTTCCACCGATATATAACCTCTAAGCTCGTATGTCTCAGAGAAGGGTGTTAAGCAAGAGAATAAATTCTCCACCACCAAACAGATATATATATATATATATATATTTAGTAGAGATCAAATACATAGCACACATTACAATGTCAAAACAATCCATTCATATGTCTGTCCTCGGTCTGAACGAAACCGGAGGCACCTTATTCCTCATTCCATATGTCCAATACAGAAGAGAGGTCCTCCCATATCCGGACAATCAACAAGTACATCCGGACAACTACCACTATAAGCCCTTCAAGGGAGCTACCCATATCCAAGGCATCAGTAGTAATCCATACGATGTGAAGATTACCGGTCTTGCACCGTCTTCATTATCCTCGACATCTAGTCGTCATTTAATTATTTGAAATGAGATTTAACTCAGTCTTTTCAAATAATTCACGTATAAAGTTTCAAATCAAATTATTTTCCTTAGTTAAATCATTGACCTACACCATTTGTTAACTTATGTAAAAAGGTTTAGTCGAGAATATAATTCGGTCATCGAATTAAATACTGAAGTCATATCATATCCCATATTCGTTTTATAGTTTTCATGCCAAATCGTTTAACCATTTATATTTTACAACCCAAGAAAAAATTTATTTGCATACATTCTAAATCACTTAACAACTTGAAATGATTTATAAAACGATTTCAAATAAAATCGAGTGCTGAATTCTGCGAATTAGTGAAACTGACGAGTCAAAGATGAAGTCGAAATGGGCCGAAACTCGGCCAGGAAAGAGCCTGGATGGATCTAAACTATTGACCGTGGTTTCCACTGGTCAACAGCCCAAAATCATAATTCAGACATCTGAGTTAAAAATTCAGACGTCTGTTTTTGCAATTTTCTAAACCAACAAGGATTTAGTTCATTTTTGACCTATTTCAAACGTCTGAATTTTTTTGGCCAGCCGTCTGAATTAGAATTCAGACATCTGAATTAAAATTTCAGACATGTGAATTTCTCTACTTGTTTATATAATTACTTGGAGCAGGTCAGACGTCTAACCTAAATAATTCAGACATCTGAATCCTGTTCCAAAGCACAATTAGCCTTGAAAACATGTTCAGAACGATATTGACGAATGCACGAAGGCCTATGATATTGTATTCATGTATATGAGGCTTCTAAGACATGCCGAAACAACTTACAACACCAAAATGCACATGCACAAACATTCATACAAGAGATTTGCAATGGTTTGATTATAAATTCAAAGGTGAACTAAATTCCTAACCAAATCATACCAAAGCGATTCAAATGACTTGTGAAGACTTAAGACTTTTCCAGGGCAGCAATGGAGCTTCACAAGATCACCAAATCCACTCATAGCATATGAATTAGATCATATGGACAATCCTCATCATAAACTTTCAACTCAATGTAACATAAATACATGAAATCGTCTAAGTTACACAGGCATATGCAAACCCAAATGAACATTAAGTTACTCTTTTACAAGCCAATAGCTTGTGCATAGTTGTGAGTTCATGAATAACCTATATCAAATAAAAACGATTTTATTTGCAATACTTCACATTTATCGTCATGTTAAACTCATATGATCTATCAATAGTCATTTCCTCAACCCAATCTTAATCACCTACTTCATATTTAACTAACACTAGCCCTTTTTGTTTCTCACAACACATATTATGATAGAAAATCTCACCTTTTCTTGTTTATAAACAAGGAATGGACCCAAGAGCAAGCAAAACATGATTAAGTTTATAAAGTGTTTTGATGTTATAAACACTTTGAACTTCACGGCATATATATATATATATTATAAAATAATATTCGAAAAATAATTTTGATTTTGGGATTGGGATAGATTGCACTCTGTTGTACCAATGGACCAAAACTCCATCTTGTCGACCTGATTTAGGATCGCTACCTAAATCGGTGGTATTAAATTTCGCCCATCTACCACCAAAGGTCAAACGGTCTGCTACATTAGGCAATTTTGTTGTTTGATCGGGATTCCCGATCGGCGGGTCACATACTACATCAGATGGAGGCGTGGGGTCCCACGTGTAGTGCTGTGAACGGGTAGCATACAACCTTCGCCTTAGAACGTCTTGGTTATCCTGGGTTGATCGCCAGGTGTCGTTACGGCGCTATGAGTGGATTGCGGTGCAGATGTCTCGAAGTGTCACCCTTCCTTCCAATATTGCATGAAAATCTATAATCTAAATACATATAAATAGATTTCCAAAGAGTTAGGTCTTAGGAATCATCAAAAATCAAAGAGGAGATAAGCTAGAGAAGATGGAGAAGATGAAGAGGAGCTTACCTAAGCTTCTACAACTTGATTTCCACAAGAATTAGGCTTGGAATCAAGAACCCTAGCGTAGGAATTTTAATTTCCCTCTCCACTCTCCATTTTTTTAATTATGCTTAAGTGTTTTGAGTGAATGAGAGAAAGGGCTGATTTAGGGCACTTAAGTGAAGTGGCTAAGTTGGCAAACCAAGCCCTAACCAAAGTCGCAATTTCCCCAAACTCCAGACATATCGATCCTTATAATTTTCGACCACCTAAACGACGTTTTGAACTCATTGGAAGTGGTTTCGGGTCCAAATTCATTTGTATACAAAATGTTACTTTTAGGACTACATATTATATTTCATAGCGACTATTCTAAACTTTAATTTGGACATAACTTACAATTCATAAAGTGAAATCTCCATTTCTTACACTCGTTAGAAAATTACAATTCAAAATATTTCAACATTTCTTTTTTTTTAATCAAATTCTGATTTATATTGGATCCTATACATTCATTCAAAGTTTAAAATCAGATTTTCAAACTACCTGCCACTTCAAGTTTATTTTAATTTAAATTTAAATTTATACGTTCTAACTTCGATTAAAATAAATTCTAAGTCATTTATTCTCAAAATAATTCATCTAAAATATTTGATTTCTATGAAAATCAATTAAAAATAAAATTTAAATTGGTTCCAAAAATACGGGTTATTACAATCTCCGGCTCCCACTTAAGACTTTTTCATCCCTGAAAAACAAATGATAGAAAAGTAGGAACTAAATAACAATGTACCATAACATAAATGTACCTCTAAATAGAGCTAATTAGAGATATCCACTCTACGCTTGGGATACTCCTGTTTAATGCTATCTTCTGTTTCCCATGTATAGTCTCTAGGATCTCTGTAATGACCCGCAAAGTCCGTGGCATCGGAGTTGTCTATATACATTATACGTTCAACCCAAATATCACGAAAATACGAAACATTTTTTTTAGAAAAAAAGGGTAGAAGAAGAACAGAAATAACAACACAGAATATCACATCGCAGCGGAACAAAATATAATATGTCATAACTTTTGGAATACAAAATCTCAACTGTATAACATATACTTATCAGAGTACAACACTTACTACACATCGGAACAAAACTCTATATAACTAACGCTGAAGCCTCCTGCTCCAAGCTCCTTTAGATAGATCTGTAAAATCCTGAACTACTTGACTTCCCGTACAAATTTAGGCACCCAAGAGTTTAGGTAGAACTAAACAAAATAAACTCCGGGTCAGTCATGTGACTGGTATGAGTAAACAGTTTAAAACAGTTTCAGAAACTAAATGATATCTCATAAGACCACGCTGTATAACGGAACGGGTTTTTCCCTTACGAGAATCCAAACACTTGATTTAACTTTCAAAAATCCTTTTGAAAGGAACGATAATCTTTATATCAAAACTCTTTTGATATTATAATAATGTCTATCAACCACAACATAATAATTATCTAGCAGAATCGCTTCCATCTCACGTTCTACATACATAGTATACAATCAAAACCGCAAGCATATATTGGGTAATGGATTTCCAACTATGACAAGGTATGGAACCACCTGCCGCTAGTATATCTCTAGAGGAAAATACACCGAGTTCAACAAGAACATCTTGCAACTCAGCCACACATGACCGACCACTCATTTCGCTTGAGTGTATCGAATGTATATCACCAACGTTTGGGATCAACAACCGTTTCCCGAATGGGACAGCATCAACAATAGATATTTAGAAGTAAATAAAACTCTAGATCAGGTGATTATACACCCGAATAGGTGCGACCTACATAGCCATGCTGCCTGCCCGAATTCTGTCATTTACCGGTTGATGAGGCTTGAGGTTACGCTTTATCATCACATCGAATTTCACTTCGAATGCCACATTGTCAGATCCATCGAAAATCACTAATTGTCGTCTACAACAGTATATTACGTGTTAGCTAAAGAAGTTTCCTTCTTCGCTTCCACTCTTGGTACAGTTGAAGAAATAAATGTACGTGACCTTTCTGGAAATACTCTGTCAGACATTCATCCATACAAGTCATACAGGAACAGGATGAACCGAAGGTACTATTTCTATTAATAGAAAAAGTCCTTGCACTCTACCCCATCTTCGATTATCTTCATATAATCTGATTCGCAACGCTACTGCCAATACAGAGTGGTTCTTCGAATAATAATTCAACCGGTCTCTCCATATTGACAACGATGGTCAAAACTTCGATAGTCTGTGATTTAACTATCGAAAAAAACAAGTGTTTCGATAGTCGATGATTTAACTATCGAAGAAAACAAGTGTTCATCCAATTATCAAACAATCACTGAGCCCTTAATTAATATTCCACTAATTTAATCACTTCTCTATTTCTTTATCAATATTTGTTAACCAAATATTTTCAATAACCATATTGGCCTTTTACGTTATTTGGAAAACATTTCCGAATATCGCCTTCCTTTATTTTCTAAACTTTTAGAAAATATATGCTATTTATAGTTGGAAAATATTCCAATTACTTATCTCTTTTCCGATCTCGTTTATTTCTATACTTAGGAAATATTTATTATTCTATTTCCAAGTTTACACTTATTTGGGTTAAAACGGATGTTGTGTAAAACATCGTTACGACAACCCAAATACTATATTCAACTAACTCTTATCCAACATTGATCTTCGAGCCTGAAATTTTACCATTTATTTGTTAATAATGAAATCAATCAAGTTGGGGTATAACTACCTCTCAGACCTTGACTGAATAACATTTATAACGTAAAAACAGATATGACTACTTACTCGAATAATCAATACCATACAACTACTTCTTCACTTTTAAACACATATACACTTTCTCTTTCTATTCTTACTAGATTTTATTCTTATACTTCCTTTTTGATTATACTATTCTATTTCTAAGTTCGTTTCCTTATCGACTTCTATATATATTGATATATATAGATTTCTAGTTATCAAACTTCTTAAAAATATTCTAACTCCTTAAATTCCCGGAAAAATTCGCCATAACCTCCTTTGGACCGGGAGCATCTGGAAAATCCCCAAACTGCCACACAGGCCTCTCTAATCACAAAGAAAAAGGAAAAGCCAAGCGGCTTGCCGATACGGCGCATAAAATCTCATATGTGAATTAAATACATACCTTTTTGTCGGGCATTCTATTTATATATCTTCATTAACTTCATTCCATACCTGTCTCGTATATATATACCTGCCCAATTTATTTCCAACTTAATCCAATCGTTTTACTCAATTCGTTAATTTAGTTGCTAATTAACTCCTTTGCCTATTTCACTTTTATATTTGAACATAACATGTTCAAATATATTTGTACTTGTTTACAACTAATTAAAATTCCAATTTCCATTTAAGTTTCATATTCGATTCCGATTACGAATTCTCAAGTCCAGTTTACTTATCCAAGTTCAAATTCGATTCATAACTCGATTTGCCAGATCACTTGAATAACTTGGTAATCATTGCCAGATCACTTATTTAACTGCGTCCGATCACTTGTCAAATCTGGTGATTCGCCAAGTGCCAGATCATTTTAAATAACTTGACAATCATTGCCCGATCACTTGGTTTGTTATTCAAAGTTCCATTTCAAATCCTTTATTCAAATTCCATTTCAAATCCTTTATTCGAATTCCATTTCAAATCCTTTATTCGAATTCCATTTCAAATCCTTTATTCGAATTCCATTTGAATATTATCTTCAAATCCTATGGTTTAAATTCCATTTGAATACTATATTCAAATCCTATGTTTAAATTCCATTTGAATACTATATTCAAATCCTATGTTTTAAATTCCATTTGAGTACTACATTCAAATCCTATGTTTTAAATTCCCTTTGAGTACTACATTCAAATCCTATGTTTTAAATTCCCTTTGAACACTACATTCAAATCCTATGTTTTAAATTCCTTTTGAATACTATATTCAAATCCTATGTTTTAAATTCCTTCAAATCCTATGTTTAAATTCCTTTTGAATACTATATTCAAATCCTATGTTTAAATTCCTTTTGAATACTATATTCAAATCCTATGTTTAAATTCCTTTCGAATACTATATTCAAATCCTATTTGAATTTTCTTTATTGAAATCCATTTGAATTCCTTTGAATTCAAATTCTATTTCAATTTCTTATTTGAAATTTCAAATTCTATTTTAGAAGAAAAATAGAGTTTCCTTTTTAAATCGGCAAAATTCCTTTTCATGATATTTTTAAATATCAACACTTAGGCCCAATGATATTTAAACATCAAACAATCAATTATTTATTTTCCTAACACATCATATATGACAGTATATATGCAAACAAATAAACAAACAGAAAATATCATTTTGAGGAATCCTGTTGGATTCCTCCAACCTGTTTTCCTGCATCCACAGACGTTAGTCAACATAGTAATACCCGTCCTGCTTCGAGGCTGGATATCGCGGTATAGAAGGTCATCCACTATCATAGCGTGGGGCGTATAGGGTCATCCGCTAATGGTACTGCGGGCATCCGCTAATGAGACTGCGGGAATCCAACCAATCACCAATATATATATATAATAGCCACAAACACAATCCTATATAACTATTATATTTATAGCAACAAATAAATATTTAATTGCATCCAACCATCAACAAACAATTTATTTTAATGCTAGAGTTAGATTTTACTCACATTGATTTTCCATTTGCTGAATATCCATTTAAAACTCCATATCATCTTAGCTACGAATTTACTCGAGGCGTTTATCTCGTACCTATGATTTATTCGATTCATATATTAACAATTCATAGTATCATGAACTTAAATTTATTTATTTAAATAAACAATAAACTAATCGAATGAATTATTCTAGGTATATTAAATAAATAAATAAAAACATTACCTTATCACTTCTACAAAATAACTCGATCAATTACGAAGTATATCTTCGAACAGTACCAAAACCGTAATCAGCCCAAAACTGCGTTTTTTCCACTTGGACAATTCATCGAACACCTTAATGGCAGCTATCTTTTCTCCCTTTATCACCAAAGAGGTTACTGTCTACTTCAGTAATTAACCCAAAACAACCGTGAATTACCAACCACTTGCACTTCGTGAGCATCACCCCACTGTCACCAGTTTCCCCAAATCTGACACTCCCTTGAACATCATCAGACAATCGAACTCTGTCTCCTTCTTTTTCACTGTGTCTCTTCCCTTCATTTACCATCGAAATTTTGAATGCAAGTACCAGTTAGTTACAGGTATCGACACATGCTCCATATTCCATCGCGTTGGCCACCTAACCGTCGCTGACACCACCATCGAACCCCCTTCAATCTCTTCATTTGAACATCGCTTCCAGAGCCATCGCTACAGGAAGACATCGACTTCACCCAAAATCGAACTGACCTCAAATTCTGACCTAACCATCCGTTGTTCGAACTCGAACAATCCAAATTGCCAACATCGCACATGATTCGAACACCAGAAACGAACACACAGCTTTGGAGTTTGAAAGTAATAATCCAATTTGATTTTCACAGAATATCCCTTTTAAATTTGTTGAGAAATGAATATAATTTCCGTTCAGTTCAAATGAAATAACCAAAGGAAGGGTTAGCGATTTTGATATCGAGAAAGAGGAATAAGAGCGGCTTTAAATGGAGCAGTGGTTCAATTTCTCTGAACAGAAAGAGGGAATCGAAATTAAAAAGAAGAAGTAAGGAAGAGGATTGCGTTTATATGTCTGAAAAGGAAATACGTTCCCCTATTTTGCTCCATTCCTTTTCTTGTGGTTTAGAAGATGGAGACGTGTTATATTTTCTCCCTTGGATTTTTAATGGTTAGGAAAGGGCCATGTTTTAATTTAATTTTAATTTATTTAAACCGGTATCCTTTAATTTAAATTACCACGTTTATTTCAACTCCTATTTGAGTCCAACAACAGACCTTCCTAGGGTTAAACCATTATTCTGAATACACTGGGATAGGTCACGAAGTCTAACTCTATCATCTGTAGAAGATATTAATTTTAAATTGATATAGATTGAATTCAGCACAATTTATTCTACGATAATAAATTAATATTATCGTTTCTAATTCCAACAGGAGTCTGAACTGTATTTAATTCAGTTTTAAATCTCGAACTGAGTTATATTTTCGCATTACGATGAGTTAATATATTCGATATTAAATCGAAATTGGTTATTTAATTGATAACTTAATATAAATATTCATTTATATTTATCCACCCAATATTTAAATCCATATTAAATATTTATAATTAACCCATAAGAATCCGGGTCATTACAATCTTCCCCACTTAAAATAATTTCGTCCTCGAAATTGCTAAGGTAGAAAAAGTGCTACAAACCCATTTATCTTTTCAAAACTTATTTATGTTGATACTCAACATTTAAAACTTCCTTACGTAACTCTCTTTCGAATAAATCCCTATTTGATAACTCCTCACTTCGAATAACTATATTCGATAATCTCTCTTTCGAATAACTAGATTCGAAAACCTTTCTTCAAATAAACTATATTCGAATTACTCTATTCAATTTTATTCGAATAAACTATATTTGATTTAACTCCTTCATTTTAACTCTAATCGATTAACTCCATCGAATAACTAAATTCGATAACTCCTTCGAATAACCAATATTCTATAACTCACTTCGATTAAACAAATCGATAACTCTTTTCGATTAAACTATAATCGATAATTCCTTTCCTTTAACTCTATTCGAATAAACTAATATTCGATAACTCTATTTAACTCTTATTCGAATAACTAATATTCGATAACTCTTCTTACTTTATTTAAATCACTAATATTCGATTAACTCAATTGATTCTATTTGAATAAACTATATTTGATTTAACTCCATTCGCTTGACTCTAGATCGCAGCGATCACAATGGTTACGCCTGATTCCCTCGGGAAACATCCAACCGCCCTAGGCTATCTGCAGCCCTGCGAATTACGCTAGCAGTCGTACGAAATGGCAACTTATCCTGAGTAAATATGCTTGACTAACTCTATCTCAATAACTATATTCGATCAACTTTAATTGAATAACTAACATTCAATTAAATCCTAATTCGATTAACTATGTTCAATTAACTCTATCTGGTTAACTCTTAATTTGAATAACAAATATTTAATAAATTCTAATTGAATAACTAATATTCAATTAACTCCACGGATTAACCCTAACTGATTAACTCTAACTGGTTAATTCTTACTCTAATTGATTATTTCTAACTCTAATCGACTTCTCCTATTCGAATAACTCCTATTAGATAACGTTTATTCATTTATAAAGATTTACTTTTAGTAACGGTTCTTCACTTTATAAATGTTTTCTGTAATAACGTTACTTCACTTATACAAGTGTTGTGTACCCCTTCTATTTAAAACTATCAGTGTTAAAAGCCAATATCTCTTCTCTATATAAGTTCAGACTTATATATTCCATTTATCGAATGATAAATATTTAATTTAATTTATAAACTGTTATTTATAAATTAATCTTTTATATTTATCTGTTAAAACAGATTTCCATTTTTTATTCATCTTCTAAATACTCCTTTGATTAAATTCTATTTATTTAACAAATAAATATCTCATTTATAACATTCTATTTATTTTCTATAAATAAATATTTCCATTTAATCTATTTGTAAATGTTTTACAAGTATTTCCTTTTAACTCTATTTGTAAATGTTTTTACAAATATTTCTCCTTCTATTTGTTTGCACATAACTTCCTTTGTATTTGTGTTACAAATATAATTCCTTTATATTTGTTTTACAAATATATTTTCTTTTTAACTCTTTTGGTTTTTCCTTAATTCACACCCAATTCATATTTCATTCATATTGATTTTACTCAATTTATTCATTTCGATCCATTTAACTTACTTAAGTTAAATTTAATTTCAATCATTCAAATTCCCAGGGTTCTATTTCAAGACTCCTTTTAAGTAATATAAATATATACATATATTTATCTCTATCTCAAATTCAAAACGTTTGAAATTTTCAAACAACTTGTTTTCTTTCAAAACAAATTTCCCATCAAAAACTTTTCTAAGGCAACAATTCATCACTTAGAAACTCGAAGATGAAGACTGATGATGTTGCGACCATCATCAGAATTATTTCCCAGCCACTGAAATGAGTTCAGTGCTTTATCATATTCAAAATCCATTCAAATGATTTTTATTCAAAAATCCTTCCAAAGTAAAGCTATATTATTTTAATAAAATTCGGAAAATATTTTCCAACTTCCCAAGATTTTAAATTCTGAATTCTGGTTGGAATTCAATTTATCACATTTGTATATATGTCATGCTTATACAAATTCTATTGGTTATATATAACTATTTCTGTTTTATAATCTAATTTGATTATAATACTAACAATCAACTCAACCATTTAAAACAATATCGTGACCAATTTTCTGTTCAAGTGTTTATAAACTCCTATCGACATCGTGGCGTCCCACGATTCGATCAGAATTCATAATTCACTCAACAGACTAGTCAACACAATATAAACAGTTTTTATATCAAATAACAAATACGCTCTCTCGTATATATATACACTCAACTCATACTAGGGTGCTACTGACCCTATCTCTAATGAGCACATTCCAACAAGCCTAGGTATTCGCTCAACCTAAGCTCTGATACCAACCGTAACGACCCGGAAAATTTGGTTCAAGTAGGCTTTGCAACCATCCACTCCTCATCCTCCCGAAGCAGCAAGGTAATACCGCACTGTGGCTTACATTGGTACCCCAGCACCATGTTTTACGGCCAGCCTTTCGACTTCACAACCAACCCTCATTTTCGGGACATGTAGGGGTAAGAGTCTCCCGTTCGCCACCTAACGAAAAGCGAGAACCCCCTATCATGCGACACATGCCCCAAGCATGCAACATGGACTAGTATGAGTAAACGGTTTAAAACAGTTTCAGAAACTAAATGATATCTCATTAGACCACGCCGTATAACGGAACGAGTTTTTCCCTTATGAGAATCCAAATACTTGATTTAACTTTCAGAAATCCTTTTGAAAGGAACGATAATCTTTATATCAAAACTCTTTTGATATTATAATAATGTCTATCAACCACAATATAATAATTATCTAGTAGAATCGCTTCCATCTCATCTTCTACATACATAGTATACAATCAAAACCGCAAACACGTATTGGGTAATGGATTTCCAACTATGACAAGGTATGGAACCACCTGCCGCTGGTTTATCTCTAGAGGATAATACACCGAGTTCAACAAGAACATCTTGCAACTCATCCACACATGACCGACCACTCATTTCGCTTGAGTGTATCGAATGTGTATCACCAACGGTTGGGATCAGCAACCATTTCCCGAATGGGACAGCATCAACAATAGATATTTAGAAGTAAATGAAACTCTAGATCAGGTGATTATACACCCTAATAGGTGCGACCTACATAGCCATGCTACCTGCCCGATTTCTGTCATTTACCGGTTGATGAGGCTTGAGGTTACGCTTTATCATCACATCGGATTTCACCTCGAATGCCACATTGTCAGATCCATTGAAAACCACTAATTGACGTCTACAACAGTACATTATGTGTTAGCTAAAGAAGTTTCCTTCTCCGCTTCCACTCTTGGTACGATTGAAGAAATCAATATACGTGACCTTTCTGGAAATACTCTGTCAGACATTCATCCATACAAGTCATCCAGGAACAGGATGAACCGAAGGTACTATTTCTATTAACAGAAAAAGTCCTTGCACTCTACTCCGTCTTCGATTATCTTCATATAATCTGATTCGCAATGCTACTGCCAATACAGAGTGGTTCTTCAGATAATAATCCAACCGGTCTCTCCATATTGACAACGATGGTCAAAACTTCGATAGTCTGTGATTTAACTATCGAGGAAAACAAGTGTTCATCCAATTATCAAACAATCACTGAGCCCTTAATTAATATTCCATTAATTTAATCACTTCTCTATTTCTTTATTAATATTTGTTAACTAAATATTTTCAATAACCATATTGGCCTTTTACGTTATTTGGAAAACATTTCCGAATATCGCCTTCCTTTATTTTCTAAACTTTTAGAAAATATATGCTATTTATAATTGGAAAATATTCCAATTACTTATCTCTTTTCCGATCTCGTTTATTTCTATACTTAGGAAATATTTATTATTCTATTTCCAAGTTTACACTTATTTGGGTTAAAACGGAAGTTGTGTAAAACATCGTTACGACAACCCAAATACTATATTCAACTAACTCTTATCCAACATTGATCTTCGATTCTGAAATCTTACTATTTATTTGTTAATAATGAAATCAATCAAGTTGGGGTATAACTACCTCTCAGATCTTGACTGAATAACATTTATAACGTCAAAAAAGATATGACTACTTACTCGAATAATCAATACCATACAACTACTTCTTCACTTTTAAACACATATACACTTTCTCTTTCTATTCTTACTAGATTTTATTCTTATACTTCCTTTTTGATTATACTATTCTATTTCTAAGTTCGTTTCCTTATCGACTTCTATATATATTGATATATATAGATTTCTAGTTATCAAACTTCTTAAAAATATTCTAACTCCTTAAATTCCTGGAAAAATTCGCCATAACCTCCTTTGTACCGGGAGCATCGGGAAAATCCCCAAACTGCCACACAGGCCTCTCTGATCAAAAAGAAAAAGGAAAAGCCAAGCGGCTTGCCGATATGGCGCATAAAATCTCATATGTGAATTAAATACATACCTTTTTGTCGGGCATTCTATTTATATATCTTCATTAACTTCATTCGATACCTGTCTCATATATATATACCTGCCCAATTTATTTCCAACTTAATCCAATCGTTTTACTCAATTCGTTAATTTAGTTGCTAATTAACTCCTTTGTCTATTTCACTTTTATATTTGAACATAACACGTTCAAATATATTTGTACTTGTTTACAACTAATTAAAATTCCAATTTCCATTTAAGTTTCATATTCGATTCCGATTACGAATTCTCAAGTCCAGTTTACTTATCAAAGTTCAAATTCGATTCATAACTCGATTTGCCAGATCACTTGAATAACTTGGTAATCATTGCCAGATCACTTGATTTTACTGCGTCCGATCACTTGTCAAATCTGGTGATTCGCCAAGTGCCAGATCATTTTAAATAACTTGACAATCATTGCCCGATCACTTGATTTGTTATTCAAAATTCCATTTCAAATCCTTTATTTAAATTCCATTTCAAATCCTTTATTTGAATTCCATTTCAAATCCTTTATTCGAATTCCATTTCAAATCCTTTATTCCTATTCCATTTCAAATCCTTTATTCAAATTCCATTTGAATACTATCTTCAAATCCTATGGTTTAAATTCCATTTGAATACTATATTCAAATCCTATGTTTAAAATTCCATTTGAATACTATATTCAAATCCTATGTTTTAAATTCCATTTGAATACTACATTCATAATCTATGTTTTAAATTCCCTTTGAATACTACATTCAAATCCTATGTTTTAAATTCACTTTGAATACTACATTCAAATCCTATGTTTTAAATTCCATTTGAATACTATATTCAAATCCTATGTTTTAAATTCCATTTGAATAATATATTCAAATCCTATATTTTAAATTCCTTTTGAATACTATATTCAAATCCTATGTTTAAATTCCTTTTGAATACTATATTCAAATCCTATGTTTAAATTCCTTTTGAATACTATATTCAAATCCTATTTGAATTTTCTTTATTGAAATCCATTTGAATTCCTCTGAATTCAAATTCTATTTCAATTTCTTATTTGAAATTTCAAATTCTATTTTAGAAGAAAAATAGAGTTTCCTTTTTAAATCGGCAAAATTCCTTTTCATGATATTTTAAATATCAACACTTAGGCCCAGTGATATTTAAACATCAAACAATCAATTATTTATTTTCCCAACACATCATATATGACAATATATATGCAAACAAACAGAAAATATAATTTTGAGGAATCCTGTTGGATTCCTCCAACCTGTTTTCCTGCATCCACAGACGTTAGTCAACATAGTAATACCCATCCTGCTTCGAGGCAGGATATCGCGGTATAGAAGGTCATCCACTATCATAGCGTTGGGCGTATAGGGTCATCCGCTAATGGTACTGCGGGCATCCACTAATGAGACTGCGGGAATCCAACCAATCACCAATATATATATAATAGCCACAAACACAATCCTATATAACTAATATATTTATAGTAATAAATAAATATTTAATTGCATCCAACCATCAACAAACAACCAACAATTTATTTTAATGCTAAAATAAATTAAATGACTGAGATTTTACTCACATTGATTTTCCATTTGCTGAATATCCATTTAGAACTCCATATCATCTTAGCTACAAATTTACTCGAGGCGTTTATCTCGTACCTATGATTTATTCGATTCATATATTAACAATTCATACTATCATGAACTTAAATTTATTTATTTATATCAACTATAAAAAATTCGAATGAATTATTCTAGGTATATTAAATAAATAAATAAAAACATTACCTTATCACTTTTACAAAATAACTCGATCAATTACGAAGTATATCTTCGAACAGTACCAAAACCGTAATCAGCCCAAAACTGCATTTTTCCCACTTGGACAATTCATCGAACACCTTAATGGCAGCTATCTTTTCTCCCTTTATCACCAAAGAGGTTACTGTCTACTTCAGTAATTAACCCAAAACAACAGTGAATTAATAACCACTTACACTTCGTGAGCATCACCCCACTGTCAACAATTTCCCCAAATCTGACACTCCCTTGAACATCATCAGACAATCGAACTCTGTCTCCTTCTTTTTCACTGAGTCTCTTCCTTTCATTTACCATCGAAATTTTGAATGCAAGTACCAGCTAGTTACAGGTATCGACACACGCTCCATATCCCATCGCGTTGGCCACCTAACCGCCGCTGACACCACCATCGAACCCCCTTCAATCTCTTCATCTGAACATCGCTTGCAGAGCCATCGCTATAGGAAGACATCGACTTCACCCAAAATCGAACTGACCTCAAATTCTGACCTAACCATCCATTGTTCGAACTCGAACAATCCCAATTGCTAACATCGCACTTGATTCGAACACCAGAAACGAACACACGGCTTTGTAGTTTGAAAGTAATAATCCAATTTGATTTTCATAGAATACCCCTTTTTAATTTGTTGAGAAATGAATATAATTTCCGTTCAGTTCAAATGAAATAAACAAAGGAAGGGTTAGCGCTTTTGATATCGAGAAAGAGGAATAGGAGCGGCTTTAAATGGAGCAGTGGTTCAATTTCTCTGAACAGAAAGAGGGAATCGAAATTAAAAAGAGGAAGTAAGGAAGAGGATTGCGTTTATATGTCTGAAAAGGAAATACGTTCCCCTATTTTGCTCCATTCCTTTTCTTGTGGTTTACAAGATGGAGACGTGTTATATTTTCTCCCTTGGATTTTTATTGGTTAGGAAAGGGCCATGTTTTAATTTTATTGTAATTTATTTAAACCGGTATCCTTTAATTTAAATTACCACGTGTAACGACCCGCCTTTTTGCCCAGTTTTCGCCGGTAATTAAACCAACTTAAACCGTTCACAAAGACGAATTGTTATGGGTACTTACACATATTGAACAAAATAACAGAACTTTACATTGCATAGTACAATATTACATCAGAGTTACATCGAATATCAGAGTTACAACATATACAGCGGAAGAAAGGTAAATATACTCTCGGCGGAAGAAAATCACATGGTGCGGCGGAAGCTCCAATCCTAGCTTGAACTCAAATCTCAGAAAGCGCCCAAGTCCAGCTCTAACAATCTAAACTGCAAACTAAACTCTAACTGCCCGTGTAAAATTATTGGGCACCCAGAGTTTAGGAAGGAACAACAAACTCCAGGTCAGTCATGGGACTGGTGTGAGAACATAAAACATTTGGTTACAGGATTTATTTAAAGTTGGGAAATTTATCGGACCACGCCGCTAAAGCGGAACGGGTTTACTCCAGGTAACTTCCCGTGCATATCAATTCGCAATGACTTTGGGAAAATGAAGCTGTCATAAGCTCGTCCCACATCACACAATGCAAGCGCACACCAGATGAGCGAGTTTTATCTTATGATAACCAAACATGCCTTCATACGAAAATACTCTTTCACTACTTAATATATAGTGTGGAAAACCATTTCGCAATTAAATGTATTAATCCTAGACGGCATAATACCCATAATATTATGTCGCCATATATATATAAATCAAAAATCGTATGGCTCGTATTGGAGATTGGATTTCCAACTTGATGATTCCTGGCACGAAAGATCAATCAGGGATACAAAACGAAGTGCCTCAACGGCTTTTTCGACCATACGCGGACACCGACTACACATCGTCAGGGCAGATCAACGGTTTCCGACCAGACGTGGCCCCCCGAACATACCCAACTTCCCTAGGTTCATAAGTGGTTTCCCACTGCTGCACAGCTCCATCATCAATTCATATATAAGTATAAAACCTAACCGCCAGTTTCTCATCAATCCGGGTGTGAGGTTTGTCGATGTCATGTCATACACAAAGCGATGCTTTGATAAGCTATTCCTTGATCATTACTAGCTCGTCTCATAACTTGGGTATGCCACATTGACAATTCACGACATATCACTGATTTAAATCAATGCATACCCTCTAAGTTCATATGACTTAGAGATGAGGATAATATATTGCCACAAATCCGATATACATTAACGGAAATCAGTGCTATGCGGTCAATTTCAACGTCAGACACACCATCCATACAAATCCATTCTGGGTTTGAACGGAACAAAAATCCGAAAATCTCCAAATACGCTCAGACCTCATGCCACTGATAGTCTCGTATTGAGTGATCAGCCCAACCGAGACATCGACGGCCATCAATCCAAGCAATTCGAAGATCATCGGTCTTCACTCGTCCTTTGACCAAGCCTCGAACAACATCATATTATTACTTGGAATGGTTTTCGAATATATATATTCGGTCCCGGTCTTCCCAAGTAATAAGTGTGTTTTAAAACAGTTGTTATGAATCACGCAGAATTTTCAATTCAAATCTCCTCCCGTATCATTATCAATTCTTCTACTATCGAGGTTAGATTATATTTCATAACTTGTTATCGCCTTACCATTCTTTGAACGAAATACACTCGACGTCTTATATTTTCAAACAAATTAATAAATTGTTGTCATCTTTTCATAAGTTTACAATTTTACCAAATTTAAATTGGTTTGGCTTTCATTCTAAATGGTTCACTCCACTTATGTTTCAATAGACTTTAACGATTTATTATCCAACCTCGCTCCTTAACTTAGGAAAGTATTAGATTGTCTTGAACTCAAATCTTAGATTAAATATAACCGAGCTCTTTTATTCTTACATTTCCTAACTTAGAACCAATAATATTCGTAAATATTGTACAAATGATTTTTAAATCTTTAAAAATATTTAACCCGTTCTTACCAAACCTAACAACTTCAGGCGTATACATTCTCCGTACTCAAATCATTTATAACAACGTTAATTGTTGCTGAAAGAGCTGCAGTGGTTAATTAGATCAATTAGATCCAAAATATTTTAAAAGTTCGAGTAGTTCAAGTTACACAAAAATATGATTTATCAGCTCCATATAACGCTCAAATGAAACGTCTCATTATTCTCAAAAATAAATTCAATCTTTATAACTTAACCTTTTAAACCATTTTTCGAATGTTTATATTTCTATTCGAATACAAATATTCTTTAAAAATCCTCATTTTTTTTTTCAAATTACAATGAAAATTTAAATAATATAATTTTCCACATCTCGAACGTTCATGGTTAAATCAAGTGAAGGAGAGTTAAATTTATTTCTCCGCATAAATTTGTAACCGTGGTGAGTGCATTTCATACCACCGAATTTAACCATACCATACGATCATACAGCAACATGAACATTCATGGCAATCACAACAAACAACCATTTAATTTCGCATAAGCGTCATGTTCGATGACGCTCAACATTTCCAATACATATCATCCATTCTAATGCATACAACAATATTTCGTACATACGCGTTAGAGCACCAACGCGCATAGATGGCAATACGAACTTATACGCCATTTTTCCAACTTATAATCAACCATGCATGCAACAAATTCTCAGATATTACCATATATATATGAAGATATGTAGCATATAAACCATATAACTTTTAAATACAGTGTTCTCACCTTCATCGCTTTCCGTTTTGTTCTCATAGCTTTGTATCGACTACGTACAATTTCACGCACAGCACTAGCCCTTAACGTACAAATAGCGAACCCGTATCAGCTGCGTACTATATCTCGCACGCGTCAAATACCCTTCTACTAACACTGCGAACACACACAGTCTTCTTCATTAACATGCATATATGATTACACATATATATATATATACTCAATATATATATGTAATATATGATACTCACCTAACTTACTATACTAAGAGAGGCCTTTGTGGACTAAAAGACACAACTGTGTGGAGGAAGTGAGTGTTCGGTCAAGGTGCTAATGCGGACTGTTTTAAGGAACTAACAGACCACTTTTTTTTTGTCTTCTTTCTGGACTGTTTTTTTTTTCAGTACAAAAGGAAAAGCTGAACTTGTATGCGAAACAATTTGGCGGAGAGAATGGACAGTGCTTACATGCAAGGCTGAGGTGGTTTGGTGCTTACGGTTTAAAGAAGAACTGAGGGGGATAAGATAGTTTTGCTGTACTGTTTGTATACTTTTCCTTTGACTGTCGAACGGGTTTAGAGGAAAAGTGGGGCACTGCTAGGCGGTGCAAACGGGACTGAAGCAAAGTGTCAGCAAGTGCTGATGGAAAGTTTGTCGGAGTCTGGAGGGTAGGGTATACTCGGAGGTATTGGCGAACTTGAAGGGTGTAAAAAAGAAGGAGCGAGTTGAGAGTAGGATAGCGGTGCTGGGTGCGGACGGAAGTGATGGCCGAGGTGCTTTTGAGGCGGAGCTGGCTGATGGAGTGGGCGGAGAATGAGGAGGACGGGAATGGGAAATGTGGTGGGTGCGAGAGATTGTGAAGTTGACAGGCGATGTGGGTTTTCTGAGGAAAATGGAGCAAATAAAAGAAGGGAGAACACGTTTTGAGGAAGATAATTAAATGAGGAAGGTCGTGGATATAAATAGGAGCAGAAATATATATAGGAGCTGACTGCGTTTTCTTCCCTCCTTGCGGATGCATGATGTCTACAGTAGAGGGAAGAGAACACGGTGCAGAACGAATCGATGGAGGCAGAGCATTGCGTGGTGAAGTGGTTAGTTTACCTTTCCAAAGAAGAAATGATTACCAACTAAAGCTGCGTCTACCTTTTACTTGATTTTTGACCATTAAATCACCAATTTTTACTCAGCTTACTAAGCCACTTGGCACCCATCATATACGTGCATCAAGACACCTATTTATTAGTTAAAATTAGGCCAATGCATGCATGACAAAAATAAATTAAATTTATTTATTTGAAATTTTGATTTATGGTGATACTTTTATAACAAATCTTAAATGCAACCAATACAACATTTTACACCATAATATTTCAACACAAAACATTATTTAAAAAAATATTACTTTTAAAGTATATTAACAAATAAATAAATAATAATACATTTTTTTTTATATATACTTATCCCTCTTATAAGAATTTATATAAACATCACGAGTTATAAAATTCAAAATTCACAAATCTTCATATGTAAACAAACACTATTACTTTACATATACATTCTACCCAAATATAAATCTAAATTAAATTTCGAATATATATACAATCAAATCATCACATGTTATCGATTAATATTACTTCAAATTTTTATATATATACTTATATTACCAAATATATGATAAAATTTTAAATATTTATAAATCTATATCTTGTAGTAAATAAATTATCGTCGTATCACACAAAAATCATATTCCTATTTTTAATACAAATCAAAGTTTGGTAGTGTTTGCACAATAAAATTTTATAATCTATCATATTTCTTAAAAATATATTTTATTCAAATTATTATAAATAAACAAGGCGCATATCAAAATCAAAATATAAAGACTTATTATTTATGTTTTAAATCTTATATAATTTTAGAAAACTCAATTTATATTCTAGAATTCCATTTAACTTAGTTAAAAACTTGGGTTGTTACATTCACCCCTCCTTACGACTTTTCGTCCTCGAAAAGGGAAATGAAAACCTTTAAACTTAAATGACTAAACCAAAACCTTTTATACAGTCTGGAAACATATCCCAAGGTATTAGAATAAACAGACTAATATCATTACATACCACATACATATCATAACTGTCCAACAAACCATACAATCGTGTCGACATACAAAAGATGTAGCTATCCCTACCTGAGTACGTGTCACGTACTTGAGGTAGTCCAAAATTACATAGTCACAAAAAGTATACCCACCTAGGTACTAGATCCTCAAAAACCATACTAGCCCTAAAACACCCCCGGTGCGTCTATGCACTTAAAATAACATACATACCAAAAGCAATGTCAAAATCCATCCCCGATCTAATCATCAGATGCGTCTGATCCATCGTCTGATGGACCGGACAGACTGATCTCCTCGGGCTCCTCATCCGCAAATGGCTCCTCATCCACAAATGGCTCCTCCCAGACCTCGATTTCTTCCTCGTCGTCTGCTATAAAATCAAAACCTCCCTCAGCCTCGTCTATGGGCTGCTCAACTACCTCCACAACCTCATCAACTAGAAAGCCATCATCACCAACTGCCTTACCATCTCCTGCTAACATCTCATTTCCATCTCCCATGTCCTCCTCACCAACTACCACCTGATTCACTTGTGCAGGCTGCTCCATCTGCTCCATACCCTCTTCATGACCATCATCCCCTGCCTCCGGTATTGGCTCACCCTCGACTATCATCCCCGGCTGCTCAGCATAAAGCATCTCTTCGAATATCTCCACTAATGTTGGGTCTAGCACTAAATCAGCGAGATCCGGTATCGCCTCATGATCTGTCAGATGCTGGTCTCTCATGCCAAGGACTTGCTGCCATACCGCTTCCACTGTAGCCTCATCGATACCTGGTGGCGCGTTCATACCAAAGTAGTCTACTGCATCTACACCTCTCATCTGGTCCACAATGAACGGCCCTGGCATACTTGCCAAACTCTTCAAATGCTCTCTCTGCTGTAGATCTAACTCAAGGCCACTCGAACTACTGGAACTGTCGGAGTCAGACCCTGAGCTGCTGATATGGTAACTACTAGACTGGGGCGGCTTCTAAACAAAAGGAAAAACCTAAGCTTAGAAAACATAAAATAAAACTATGCATGTTTCATACATCATTCTTATTTGAAACAATCTAGCTGGCTTACGAAACTGTGCTAATAAGGCAAATTCTTATCTACCGTATTTTTTTTTATATCCATGGATAATTAGGGTACTTAAATTTAAACCGTTCCTGTTTTGATTATCAATCGAGGATTATTACTTGTATCAATGGTTCTTGGTTCAGATCTAAATCCTACACCCAAATATTCCAAGTATTTAAAACATGCTAATGATTTCTATTTATCATTGTCCAAAAATCATCACCCTTTCTAATGTCCTTTACTCGAGTTCAAATGCAAATTCTACAATTCCAAGTTATCCTATTTACCACATGTTTACTCATGTTCTTTCACACATTACCATTTTAAGAATTATAAAATTTTCAAATCAAGACTTTGAACCATTCAACCCTTATAAGTTAATCAAAACTTCCTTGGAAGCAAATTTAGTTCGTATGCTAGCTCTATACTTTATGCCATTCAAAACTTTTTCAATTTTTTTTAAGGTTCCATAGAATCGCTTTTATTTCAAAATTCTCTTAACGAATAAAAATCAAACTTCGATTAAGGTTGTCATAATATTTCAAACTTTAATTCATGTTTCGCATTACCCAAAGAAAATTTTATCGACTACCCTTTAAATCTATTTGAAAATCAGACACATTAAATTTTAGCGGAAATAATTTAACAACCGAGATTCCAAATTAATACAAGTAGTCATACATTCATTCGTTCCATATCCTTGGTCTTAGTACATTGACTTCTTAGCCCTGCATTTTTTTCTTAGAACTAACCCTATGATTTGGATAAATTACTTCCTTGCACTACAGTCTGCGACTATGCTACTACTCCCTTTTCTACTGGGCAATCCCAAACTACGTGTCCCACCATCCTGCATCTATGGCATTTCTTCTCCGTTGCAGGTTCCTTGGTTTCTTTCTTTTTCTTAGGACACTTATTCTTAAAATGTCCAATTCTCTTACACTTAAAACAACGCACATTCTTCCGAATGACTTTCTCCTTCTTCTTAGACTTATTCGGGCAGTTGACCGCAAAGTGACCATCTCTAAAGCACTTATAACACTGGACATTCCTAAGCTTTCTCAGTGTTTCTATCTCTTCTTCTTCTCTTCGAGCCAAAGCCCTCTCTGCTTGCTTTTGCGTCATCCAGAATTCCACTGTGCTTCTAGGGTTAACCTAAGATTTCAAAAAGGTTATACTATTTCTTGTTTACTCAACTAGTTCATAATTGCATATTTATTCACTAGATAATCATAACCACATACATTATCTATTATTTGCAAACACTTGTTGAAACAGTATTTTCCCGACGTCTCGACTGGGATCATATAGTCATCCCACTTCCGCCACTCGGAATAGATACTGATGATGCTGCAGACATCAACAGAATCATCCTCAAGCGCTAGAGCGTGATTTTATATCTATATCTAGTACATATAGGATTCATACATACGCCGGCCATGCATATATTTGAACTCTTCATATATACTGGTAGTCCAAGCGGAACATCGAATGATTATTAGAAAATTTACCCTTTAAAAGTTGCATTTCAAAATAGTTGTTCTAAAGTCATTTACCTAGTTCAAGATGATCTATTTTTTTTTCGATACGCTCTCTCAACGAAATATTCAAAAATCTCGTTCTAGGGTATTTCTAACCCTATCTCTAACGAGATATCATAACTCTGATGGGTTCTATCTTTCATTCAAAATATGTCATACCCTATAGCTTTGTATAACCAAAGCTCTGATACCAACTGTAACGACCCGCCTTTTTGCCCAGTTTTCGCCGGTAATTAAACCAACTTAAACCGTTCACAAAGACGAATTGTTATGGGTACTTACACATATTGAACAAAATAACAGAACTTTACATTGCATAGTACAATATTACATCAGAGTTACATCGAATATCAGAGTTACAACATATACTGCAGAAGAAAGGTAAATATACTCTCGGCGGAAGAAAATCACATGGTGCGGCGGAAGCTCCAATCCTAGCTTGAACTCAAATCTCAGAAAGCGCCCAAGTCCAGCTCTAACAATCTAAACTGCAAACTAAACTCTAACTGCCCGTGTAAAATTATTGGGCACCCAGAGTTTAGGAAGGAACAACAAACTCCAGGTCAGTCATGGGACTGGTGTGAGAACATAAAACCTTTGGTTACAGGATTTATTTAAAGTTGGGAAATTTATCGGACCACGCCGCTAAAGCGGAACAGGTTTACTCCAGGTAACTTCCCGTGCATATCAATTCGCAATGACTTTGAGAAAATGAAGCTGTCATAAGCTCGTCCCACATCACACAATGCAAGCGCACACCAGATGAGCGAGTTTTATCTTATGATAACCAAACATGCCTTCATACGAAAATACTCTTTCACTACTTAATATATAGTGTGGAAAACCATTTCGCAATTAAATGTATTAATCCTAGACGGCATAATACCCATAATATTATGTCGCCATATATATATATAAATCAAAAATCGTATGGCTCGTATTGGAGATTGGATTTCCAACTTGATGATTCCTGGCACGAAAGATCAATCAGGGATACAAAACGAAGTGCCTCAACGGCTTTTTCGACCATACGCGGACACCGACTACACATCGTCAGGGCAGATCAACGGTTTCCGACCAGACGCGGCCTCCCGAACATACCCAACTTCCCCAGGTTCATAAGTGGTTTCCCACTGCTGCACAGCTCCATCATCAATTCATATATAAGTATAAAACCTAACCGTCAGTTTCTCATCAATCCGGGTGTGAGGTTTGTCGATGTCATGTCATACACAAAGCGATGCTTTGATAAGTTATTCCTTGATCATTACTAGCTCGTCTCATAACTTGGGTATGCCACATTGACAATTCATGACATATCACTGATTTAAATCAATGCATACCCTCTAAGTTCATATGACTTAGAGATGAGGATAATATATTGCCACAAATCCGATATACATTAACGGAAATCAGTGCTATGCGGTCAATTTCAACGTCAGACACACCATCCATACAAATCCATTCTGGGTTTGAACGGAACAAAAATCCGAAAATCTCCAAATACGCTCAGACCTCATGCCACTAATAGTCTCGTATTGAGTGATCAGCCCAACCGAGACATCGACGTCCATCAATCCAAGCAATTCGAAGATCATCGGTCTTCACTCGTCCTTTGACCAAGCCTCGAACAACATCGTATTATTACTTGGAATGGTTTTCGAATATATATATTCGGTCCCGGTCTTCCCAAGTAATAAGTGTGTTTTAAAACAGTTGTTATGAATCACGCAGAATTTTCAATTCAAATCTCCTCCCGTATCATTATCAATTCTTCTACTATCGAGGTTAGATTATATTTCATAACTTGTTATCGCCTTACCATTCTTTGAACGAAATACACTCGACGTCTTATATTTTCAAACAAATTAATAAATTGTTGTCATCTTTTCATAAGTTTACAATTTTACCAAATTTAATTTGGTTTGGCTTTCATTCTAAATGGTTCACTCCACTTATGTTTCAATAGACTTTAACGATTTATTATCCAACCTCGCTCCTTAACTTAGGAAAGTATTAGATTGTCTTGAACTCAAATCTTAGATTAAATATAACCGAGCTCTTTTATTCTTACATTTCCTAACTTAGAACCAATAATATTCGTAAATATTGTACAAATGATTTTTAAATCTTTAAAAATATTTAACCAGCTCTTACCAAACCTAACAACTTCAAGCGTATACATTCTCCGTACTCAAATCATTTATAACAACGTTAACTGTTGCTGAAAGAGCTGCAGTGGTTAATTAGATCAATTAGATCCAAAATATTTTAAAAGTTCGAGTAGTTCAAGTTACACAAAAATATGATTTATCAGCTCCATATAACGCTCAAATGAAACGTCTCATTATTCTCAAAAATAAATTCAATCTTTATAACTTAACCTTTTAAACCATTTTCCGAATGTTTATATTTCTATTCGAATACAAATATTCTTTAAAAATCCTCATTTTTTTTTCAAATTACAATGAAAATTTAAATAATAAAATTTTCCACATCTCGAACGTTCATGCTTAAATCAAGTGAAGGAGAGTTAAATTTATTTCTCCGCATAAATTCGTAACCGTGGTGAGTGCATTTCATACCACCGAATTTAACCATACCATACGATCATACAGCAACATGAACATTCATGGCAATCACAACAAACAACCATTTAATTTCGCATAAGCGTCATGTTCGATGACGCTCAACATTTCCAATACATATCATCCATTCTAATGCATATAACAATATTTCGTACATACGCGTTAGAGCACCAACGCGCATAGATGGAAATATGAACTTATACGTCATTTTTCCAACTTATAATCAACCATGTATGCAACAAATTCTCATATAGTACCATATATATATATATATATATGAAGATATGTAGCATATAAACCATATAACTTTTAAATACAGTGTTCTCACCTTCATCGCTTTCCGTTTTGTTCTCATAACTTTGTATCGACTGCGTACAATTTCACGCACAGCACTAGCCCTTAACGTACAAATAGCGAACCCATATCAGCTGCGTACTATATCTCGCACGCGTCAAATACCCTTCTACTAACACTGCGAACACACACAGTCTTCTTCATTAACATGCATATATGATTACACATATATATATACTCAATATATATATGTAATATATGATACTCACCTAACTTACTATACTAAGAGAGGCCTTTGCTGACTAAAAGACACAACTATGTGGAGGAAGTGAGTGTTCGGTCAAGGTGCTAATGCGGACTGTTTTAAGGAACTAACAGACCACTTTTTTTTGTCTTCTTTCTAGACTGTTTTTTTTTTTCGGTACAAAAGGAAAAGCTGAACTTGTATGCGAAACAATTTGGTGGAGAGAATGGACAGTGCTTACATGCAAGGCTGAGGTGGTTTGGTGCTTACGGTTTAAAGAAGAACTGAGGGGGATAAGATAGTTTTGCTGTACTGTTTGTATACTTTTCCTTTGACTGTCGAACGGGTTTAGAGGAAAAGTGGGGCACTGCTAGGCGGTGCAAACGGGACTGAAGCAAAGTGTCAGCAAGTGCTGATGGAAAGTTTGTCGGAGTCTGGAGGGTAGGGTATACTCGGAGGTATTGGCGAACTTGAAGGGTGTAAAAAAGAAGGAGCGAGTTGAGAGTGGGATAGCGGTGCTGGGTGCGGACGGAAGTGATGGCCGAGGTGCTTTTGAGGCGGAGCTGGCTGATGGAGTGGGCGGAGAATGAGGAGGACGGGAATGGGAAATGTGGTGGGTGCGAGAGATGGTGAAGTTGATAGGCGGTGTGGGTTTTCTGAGGAAAATGGAGCAAATAAAAGAAGGGAGAACACGTTTTGAGGAAGATAATTAAATGAGGAAGGTCGTGGATATAAATAGGAGTAGAAATATATATAGGAGCTGACTGCGTTTTCTTCCCTCCTTGCGGATGCATGATGTCTACAGTAGAGGGAAGAGAACACGGTGCAGAACGAATCGATGGAGGCAGAGCATTGCGTGGTGAAGTGGTTAGTTTACCTATCCAAAGAAGAAATGATTACCAACTAAAGCTGCGTCTACCTTTTACTTGATTTTTGACCATTAAATCACCAATTTTTACTCAGCTTACTAAGCCACTTGGCACCCATCATATACATGCATCAAGACACCTATTTATTAGTTAAAATTAGGCCAATGCATGCATGACAAAAATAAATTAAATTTATTTATTTGAAATTTTGATTTATGGTGATACTTTTATAACAAATCTTAAATGCAACCAATACAACATTTTACACCATAATATTTCAACACAAAACATTATTTAAAAAAAATATTACTTTTAAAGTATATTAACAAATAAATAAATAATAATACATTTTTTTTATATATACTTATCCCTCTTATAAGAATTTATATAAACATCACGAGTTATAAAATTCAAAATTCACAAATCTTCATATGTAAACAAACACTATTACTTTACATATACATTCTACCCAAATATAAATCTAAATTAAATTTCGAATATATATACAATCAAATCATCACATGTTATCGATTAATATTACTTCAAATTTTTATATATATACTTATATTACCAAATATATGATAAAATTTTAAATATTTATAAATCTATATCTTGTAGTAAATAAATTATCGTCGTATCACACAAAAATCATATTCCTATTTTTAATACAAATCAAAGTTTGGTAGGGTTTGCACAATAAAATTTTATAATCTATCATATTTCTTAAAAATATATTTTATTCAAATTATTATAAATAAACAAGGTGCATATCAAAATCAAAATATAAAGACTTATTATTTATGTTTTAAATCTTATATAATTTTAGAAAACTCAATTTATATTCTAGAATTCCATTTAACTTAGTTAACTTGGGTTGTTACACCATGTTTATTTCAACTCCTATCTGAGTCCAACAACAGACCTTCCTAGGGTTAAACCACTATTCTGAACACACTGGGATAGGTCTCGAAGTCTAACTCTATCATCTGTAGAAGATATTAATTTTAAATTGATATAGATTAAATTCAACACAATTTATTCTGCGATAATAAATTAATATTATTGTTTCTAATTCCAACAGGAGTCTGAACTGTATTTAATTCAGTTTTAAATCTCGAACTGAATTATATTTTCGCATTACGATGAGTTAATATATTCGATATTAAATCGAAATTGATTATTAAATCGATAACTTAATATAAATATTCATTTATATTTATCCACTCAATATTTAAATCCATATTAAATATTTATAATTAACCCATAAGAATCCGGGTCATTACAATCTCCGCTCCATTGCACTTTGACTAAATGCACCTTCTTGTTCTTTAGAACTCGGGTTTCTCTGCCAACAATCGTTTTCGGTTCTCTATGAACATCCAAACTCGGAGTAATATCCAAATCTTATTGCGATGCTTCTTCCACAATCAAATCTGAATCATGTACATGCTTCCGAAGTTGAGAAATGTGAAATACATCATGCACTCAAGGCAACCAGTCCAGCAATTGAACCCTGTAAGCAAGAGATCCAATCCTCTCGAGTATAGGAAACGAGCCAATATATCTAGATGCCAACTTCTCCGCCTTCCCAAATTGGATTACTCCTCTCATCGGAGAAATTCTCAAATACACATAATGACCAACAGAAAATGCCAAATCTCTTCTTTTAGAATCCGCATAACTCTTCTGTCGGCTCTTTGCCGCTTGTAATCAGTTCTTAATGAAATCCACTTTATCTCAAGCTTCTTGAATCATATCTGAACCCAATACTAACCGATTACCAAGCTTTATACAACAGGCAAGAGATCTACATGGTCTACCATACAATGCTTCAAATGGTGACATTTTTAAACTCTCCTGTAAGCTATTATTATATGAGAACTCCACCAAATGTATATGATCTTCCCAAGATCCTCCAAAGTCGAGAATACAAGCCCGTAGTAAATCTTCTAATATATGATTCACCCTCTCAGTTTGACCATCTGTATAAGGATGATATGCGGTGCTAAGATTGATACTGGTTCCTAATTCGGATTGGAACGCTTCCCATAACTTATAGCAAAGATTGGATCGCGATCACTAACAATGCTATTAGGAATTCCATGCAGTCTAACAATCTCTCTCACATAAATCTGAGCAAGACTCTGAGCTGTTCTAGTTGATTTTATTGGAATAAAATGGGCGCTCTTCACGAAATGATCAACTATTACCCAAATACTATCATTTCCCCTCTTGGTTCTAGGAAAGCCATCAATGAAATCCATGGAAATTTGATCCCACTTCTAATCTGGAATCTCTAATGTTTGCAACAATCCAGCGTGCTTCCGCTGATCTCTCTTAACCTGTTGGCAAGTAGAGCACCCTCTAGCATATATAGAAATGTCTCTCTTCATAGACTTTCACCAAAATGTGCGCTTAAGATCATAGTACATCTTTCTCACCCTCGGATGAATACTAAGTTTGGATTTGTGACATTCATCATTACCTCTCTTCTGAGCTCGGGAATATTCAGAACATAGATTCGGCCTAACAATCTCATAATTCCCTTGCTAAACTTGGAAACTCGAGAGTTCGCCTTGTTGAATTATTTTAATAATTTTCTGAATAAAATCGTCCTTTTGAAGAACAGAGATCTTCCTAATCAATGAAGGCGTAATGATAAGATTAGCGACGATTGCATTCTTTCTACTAAGTGCATCCGCTTGGCTTTCCATAGAGTATACAAAATATCAAGATCATATGCTGCAAGAAATTCTAATCAATGCTGTTGTCTCAAGTTCAAGTCTTTTTGGGTGAACAAATACTTCAATGATTTATGATCGGTATATAATTCGAACTTCTCACCCAAAAGATAGTGCCTCCATATCTTCAAAGCAAATACTACGGCCAATAACTCTAAATCATGACTAACATACCTTTTCTCATGCGGCTTCATCTGACGGCTAGCATAAGAAACAACTTGGCCTCTTTGCATTAACACCGCATCTACTCCTTCATGAGATGCATCCGTATAAACAGTCAAATCTTGATTGCCATCTATAATAGTCAACACTGGAGCGATAGTCAACCTTACTTTGAGCTCTGGGAAAGCTGCCTCACATTCTGTCGCCGAACTAAATCTTGCATGCTGCTTTATAAGCTTCGTCAATGGACTAGATAGCTTCCAAAAATCCTTAACGAAATTTCAATAATATCCTACCAATTCTAGAAAACTTGTAACTTCTTTGGGAGTGTTAGGTTGCTTCCAATCTCTAATGGCTATAATTTTGCTGGATCCACTGAAATTCCTTTCTTCGATATAACATGACCAAGGAACTTCACTTCTTCTTGCCAGAATATGCATTTAGAAAATTTGGCTTTTAATACGTTCTTTCTCAGAATTTCTAAAACCTGTTCCAAATGCTTCGCATGCTCGCTAGTTGACTTAAAGGAGATTAAAATATCATCAATGAAAACAAGCACAAATTTATTCAACACTCTGCGGAATACTCGATTCACCAAATCAAAAAAATAAGAAGAAGCGTTACATAGGCTGAATGATATTACTAACCACTCATAAAATAAGTCTGTACCACTGAAAATTGTCAAAGGAACACATTCTTCAGCAGTCCGCGGCTGATGGAAACCTGTAGCTAGGTCCATCTTTGAAAACACTCAAGCTCCATTCAAGCAATCTAATAAATCATCAATACACAGCAATGGATATTTACTATTCAATGTTTGCTTGTTTAAGTCTCGATAATCTGTGCATAATCTGAGAGTATCATCTGACTTAGGAACAAATACCACAGCTGCTCCCCAATTCGAGAGACCAGGCCTGATCAGACCTTTCCATAAAATCCGTCGAGTTTGATCACCCAACTCTTCCTTCTCTTTCAATATCATTCTCTGAATCGCATGCACAACGGGCCTTGCATTTAGGACTAAATCAATTTTTCTCTGCGGAGGTAAGCTATCAACCTCTCTGAATACATCCGCGTGATCTTTAACAACAGGACTATTCTCAATAGAACTAGGAGAAACTTCAAGAGCAGACCAAAATTCTTTTCTATCTAAACTTCAGCCTTCACAAGGTATACTAATGGTATTTCCAAACTTTGTTTTGACTTTAACAATTCTTTCGACACATTCAACTTCGACCTCATACTTTGTCAATCAATCCAACCCATGTATGGTATCAAATTCGGAAAAATCCATGACGATCAAATCAAAAGAAAATCGATAGCGAGAATAGGAGATAAGCATTCTACAATATAAACAAAGAACAAGAGAACCTCCTATTGGGCTGTGGACACTAATAGATTCTTCAAGATTTCCCAATTTTAAATTTATTTTCTAAGCGTTGTTGCTTGAAATAAAACTTCGTGATGCACCCGTATCAAATAATATTTTAACAGGAATATTTTTAATTGAAAGTGTACCTTCCAACACATCCGGTTTACCTTATCCAGTAGAAGTTGCTGGAGCATCCTCCATATTATATACAAGAGCCACTTCGGACTTTTTTAGCAATGGGCAATTCTTGCTAATATGCCATGTCTTACAGCAATTGTAGCATTCTCTAGTATCACAAGCTTTCTGACTAGGGCCGGATTCATTTCTTCTTGGCCTTTTGGGAGCATTGCATTCTCTAGACATATGACCATATTGGTCACAGTTGTAGCATTTAACCTTTGCTCACTTATCTTCCTGGGGCTTAGTTGCTTCATTCTTGCTTACTTTCGGCTTCTTATCGGGAAGTTTTCTCTTGTTGCTAGCTTGATTTCTCTCCCTGTCCGCTGGAGAATTCCTCTTATCAATAGCCTCGTATCTGCAAGCCATCTTAACAACCTTAGCAAATGGAAGCTCTATGTGGGCGGTCACACGGTTGTGGTACCTCCTCTAAAGACCCTCGATGAACCTCTTGTTCTTCTTAGCTGGGTTATGAATTAATTCCGGTCCAAAATGAGAGAGTTCATCGAACCTCTTGACATACACATGAATAGTCCTGTCACCTTGCTGGAGATTAGCAAACTCATCATACATGCGCTCAACTTCTTGTTGCGGGATAAACTTCTCTTCAAAAGTGCCTTAAACCTTGCCCACATCATATTAGCTCCCGGATTACCCATAGTTACTGTTTCCCACCAAATTAGGGCCTCGTCTTTAAGTAATAAGGATGCTAAAAGCCTTTTTCTGTTATCTTCCAATTCTAGGCCTTCGAAGATCCATTCGCATAACCTTAACCAAGCTTGAGCTTCAATTACAGTTCTGATGCCTATGAATGGCACTTCGCCCAAGTTTCTATACTTCTTTGCGACAACATCAAGATCAAATCGTTGTTGTGGCAGTTGTTGCAGTGCGAGCTCATTATTGGCCGTTGATCCACCCTCATCGAGATCAGGCTGATTATTTACAGCAGGGATATTGTCCATTCCATAGCCTCTGCCTCTTCCACCCCTACCTCGTCAGCTCATTTCCTTTCAGTTTTGCGGATAGAAAGGAAAGAGTCAGGCCAATAGAAAAGATAGCTTAAGGAATGATAGAAGCATACAAACATATGCATGGATAACGATGTAATGATCAGGTTATATGCTATTTTGATGTCATTCTAGGATATTACTAATCCTATCTCTAATGAGTTGCTTAATATGTTATCTTCTAGAACTAAGGTTAACCAAAGCTCTGATAGCACGCCTGACATGAACCAAACCCCCGCTCCAAGGTGGCAAGCTCGGTCTTTGAAAAATAACACATTAATCACATCAGCATAAAATAGAATATAGAATAATACATGAAATTGGAGAATAATTTACATCATATCATAACATCGAAATCATAACCGTCATCAGAGTTACACAGATACAGGATCCACTTAGTATACAACAGGTTTCATCAAATAGATAACAAGTCTACAACAAAATCAAATATAACATGCATGAAGTAATGTTTCAATTTAAAGAGAAATGACAAAAGAACAAGTCTTCATCTTCAGCCAAAAGAGCACCTAATGCTATGGTGCATATCCAAAAGAAAGCCAATCACCCGTTTACTTGGTTGCCCATGTAAAAATATGGGCACCCGAGCTTGCAAGGGAAAAACAAACTACGAGTCAGTCATGGGACTGCTATGAGAAATTCTATAATTACTTGACTTTATTTAAAATGGGGCAAATCACTGGACCACGTTGTATGTCACGGAACGGGTTTAATCCATTGGATTTCCAATGCATAAGATAAAGTAAATCAAGTAAACAACGCAATGCTTTTAAAAAATGAAGCCGTTATAAGACTTAGGTCCCATCACACAATGCAACGCAAGCAAGAGGATAGAGTTTTACTTTACAATGGTCAAACATGCTTGATACGCTTGAAAACAAAAATCATTTGATATTATTATTAGTGTCTAGATGGTTTAAACCACTTTCAAAATAAATGTATCAATCATAGATGGCATAGGTACCATATATTATGTCGCCATATAGGTTTACAAATAAAACCGCACTATATCGTATGGATTTCCATCTATGAGTCGAGGCAAGGGGTCTTCCTCTCTGTATTCAATAATAGCTAATGCCTCAGTACTCAGACTCTGGTGAGCCCTTGGTTAGCGTCAGGGTCGGTCCACACATAACGTTTATGGATTGGTCATTCCTGAACAATACGTTTCCCGGTCCTATCGGACCTATCACTTGGCTATTGGCAACCAATCATAAACGAGGCACCTCATAATCCATCAACCACATAAGTAAAAATTTCTGGGCTCCATACCATGACACAACTTCTAGCTAATAAGAAACGCTTGTCCTCCCTAAGGTCCTCATCCCGTTTTTGACTCACACCAGGGTGTGAAGCTCGCGAATTAACGCTATAACAAAGCTATGCTACTTAAAGCTGTACTTTGATCATCAACCACAAGACTCTGCTTTTCAACAAAAGCCTTGATCAATTGCAACTTAACATGTCACACTGTCAATCCATACCATATCGTTGATTTTCACCAATATATAACTTCTAAGCTCGTACGTATCAAAGAAGGGTGTTAAGCAAGAGAGTAAATTCTCCGCCACCAAACAGATATATATTTAGTAGAGATCAAGTACATAACACACATTACATTGTCAAACATACAATCCATTCATATATCCGTCCTGGGTCTGAACGAAACCGGAGGCACCTTATTCCTCATTCCATATGTCCAATACAGAAGAGAGGTCCTCGAATATCCGGACAGTCAACAAGTACGTTCGGACAAATACCACTATAACCCCTTCAAGGAAGATACCCACATCCCAGGCATCAGTAGTAATCCATTCGATGTGAAGATTACCGGTCTTGCACCATCTTCATTATCTTCGACTTCTAGTCGTCGTTTAATTATTTGAAAAGAGATTTAATTCGGTCTATTCAAATACTTCTCGTATAAAGTTTCAAATCAAATTTTTTCCTTGGTTAAATCATTAGCCTACACCATTTGTTACCTTATGTAAAAAGGTTTAGTCGAGAATATAATTCGGTCATCGAATTAAATACTGAAGTCATATCATAGCCCATATTCGTTTTATAGTTTTCATGCCAAATCGTTTAACCATTTATATTTTACAACCCAAGCAAGAATTTATTTGCATACATTCTAAATCGCTTAACAACTTGAAACGATTTTGAATAAAATCGAGTGCTGAATTCTGCAAATTATTGAAACCGAAAAGTCATAAACGAAGTCGAAATGGCTGAAACTCAGCTAGGAAAGAGCCCGGATATATCTAAACTGTTGACTTTGGTCACTACTGGTCAACAACCCAAAAACAGAATTCAGACGTCTGAATTAAAAGTTCAGACGTCTGTTTTTGCAATTTTCTGAACCAACAAGGATTTAGTTCATTTATGACCTATTTCAGACATCTGATTTTTTTTGTTCAGATAGCTGAATTAAAATTTCAGATGTCTGAATTGCTCTATTTGTTTATATAATTATTTGGAGTAGGCCAGATGTCCGACCTAAATAATCCAGATGCCTGAATCCTGTTCCAAAGAACAATTAGCCTTGAAAACTTGTTCAAAACGATATCGACGAGTGCAAGAAGGCTTATGATATTATATGCATGTATATGAGGCTTCTAAGACATGCTGAAACAACGTACAACACCGAAATGCACATGCAAAAACATTCATACAAGAGATTTGCAATGGTTTTGATTATAAATTCAAAGGTGAACTAAATTCCAAACCAAAGCATGCCAAAGTTATTCAAATGACTTGTGAAGACTTAAGACTTTGCCGGGGCGGCAACGGAGCTTCACAAGATCACCAAATCTACTCATAGCATATGAATTAGATCAAATGGACAATCCTCATCATAAACATTCAATTCAATGCAACATAAATACATGAAATCTTCTAAGTTACACTAGCATATGCAAACCCAAATGAACATTAAGTTACTCTTTTACAAGCCAATAGCTTATGCATAGTTGTGAGTTCATGAATAACTCACCTATATCAAATAAAAATGATTTTATTTGCAATAATTAACATTTATCCTCATGTTAAACTCATTTGATCAATCAATAGTCATTTCATCAACCCAAACTTAATCACCTACTTCACATTTAACTAACACTAGCCCTTTTGTTTCTCACAACTCATATTATGATAGAAAATCTCACCTTTGCTTGTTTACAAACAAGGAATGGACCCAAGAGCAAGCAAAATCACCCTCCCTTCCAATATTGCATGCAAATCTCCAATCTAAGCACATATAAATAGATTTCCTAAGAGTTAGGTCATAGGAATCATCAAAAATCAAAGAGGAGATAAGCTAGAGAAGATGGAGAAGATGAAGAGGAGCTTACCTAAGTTCTACAACATGATTTCCACAAGAATTAGGCTTGGAATCAAGAATCCTAGCTTAGGAACTTTAATTTCCCTTTCCACTCTCCATTTTTCTAATTTTGCTTCAGTGTTTTAAGTAAATGAGAGAAAGGGCTGATTTGGGGCGCTTAAGTGAAGTGGCTAAGTTGGCAAACCAAGCCCTAACCAAAGTCCCAATTTCCACAAACTCTAAACATATCGATCCTTATAGTTTTCGACCACCTAAATGACGTTTTGAACTCTATGGAAGTGGTTTCGAGTCCAAATTCATCTATATACAAAATGTGACTTTTAGGACTACATATTATATTTCATAACGACTATTCTAAATTTTAATTTAGACATAACTTACAATTCATAAAGTGAAATCTCCATTTCTTACTCCCCTTAGAAAATTACAATTTGAAATATTCCAACATTTCTTGTTTTATCAAATTTTGATTTATATTGGATCCTATACATTCATTCAAATTTTAAAATCAAATTTTCACACTACCTCGCCACTTCAAGTTCGGTTTAATTAAATTTTAAATTTATACGTTCTAACTTCGATTAAAATAAATTCTAAGTCATTTATTCTCAAAATATTTCATATGAAATATTTGATTTCTATGAAAATCAATTAAACATATATTTTAAATTGGTTCCAAAAATACGGGTTGTTACACTATTATAATAGTGTCTGTGGTTAAATATACTATCGAAATAGCGTAAGCGGGATTGCCATTATTATCCTTACACCGTTTATAATACTATTGTCTATACAGATATCGTAAAATCCACCGTAAACTAGTGGCCATCAGATGGCGCTCCATAGGTACGGTACAAATCAGAATCGTAGGGGTTTCGATCAGGATAATAAGCCAAGGCACACGAGGAATACCCATGGTAGGATTCTACCGATGCACACTCAGACTGGAGGTAACACATAGCCGCGACTACCGCCCACCTTGAACAACACTCCCATAATCAAGGGTGGCCACCAATCAAATCACAATGTAATAGATATGGTTTGAAGAAGTGCGTACGATAGGAGGTACGACCTCACTTGACCATTGTATAGCACATGTTTTAGTCATTTTAATTGTGACTCGAACGTCAAGGACATCCATCATCGTTCTCATACTTCATTCCAGTAGCATTCGTCAAACCAACCTACTTCATTCTGGCTTCTCCACCATGTACACAATTGTTAAAGTGATTTTCGGTATAGGCAGAGAGTATGACAATATATGATCCCGGTCTCTTTAACAACCAAACGTTTACATTCTCCACACCTTGTCATTTAAATTTGAAATCATATTTTAAAATATCATGAATCAGTTAACTCCAAATATTGGTTTTATAAAAATTAAGTTCAAATATTCAAACTTCATAAATTTTATTTCAACTGATTCGTTATTTGATTTCATTCAAGGTTTCAGTTTTCATACTTACAAATAGTTCGATAACAAGAATCACACTTGATTTCAAATTTCTATCCCAATTATCATTATTTAAAAATATGCACATTAAACATTTCAAATCTAATAGTTCAGAAGGGAAATAGACTTTCATTTAAAATAGTTAATATAATATAAAATAGTTTAATTTAAAAATATATAGATTTGTGCAAAATAAATTGGTTTAAATGATTATAAAATACAAAATGTAGCAGTTGAATAAAGTAATTGAATTTTTAAAATAATTATAAAATGTTTAATAGTTTAATAGTTTAATATAATATAAATAGTTATGAAATAATAATTATATTAAATAATTTGAATTATTTTTGTATAAAATAATAGTAGTTGCAAAATTCTTGTTTTAAATAATAATCCAATCCGAGCCATATACCCATATGTCCAAGCTCAACTTATAATCAATTTGGTTATCAAAACTTCAGTTCAACTTACTCCAAACGAACGGTATATTCAAATTCCAATACATTACAAATATTATTCAAGTTGGGTTCAAAATGTATTACTTGAATCAAATTCTCAAAATTTAAATTTTACTTTAAATCACATTTCTTTCATTTCCTGACAATTATATATCAAATTTCATATTTAATCAACTTTTAATATTAACTTCAATCGTATTTGGATTCAAACCATTCATTTCATAAATTATTATCAAATCAGCTTATTAGGTTTAATTATCCTAACAAATTTCATATAAAACTAATTTCATCATTTCTAAATCACATTTTAAATCAATTAAGCTTAATTTTGAAATTTCATTTAAATTAAGTCATTAAATAAACTAGGCTACGATTAAATTCTAAATCTCTCTTTAAACCTTTCTAAATTTAGAGTATAAAGAAAATTTATATTTATATTTTTACAAGTCTATACTTGTATATTAAAATTTAAAATTTAAATAATATTAAACTATAATAAAAGATATATTAAATTACCTATAAAGTAATTTAAATTATTTAAATTTTAAAAATAATATTATAATTAAAATAGCTTTGTAAATCAAAATATATTTAACTCAGAGAACAATTTTTTTATTAAATCGACCAATGGTGTCTGTATATAATTTTCTACCTAGAGCAAGTAATACAGATAGGTATCAATTCACTCCGCAATTTAAATTTCGAATCCTGTGTGTATATCATTTCAACCCACATCCCAAAATCAATTCAATTCATTTCCTAAATCTATATAGTGATTAGGGTATGTATCATTTCAACTCATAGGAACTTGCAATGTAAGAACACATAATAAACAATAACAATAATGCAATAGTATACAGTTTGCAGTGTCACGATGTTCCATTCAAAAAATCTTTACAGACCCTTAAACGAAAGATTGGCATGGGAAAATAGATAAATGGAGGTCAAAACGTCCTATTTTCATGAAACGAATTGCAAATTAAAGAATAGAACAAGGAAGGAAAACTTTTTCATGTTGGGACATTCTGGTTCCAAAATGTTTTTTGTTAGCGCAAATTTCGCACCGAAATATATTTTATTGAAGCTCTAAACTTTCGATTTTTTCAAAACGGATTACTCCTTTGGATTCATGAGAGCGAACAGAATAACTTTCATGTTTGTCCGAACAGATTTCGGAGGGATTTTACAGTCGCTAAAATTTGAACTATTATGCACAGCTTTACACTGAAAATTGCGTGACCCATAAACATTCGAATTATCCGATGAAATTTTCATAGCTGCTATCTCTCACTGAACATATTTCAAATTCTAAATTCTCGTTATAAAAAATTATAGAATATTTTCAAAATAATTTTTTGATTTAGATCGGAATTTAAACCTTTAAAAATAGCAGGTTGTTACACTCTCCCCTAATTAAAAACTTCTGTCCTTTAAAAGGACCGAGGAAGAGAGATAGTAATTAAATAATTTAATAGATTTAAAAATCGAATGGTTCTCATTTATCATCTTACTTATATATATTTAAATCAGAAGTTAAGACATTTTCAAACATTTCATAATAATTTTAAGTATTCACTCAATGTTCAATCGGAATCATATAGTTACCTCACTTTCAGAACTCGAAAATTTATCATAGTCATCACCAGAATCATTTCCAAGCGACTAGAATGTGATTATGTATCTATCTAGTACATTCAGGATTTAGTACACACGTTGGCTAAGCGTATTTTCATAATCTCCAAATACTCAATAGTCCAATCTTAACGTCAAAGGAAATACTCGAAACATTTTCTTCTTAAAATAGAATATATACTAAATTTTCAAAATATATTTTGAAATAACATATTTTAGATCAACGAAGGACCCTAACTAGCAGAGGTCTACAAGGATGGTTACTGAATAAGATCAAATCGACGAATATTCAGGATTTAGTAAACCATCTATTATAAATTTCTAAGATAGATTTAGAACAAGGGTCAAGATTTAGATTTAGGAAATGCAAATCAAAGAGATATCTATAAAAGAAACTGAATCTAAAAGAAAGGAACTCTTAGAAAAAATTAAAATTTTAAAACAAATTTTTGTATCAAAAATACTTTAAAATCATGTAAAACCATTTTCAAAACTATTTATACTTTTCAAAATACATTCTCTCAAGAATGATTTTTTCGATTGATTCTTACTCATTTTAGGGTATTGCTACCCTATCTTTAATGAGTTTTAAACCCCGAAAGCTAAGGTTTTATTAAACCAAAGCTTTTCTCCCAACTGTAAAATCCCAGCCTTTTCAACCACTTCAGGTCGGTAATTAAACCTACTCAAACCGTTTGAAATGACAGATTGTTATTGCTAAGGGTTTCAATAAATCAATCATAGAATCACAAATACAAAATAGCAGAATATCTCGTAGTCGAATAAATAAAATACAATAACAGTTCATGAAGCTACTAAATAAAATTTAAAACTTATATATTATATCAAAGTTACAAAATTAAATACAACGGAAGTCTAAATACAAGAATTTCTAATACAAAGAGAAATAACCAGAACAAAAAAATCAAGATGATGTCTTCAGCAAGTCTCCAGCTTCGAAAGATAAAATTTCGATACTGTAATACTCGGTCTAACCCAAATAATAATGCAAAAACAAAACATTCGGGCCAGGACTAACATTATCATATCAGTGAATCAGCTCAAGCGAAATATTCAGTGAAATGCACCAATAACTTAAAGGATATTTGGGATTTCCATCCTCTAAGGTCCGTCAAACTAGATATCACATAATATAATACGCTATTATAATAGTGTCTATGGTTAAATATACCATTGAAACCGAATTAGCTGACTGCTAACTACAGTCACCTGTACTATGTTGTAATTTTATTATTAGCCATAATAAAATAATGTTACGGAACACTATAAAAACCGGTTGGCTATGGAAAAAAAGCGTAAGCGGGATTACCATTATTACGCTTACACCGTTTGTACCATATTTTAAACAGATACTGTGAAGTCCACCATAAACTAGTGGCTATTAGAGGGCACTCCATAGGTACGGTATAAATCAAAATCGTATGGGGATCGATCAGGACAATATGACAAGGCATACAAGGAATACCTATGGTAGGATTCTACCGATGCACGCTCGGACCAGTGGTAACGCATAGTTGTGACTACTTCCCACCTCGAACAATACTCCCATAATCAAGGTTGGCCACCAGTCAGATCATAAAGTAATAGATATGGTTCAAAGAGGTGCGTCCGATGGGAGGTGCAACCTCACTTAATCACAGTATAACGCCTATTTTAGTCATTTTTATTATTATCCGAAGGTCAAGGAAATCCATCATCATTCTCTTACTTTATTCCAATAGCGTTCGTCAAACCAACCTACTTCATTCTGGATTCTCCACCATGTACGTAGTTGTTAAAGTGGTTTTCGGTATAAGCAGAGAGTATGACAATATCCGATCCCAATGTCTTTAACAACCAAAAGCTTATATTTTTCACACTATAGTCGTTTATATTTGAAATCATATTTTACAATACCATGAATTAGTTAATTCTGAATACTGGTTTTATAAACAATTAAGTTCAAATATTCAAACGTCATAAATTTTACTTCAGCTGATTCATTATTTGATTTCATTCAAGGTTTCAAATTTCATATTTACAAATAGTTCGATAACAAGAATTAAATTTGATTTCAAATTTCTATCTCAATTATCGTTATTCAAAAATCTACACATTAAACATTTGAGATCTAATAGTTCAAAACGGAAATAGACTTTTTTTTAAATAGTTAATATAAAATAGTTTAATTTAAAAATAAATAGATTTGTATAAAATAAATTGGTTGAAATGATTATAAAATACATAATGTAGAAGTTGAATAAAATAACTGAATTTTTAAAATAATTATAAGATGTTTAATAGTTGAATATAATATAAATAGTTTTTTTCCTGAAAATTGGTTCACTTTATTACGAAAAAACCAATCATATATATATATATATATATATATATATATATATGCCTCATCAAAACCTTGTGCCCCCCCAACCTAACTGGGTGCGACAACAAAAAAAGAATACATATATAATCCATATATTAACAATAATCAAGATCAACTAATAAGTCTGCAAATTACAATCAAAACATATCAAACCCTATAAAGTAAAACAGACACATATAACCCACTGCTCTCCTCGCCTCCTCATGAACGCCAACCAGAAAATTATCTAGTATCGATCAACTTCACTCTCCATCTCCTTAAGAATTCTTCATTAAATGCCGATCTACAGTTTTGCTTCCATTACCATTGATCAAATAGCTGATTTCCTTTATCTTCAATTTCACCTCCTTTGGTATAGAATGACTTGAGAACTGCCTTTTATTTCTTTCTAACCAGATATGATAGACTGCACATGTTATTGTTGCACACCAAATGTCTTGTTTCTGGTCCTTACAAAATAGTTATAAAATAATAATTATAAAATAGTTATAATATATAAAAATCTAGTTTTAGATAATAATCCAATTCAAACCATATACCCATATGTACAAGCTCAACTTATAATCAATTTGGTTATCAACTTACTCCACCCTGAATAGTATATTCAAATTCCAGTACATTACAGATATTATTCAAGTTGGGTTCAAAATTTATTACTTGAATCAAATTCTCAAAATTTAAATTTTACTTTAAATCACATTTATTTCATTTCATGACAATTAAATCTCAAATTTCAAATTTAATCAACTCTTAATATTAACTTCAATCGTATTTGGATTCAAACCATTTATTTCATAAATTGTTATCAAATCAGCTTATTAAGTTTCATTATCCTAACAAATTTCATATAAAACTCATTTCATCGTTTCTAAATCACATTTTAAATCAATTAAGCTTAATTTTGAAATTTCATTTAAATTAAGTCATTAAGGACATTAGGTTATGATTAAATTCCAAATCTCTCTTTAAACCTTTCTTAATTTGAAGTATTAAGAAAATTTATATTAATATTTTTGCAAAATCTATATTTGTATATCAAAATTTAAATAATATTAAACTATAATATAAGATTTATTAAATTACCTATGAAATAATTTAAAATGCTTAAATTAAAAAATAATATTATAATTAAAATAGCTTTGTATATCAAAATATATCTAAACTCAGATAACTAATCTTTTAAATAGACCAACGGTGTCCGATATAATTTTCTTCCTAGGCCAAGTAATACAGATATGAATCATTTCAGTCTGCAATTTAAATTTCAAATCCTGGGTGTACATCATTTCAACTCGCATCCCAAATCGATTCAATTCAATTCCTAAATCTATACAGTGATTCGGGTATGCATCATTTCAACCCATAGGGAACTTGCAACGTGAGAACATATAAATAAACAATAACAATAAACTCAACATATCAAATATGAAGTAAACTTAACAAATCAAACATATACATGAGGTAATACATGTCACATGTGCACATTCATAACATATATATCAGCCATGTAATAGGTGGGTGTCATCTGCGCACAACATATAATAAAATTTTCTAAAACAATCCTATACATGTCATATGTGACAACCCACGTCCGTTAATGTCACTCGTTAAGTGAATGCATTAAGTTTCGTGAAGCGTTGTAGGTAAATATAAACATTACAAGACAGATATAAAATGGCAGCTTAACTTAAAACTTTTATTAAGAAAAAAACATCGTGGTTCAAAACATAGTTACATCACAAGTCTGAAATGCATAACACCCAGTACATCAATTTAAAACTTCTGTCATGTACTTAAATCATCAGAGTACAATAATAAAAGAAGCACAGTCCCCAGAACATAGCCATAGTAGAGAGATATGAAATCAAGCAGTACATCTAAGCAGCTCCAAGCAGGATGAAAGCAGAATCCTGATCAAGCTTGAGTATTCCCACCCTGAGAACTTGGGGGGGGATAGAAGAGAAAGAAGAGGAAACAAAATAGGTCAGACATAAAGTATGGCGAGTCTAGATACTTCTAGCATATAAATAAATAAAAGTATCATGACAGACATATAAACTGGGGAGATAGATAACAGCACAATAAGGCAGGTACGATAAGGTAAACAGGATAAACATGATAGAATATATTGTGCTTCTCTAGTACTTTCTCTTTCCCTACACCAATACAAGTCTCTTTCCCTACACCAATACAAGTGTCGTATGAACAATATGATCTCCAACAAGTATAAGATTATAGACTTAGGCATACTTCTAGTGAGAGATTTTACCCCCATACAATAACAGGAAGCCCAACTAAACATACCGGAGTTACCCCTAAGGATAATAACGGGCTCCTAAACATATCAGAGTCTAGATATACCCTAATTACTACCCCAATCGATCGACTCCCTACTCCGTAGATACTCTGTGCTGGCCCCACAGTAGGATGTATCACTTCCTAAAGTGGCAACCCTACGTTTTCAGGATGTGCACAATCATATCTACTGATATCACAGCGTCTTAGCCTCCTCTTTTCTGGACCCATGCACACATATGACCCCATTGGAATGCATCGCCCACACCGTCCCCTCATTTGGATATCTTACGATCAGCCCAGTAAGCATGCCCCTACTCCGACCTAGTTCGGAATACTCGTTTGATACCTAAATATGGGTTACTGACTGAAACGGGCCTCACACACAAGATGATACAAGCTTCCCCCTACGCTTGCATCCCGACTACTAGGATTTCCACATGTTATGCCATACCAATGTAATAAAATTGCATAACCCCAATGGGTTATGTTTACGGACATATATAAATATTACCCACCAGCCTAAGATATACTTAACCCTTCCACTATTTCAAGCAAGTTTACTTAACCCCTACTCAAGTTAACATGTTCATGTAATCCCTATGGATTCAACTAGGTTAAGTATTCACGTTTATTACCATTCATCCATTTATGGTTATAATGCGCTAGACCTCCCACATTAAGCCTACAACTTGTGGATGTTGGATATGTCGGGCGGGTTCAGGCTGACTTCTTCCATAAGTCAGACTTAACCTTGTGTCTCAGCACGTCATGTGTTTATGCACTTAGACCCCTCACATTAGATTCACCACTTGTGGTTGCTGGATGTGTCAGGCAGGTCCGAGCATACTTCGACCACAAGTGTAATCTAACCTCGTGTCTAAGCGTGGTTACAGTTTCTAATTACTGTAAATCTAGGCATTTTCACTGTTTAACAATTACCCCTATTTCATTATAGGTATTCATGCCCCTTATCCAAGTCATATTCATCATGTACCATATGCCCCAAATTTAAGATCAAAATCACAATTTGATTTATGCTCCGAATCCATATTTATGTATTTCGTTCAATTATGCCCAAATTTCCTAATGCAAGTTATGCCCCAATTTTAACGTTTTCCCCTCATTCCCAATTTCACACATTCGCATATTTCAACGGTATGCCTAGGCTCGAAGGTCACCTGGCTATAAAATAAAAGGGAAAAAGAAGAAGAGAAGAGAATAGAAATAATCATAATAACAAGATTGAAATATGATGACAAAAATAGGCATAGCAACTAATAAGCATACAATGAAAAAATTGGGCATAGTGACAAGATAGGCATATAGGAACAAATTTGATGAACATGCGATAATAGAACTGATTTGGAATAGTGTCATGATCATAAACAGGCATGGTGATATCTAATTAGTGAAATAGATAAACAAATAATGGCAGATCTGACATCATAAATAGACATATGCTTAAATCAATTCATAGTTATGTCAAAATAACTTAGATACACAGGTTTTGGCAGATCTGATATGATTCAATTAGTCACAGGCTTAGATCCAATTTATAAACATGTTAAGATTATCTTTTAAGTATTCATATCTAAAAATAACTTAGACTCACTGTGATCAGATATAAGAATAGGAGACTTGATTATAACTATTGAAGAACAGATCTCTGAACTTGAATGTTTGCTGAAGAAGAATAAACTATTTTAGTCTAGGTAGAGGCAACATCAAGTTCTCCATTGTTATTGTATGAATATAACAATGAGAATGGGTTCTTATTTACAGTCATCAACCAAAGAATCTAGACCAGAAATCAGTCCATGTTCACGCACAAGAATCTGCCCAGATCTGCGGTGGGGTCGACCCCTCTTTGGGTGGGTCGACCCCCCCTGTTGGTGGGTCAACCCCTATGTTGACTCCTATGGTCTATTTTCCCACACCCACTTCCCGCTTCTGGTTTTCGAAATGTTTTGAATTCTGGACTTATTATATATATATATATATATATATATATATATATTCTTCTTATGCGCATACAAACTTACCTTAATATCTTATTCATACAAGGTCCGTTTTACGCAAATCAAGTGTCTATTTTAACCAGAATTACGAGATGAACGCAACAGCGCAGTCCGTTTCACTTAATTATGAATATTTAATTAGGTATTCCTTAGTTTATCATTTTAATGTGTTGCCAAAATTAAGGGGTGTTACATTCTCCCCTACTTAAAGGATTTCATCCCCGAAATCTCCAAGTTAAGAAGAATGTATATCCTAACATCCATCACCCATCTACCCATCCATTAATCACAGACATCCATTGTCCTTAAAAGATTTCTAATGCTTATATGAACATACGCAAAGGTGTGTGTATATCTCCCTATACTACTGCGAAAGATCAGGCGGTCTACTGATTCAGTCGACCTCCTTAATGCAAGGTATGTTAGTGCCATGAATCCAACATGTATGGAAATAACCCTATTACAACGTGTAAATTCTATATGTGTACACAATCATTCATCCAAATGCAACATCCGTATGACGATACAACCATTTCCATCCATAAAAAAATACACATGCATCCATGTGCAGTATGAGAGTGATTGAGCCGATCTAGTGCCTAATGCGTGCATCACTACACCATAACAACAAATTTAGCACACCACAATGTGGAGATTTGACATGGCGTAAAGCTGTATCAAATTTGATAGTGTTCATAGCTGTATCAAATTCATTTGGCCCACCAGGTTTTGATCTGCGCCACCTCAACTACCTAAAGTCTAACCGAATATCAATAAAATCTCGGATCAGTTCATTTTGATACGGCTTATATTTTTGGTCCTCTAGTTCCCCCTTTATTTTTCATTTCTCACGACCCCCTCTTTTTTTCATTTCTCACAATCCTTTATTATACAAACCCTAAATTGAAATTCAATCCACTCATTTGAGAAGCTTCAAATCCAGATTGAAACTCACAGTTTGAGTCTTTAATGTTGATGTGATCAATTATCAGCAACATTTATTTTGCTACATCGAATCTAGAAGAAAAACGATTTCTCTCCATTCACTCAGGATCTAGGTCAGAGAAGCTGACTGATTTTGGCGACAATGTTTTCCATTTTAGATTATCTCATGCCAAACCATCTGCGTTTCTCACAACCGATCCTTAGAAAAGTCTGATTTGTGAAGATGTCGCTACTTTAGTTTCAGTTGCGAAGGGTATGTGCTCTGAAATCGATATCATCTTCTTGGATTTGGTTTTTTTTATTACATTCAACAACCATATAATTTCAACCGCTTATTCTTTTTGGGGCTTTTAACTTGATGGCGTGATTGAATTCATTCGACTTTAGGTGTGGACGATATAGGATCGCTCTGTTTGATCTACTATTTGAGTTGATTTCCATTTTACATTTTTAGAAGAGAAAATAGTGGAAATATGCTCTGTAGTGGAAGAAACACCGTTGAAGGCAATCTTAGGCATAGTCTATACTGATATTATTATTGCTAAATAATCTATAAAATTGTAGCAGTTGATTATGTCATGGAGAAATCGGATGCATCTCTAACCACAATTGTTAGTGTATATGTTCATGATGTAGAAATAGTGGCATATGTTTAAATATATTTTCTTGGCAGGTTAACTAAAGTTATATATGGCGTTTCAGGTGGGTCTTGGCAGGTTAACCATAATATGTTTATTTTTTGAAGTGGCTAGCGAACTTATGGTAATAAATTTGTCTATCTTTTTTTAGATGATGGTTTGATCTTATATTCACTCACAATTGATATCTTTGTTAATGTTAATTTTCCCCACTGACATACCTTTTGTTATGCTTTTGTGTTCTTACTTTATATTTAGATGTATGGGAATGTAGTTTGTTGCTTTGCTCGATACCTTGGTGAAACAAATTATAATGACAATATCCTAAGGACATACATAATTTTTGACACCTATGTATTGCAGCAGGTATGTACCAGTTTGTATTTTAGTGGTATTCCTAGAATTTAAATGGTATTCATGATAATATCCCTTGACATAATATTTGAGAGCATTCTTAAAATACCACTAAGTACATGATGTGACTTCCAGCCGTATTTGTTGTTTGTGAAATAATGTAGTCTAGTTTGATACCTTGCCGCCATATTTGATGCTTGTGAAATTATGCAGTTTTAATTCTCATGTTTGCTTGTATGGTGAATTTCATATGCCGACCTGAATTTTAGCTAACTGTAACACCCCGTATGTTAAATAACTTGTTATAACATAAATCAGAGCAGAATTAAATTTAATATTCTGAATCAGGGGAAACGGGCTGTGCCATTTCGTTCGTCTCGGAAAAATACGCGAAATAGAGTCCGAGTTTTCGTAAATCGGAGTCCGTATGACCAAGTTATGGCCCGTCAAAGTTTCACGAAAAATCAAAAACAAAAACTGCTCATGTTTTGAGGCCCGGGATGAGTTTTGGGCTGTTTTTTTTGGGCCCTAAATGGTTCCTACACTTGACTTCTTCCCCAAGACATGCTTTAAAGGCTAGGATTGGTTCTAGGGTATATCCTATGGTCCTAAAACATCTAACTAATCTATATATACACCCTAATACCCCCCCCCCCTTATCCTTACCAAAAAATAGATCTAAGGCCATTATGCCACCACTTAGAAAATTGGAGAGCCTCCACTAAAAATCCTAAGAGGATTTGCAAGCTAATCTACATCTTCTTCTACTTAATCATTGGGATTTGCTTCATTTAACTTGCTAATCTTGTTTTGGTGAGTTTCTATGGCTTTAATAATCAATTGTTAAATTGATTATGGTAGGATGTGATAAGACATGGCTATGTTTGTGGATGAATGTATTTATGCAAGTTTGTATGATATGTGATTTGCAAGTTTTATGTTAAATGCAAGTTAAGGCCATGTTTTATGTTGCAAAACACCATGTTAAACATTTATGCATATGTGACATGTTATGCAAACTATATGTGAGAATATATGCAAGTTATATGTAACATGATATGCAAGTTATGCATGTGATTTTGTGCATGCTAAGTAGTTGGTGTTATGCATGTTAAGTATTTGATGTTATTCATGCTAAAGTATTTGACGTTATGCATGATAAGTATTTGATTGTATGCATACTAAGTATGGGGTTTTATGCATGTTAAGTGTTTGGGTTTATGCAAGTTAAGTGGTAGGTTTATGCATAATAAGTATTTGATTTTATGCATAATAAGTATTTGGTTTTATGCATAATAAGTATTTGGTTTTATGCATAATAAGTATTTGATTTTATGCATAATAAGTATTTGATTTTATGCATAATAAGTATTTGGTTTTATGCATAATAAGTATTTGATTTTATGCATAATAAGTATTTGATTTTATGCATAATAAGTATTTGGTTTTATGCATAATAAGTATTTGATTTTATGCATAATAAGTATTTGATTCTATGCATGATAAGTAAGTGGTTTTATGCATGCTAAGTGTTTGGTATTATGCATAAATCATGATATGCAAGTTTACCCTTTTAAATATGGTATATACATATGCAAGATGGCACTCTTATATGCTATGCATGTTTACCCTCCTTTAAGATGCAAGTCATATATGTAAGTTCGACATATTATGCAAGTTATGCTTACATGCAAGCTCAACATGTTATGTAAGTTATGTGCATATGCAAGTTATGTGTATGAGGGTATGCAAGTTGTGTGCATAGTGTTATGCAAGTTAAGTTTATGAGATTATGCAAGTTATGAGCATGATGTTATACAAGTTATGTATATGCTTAAATGCGAGCTTAATGTGATATGCAAGTATGTGAATGCTTATGCAAGTATATGAATGCCCATGCAAGTATGTGAATGCTTATGCAAGTTATGTGTATGCTTAAATGCATGTTTAACATGTTATGCAAGTTATGAGGATGCTTATATGCAAGTTTAACATGTTATGCAAGATATGTGTATGATAATATGCAAACTCATATGTCATATGTTATGCAAATCATGGGTATGATAATATGCAAGTTTGGGTTATATGTAGTTGGGTTAATATATGTTCATATATGCAAGTTGACATCCTCTTAACCCATGACAAAGTTATACGCTAAACCCATGATATTTGTGATGGATCTTTCCCTTTATTATGTCGTGAAATGAGAACGATTTACGTGGGGAACGATGGGGTAATAAATATGTTAATAAAAGTATGATTGGGTATGATTAAGCATACCATAAAAAATAAATTACCATAAGTGGGAATTTACCTATTGAGTTAGGTCTACCCCATGGGAATTTACCTATTGAGTTAGGTCTACCCATGTTATGGAAAATTTGATATTAATTAGGGATAATTAATGGGGGTGATTAATTAGGTTTAATTAATCAACTAAGACACGAGGTTGGACCCTTTTGTAGCGGAAGTCTGCCCGGAACCGACCGGCCATCCAGCAGCTACAAATGATTGGCCCAATGTGAGAGGTCTTAGTCATAAATTAAATACATGATTAAAGTAAAGACACGAGGTTAGGCCCTTTTTATGACAGAAGTCTGCCCGGAACCAACCGGCATATCCAGCAGTCATAAAAGACGGTCTAATGTGGGAGGTCTTTATGAGGTCATGATCTTAATTAATGAATTAAGAAACACTTAACCATATTAGCATGTAGTGGGACATGAGGGGTTAAGTGGGTGCCTTGGGGTGGCATGATGAGACTAGTGGGTTGCCTTGGGTGGCAATAGAAAATTACGATTAGAATACTTAACCAAGGTGGAACATGTAATTAAACATGATAAAAGGGTTAAGTAAGTGCCATGGGTGGCATGTGAGAATACGATTAGAATACTTAACCAAGGTGGAACATGTAATTAAACATGATTAAGGGGTTAAGTAAGTGCCATGGGTGGCATGTGGGAATCTAGTGGGTGCCCTAAGTGGCAATTGAAATATGATTAAAGGACTTAACCAAGATTTATAACATGTAAGGGGACATGGTTAAAGGGTTAAGTGGGATGCACTAGATTAAACGACAAGCTTAAGTAGTAGCTTGTGGGGGCCCATTTCAACCAATATCCCAAACGTATCTTTGTAGGCTCGACTCTAGTCGGGTGACGGGACACGCATATTGGGCTTGACTGTAAGAGGCCAAAACGGGTTAGCGGTGGCAACGCGGGATCAACGGGTTTCATATGCGTGTGTGGACCCGGGCTGGTTGGTAAGTCGTTGTTGCATCGTGTAGATATAAAGCCGTGCACAGTGATATTATATGGTAGCCACTTTGGGGAATGATACACCCCCTTTTGTGGGACCAGCACGGGTATCTACGGTAGGGAGCCGATCGCTTGGGGGTAGTGGGTACACCTAGTAAAAATAGGGGCAGACGGCACCTGCGTAGGGGTACAAGAAACTACCGGGTAAAAATTACTAAGTACACTTAGTGGGATCAACCTTTAAGTAGGAATTACTCTTGGTGGGTAGAACTGGTGTGGTGCAGTGTAGGAATTACCCTTGGGTGAATAAGTCTGGGGTGGTGTAATCTAATAATTATCCTTGGGAGAATAAAAGCGTCTTCTCGGTTATCTTAGTACACCCTATGTTTTGTTGGCTACTTAGTGTGGTCATTATCCCCAGAGGTACCGTACCTTATTTATGTCATACCCTAATTACTTTAATGGTTGTATTGTTAGGGTTATAGGACTCACTCAGACTTATGTCTGACCCCGTTGTTTTTATCTTTTTCCCAACCCTCAGGTCCTACGGTGGATCCTAGCGGTAGTAGAGCTTGATCGGATTTCTGTTTCCAGTCTTGAGGAGCTTGGGTAGATGTAAAGCTCCAGTTATCCAGTTATCTTTTCTTTTCTTATGGCTATTGTATGAGAGAGTGGGATTATGTACTTCTTTATTTTGATGAATATTGTACTTGACTTTTATCGTGGTTTTTATGATGTAACCAGACATGTTTATTTCCGCTGTTATGAGATGATGTTTTAAAATTTCAAGTACTATTTATACCTGTCTTGTTGTAATTTTTCTGTTCTATATTCACTAAAATACTCCACCGATGCTATGGCATTCCCTTAGTGAGTGACTATAGTGGGTGTGGGGTGTTACACGTGGTATCAGAGCAAAGGTTACCGGAACAGATAAAAATTTTAGAAAACTATTTTTCTAAAACATTTTTGGAAAGGAGTATTTTCATAAACATGTCTTTTAAGAGAAAAGTTTTTGAAAGGAAAGCATAATCCCCAATAGCCATATCTATATCTTTCGAATTCTCCATTTTGAATCTCTTCCTTTCTCTCGTTTTGAGTTTCCCCTCCGCGTATAGATGATCTTTCTAAGATAGGTAAGGATGGAAAACCACTTCAAGGGACTTAGACGTTAGTCGGATTAGAAGTTGGTTCAAGAAGGAGGAGGACTGGTAGGTATCTATTGGATAAATGATGGGAGGAAGGCTCAAATAGTTGTTTGGTTAATGAAAGATGAAACCTCATTGGTGGGAGGTTACGAGTGGAGAATAGGGAAGAAGAAGGCAAGTGGTTATCCTTTTAAGAGGAATAGGACACCTTATTAGGATTGTTCAAAGAAGCAAGGGCAAGGTATGGAATCTTCTGGAGGGTAGTTGTATTCCCTCACGACTAGGGTACCAGGTGGGGATAAGACCGTCTAGGTTGGAATTTGGATTTCTTTATTATCCAATTCAAACTTTATTTGATCCTGATATATCGAGTTCGTTTATCTCACCATTGATAGTTGAGTCACTGCACTTAGACACCAGTTTGGTAGATGATCCCTTAGTTGTTTCAAACCCAGTTGGGGCTCCATGATATGTTTGGGTTTGAAAGTTTCTATACTTAGCGTTGAGTTTAGATGTGATGCTTGTTGGGCTTCACGGGCTATGGGTTAATTTTGGGCATGAACTGGTTATCCAGTAGGAGTGCTGTTCTTCATTTTGAAGGGAGAGTTGTTAGGCTTATGGGCCGCCTAAGTAACACTCTCGAGATCTCTTGTAATCCCATAGAATCTGTTATGCTAAGGTATCTAGAATCGCCTGACACGTTGGTCTAGAGTCTGCGATCTGTTAGAGCGGTCCGGGAATACCCGGATGTGTTTGAGGAGGTGAAGGGCTTACCTCCGAAGCGGGAGATTGACTTCCGAATATATCTGGTGGATAAGGCCAAACCAGTATCTTGGCCAGTGTGCCACATGGCTCCTAGTGAGAGGAGGGAACTCCATAAGTAAGTAGGCGATTTGCTTGAGAAAGGGTTCATAAGACGAAGTATATCGGAGTGGGGCGCTCCAGTAGTTTTTGTTATGAAGGCGGATGGGTCCCTCAGACTTTGTGTAGGCTAAAGAGAACTAAAGAAACTCACAAAGAAGAATAGACACCCATTGCCAAGGATTGATGATCTCTTTGATCAGTTGGTTGGCGCCTCAGTGTTTTAGTAGTGGACTCAGCCACGGAAGTTCATCAGTTGAGAGTGGTTGAGGATAGCATAGAAAAGACTACCTTTAGGACTCCGGATGTTTTCTTTTATGAGTGGCTGGTGATGCCATTGGGTTTGACGAACGCCCCCGCATACTTTGTTGAGAAGGGTGTTCAGGGAGTACCTAAATAAGTTCGTGATGGTCTTTGTAGATGACATCTGGGTCTTTTCTAGGAGCGAAATAAGTTTTCGTATGTGCTCAATAGGCTGAGCAGGGCCAGTATAGGATAAACGACGGTTTTGGAGCGAGACTGGCGAGAACATCCAGAATTGGTCAAGGGCTTAATTATTTAGCCATTTTTACTAGTATCGTCTCACGTAGGTCGTCTGAATTCGAAGGAGGTATCCCTTGGGTGTTTGTCTGATATTGGTTTAGGCCTTTGGGGCTTGCATTTGGGGGATGCCGAATTCGACTAGGGTGGTCTGCGTGGGAGACGGTTATGATGATCTTGGATGATATTCTGGTGGAGAAGAGCATGCCCTACATCTTAGGGAAGTGTTGGAGACTCTTCGAGCGCATAGTCTTAGGACAGCAAAAGTGGATGGGATCTTTAGCATCCTATGAGTAAGGGTAACATGGTAGCAGACACCTTAAGTAGAAAAAGGTTGTCCTTGAGTTCATTGTTCGTTGAACGACGGAGCTTAGAGTTTATTTCTAAGTTTGACTTTAGACCTTCCGTTGACTTTGTACCCGGTTTGCTAGCTTCTTTGGAAGTTAGACCTACTCTTTTGGGGCGGATTGGAGAAGCACAGAGGGGCGACCCACAGTTGGTTGAGTTAGTAGAGAAGCTCATAAGGGGGGAGTCGTCCAGCCATTTGAGTAGGTACACCTTAGAGATAGAGGGTGTTTGCGTAGAGACGGTAGACTTTGTGTACCGCAGGACGAGGGTTTGAGGAAGGCTATTCTTGATGACGCACACCGTTTTAGGATGACCATTCATCCCGGTGGGGGTAAGATGTACCAAGACATGAAGAGGGCTTTCTTCTGGGCCGGTATGAAGAAAGATGTGGCCGAGCATGTCGCTCGATGCTTGGTGTGCCAACGAGTGAAGACGGAGCGAAAGAAACCGGGTGGGTTGCTTCACCCATTGGAGGTTCCGCAATGAAAGTGGGACAGCGCCTCGTTGGATTTTATTGACAGGTTACCCAGATCGAGAAAGAGTAATACAGGAATTTGGGTGGTGGTAGACAGACTTACTAAGAACACCCATTTCATACCTGTGAAGAGTAAGTGGACTGCTCCATGGCTAGCTTTTGTATATCTTCGAGAGATAGTTCGATTGCATCGGGTACCCTCCAGTATAGTGAGTGATCGAGATCCTATCTTCACTAGAGAGTTTTGGAAGAGTTTGCAAAAGGCGGTAGGGACTCAGTTGCGTTTGAGTACCGCATATCATCCTCAGACGGACGGCCAGACCGAGAGGGTGAATCATATTTTAGAAGACCTTTTGAGGCTATGTATCTTGGATTTTGGAGGTACATGGGAGGAGCATCTTCCATTGGCGGAGTTGCCCGACAGACTTAGTGATGTATTCTATGGGAGGAAGTGCCTACATGAGACCGCAGAGGTGGTAGAGCCGAGTTTACTTAGAGAAGTGGAAGCAGAGCGTGATGCGACGATTCGACGAGCTCCTACTTGCATCCTTGGGTCAGAGATTTGGAAGCTGAGAAACAGAGAGGTTCAACTAGTCAAAGTACAAAGGGGAGATGAAGAGAGTGACGCTACCTGGGAGACGGAAGCGAAGATGCGTTCGAGGTACCCTTTTTCTTTCGGAGGGTATATCCTTTTGCTTCTCCTTCATCACATATCTTGTGCTTATCTTATCCTTAGTATGTCCTCTCGTTAGTACTTTTGACCTTTAGATAGGGTAAACCTATGGTTGAAACATGTGTTTGAGACATGTTATGTATGATGGATGCAAGTGGATGCAAGTGTTTGCTAGTGGTTGCTCGTGGATGCATATACACACACTCTAGGCACTAGATCGGCTCAATCACTTCATATTGCATATTGCATAAAATTATGTGTAGGAAGCTATATTTATGGATGTATAATGATTGTGTTATCATATGGATGATGCATTTTGGTGAATAATTGTGCACTCATGTAGATATTGTATGTGTCGATAGGGTTCCCTCGCATACATAATGGATGCATGGCACTATCATGGTTTGCATATGTTCATACATTAGATAGGGAACATATACACACACTTTTTGCATATGCTCATACATCATTAGAAATTGTTTTAAGGACAATGGATGCCAGTGTTTGATGGTTGAGTAGATGGTTGTTTGGTTGGTAGGATACGTTCTTCTTGACTTAGAGATTTCGGGGACGAAATCCTTTAAGTAGGGGAGAATGTAACACCCCGTATGTTAAATAACTTGTTATAACATAAATCAGAGCAGAATTAAATTTAATATTCTGAATCAGGGGAAACGGGCTGTGCCATTTCGTTCGTCTCGGAAAAATACGCGAAATAGAGTCCGAGTTTTCGTAAATCGGAGTCCGTATGACCAAGTTATGGCCCGTCAAAGTTTCACGAAAAATCAAAAACAAAAACTGCTCATGTTTTGAGGCCCGGGATGAGTTTTGGGCTGTTTTTTTTGGGCCCTAAATGGTTCCTACACTTGACTTCTTCCCCAAGACATGCTTTAAAGGCTAGGATTGGTTCTAGGGTATATCCTATGGTCCTAAAACATCTAACTAATCTATATATACACCCTAATACCCCCCCCCCTTATCCTTACCAAAAAATAGATCTAAGGCCATTATGCCACCACTTAGAAAATTGGAGAGCCTCCACTAAAAATCCTAAGAGGATTTGCAAGCTAATCTACATCTTCTTCTACTTAATCATTGGGATTTGCTTCATTTAACTTGCTAATCTTGTTTTGGTGAGTTTCTATGGCTTTAATAATCAATTGTTAAATTGATTATGGTAGGATGTGATAAGACATGGCTATGTTTGTGGATGAATGTATTTATGCAAGTTTGTATGATATGTGATTTGCAAGTTTTATGTTAAATGCAAGTTAAGGCCATGTTTTATGTTGCAAAACACCATGTTAAACATTTATGCATATGTGACATGTTATGCAAACTATATGTGAGAATATATGCAAGTTATATGTAACATGATATGCAAGTTATGCATGTGATTTTGTGCATGCTAAGTAGTTGGTGTTATGCATGTTAAGTATTTGATGTTATTCATGCTAAAGTATTTGACGTTATGCATGATAAGTATTTGATTGTATGCATACTAAGTATGGGGTTTTATGCATGTTAAGTGTTTGGGTTTATGCAAGTTAAGTGGTAGGTTTATGCATAATAAGTATTTGATTTTATGCATAATAAGTATTTGGTTTTATGCATAATAAGTATTTGGTTTTATGCATAATAAGTATTTGATTTTATGCATAATAAGTATTTGATTTTATGCATAATAAGTATTTGGTTTTATGCATAATAAGTATTTGATTTTATGCATAATAAGTATTTGATTTTATGCATAATAAGTATTTGGTTTTATGCATAATAAGTATTTGATTTTATGCATAATAAGTATTTGATTCTATGCATGATAAGTAAGTGGTTTTATGCATGCTAAGTGTTTGGTATTATGCATAAATCATGATATGCAAGTTTACCCTTTTAAATATGGTATATACATATGCAAGATGGCACTCTTATATGCTATGCATGTTTACCCTCCTTTAAGATGCAAGTCATATATGTAAGTTCGACATATTATGCAAGTTATGCTTACATGCAAGCTCAACATGTTATGTAAGTTATGTGCATATGCAAGTTATGTGTATGAGGGTATGCAAGTTGTGTGCATAGTGTTATGCAAGTTAAGTTTATGAGATTATGCAAGTTATGAGCATGATGTTATACAAGTTATGTATATGCTTAAATGCGAGCTTAATGTGATATGCAAGTATGTGAATGCTTATGCAAGTATATGAATGCCCATGCAAGTATGTGAATGCTTATGCAAGTTATGTGTATGCTTAAATGCATGTTTAACATGTTATGCAAGTTATGAGGATGCTTATATGCAAGTTTAACATGTTATGCAAGATATGTGTATGATAATATGCAAACTCATATGTCATATGTTATGCAAATCATGGGTATGATAATATGCAAGTTTGGGTTATATGTAGTTGGGTTAATATATGTTCATATATGCAAGTTGACATCCTCTTAACCCATGACAAAGTTATATGCTAAACCCATGATATTTGTGATGGATCTTTCCCTTTATTATGTCGTGAAATGAGAACGATTTACGTGGGGAACGATGGGGTAATAAATATGTTAATAAAAGTATGATTGGGTATGATTAAGCATACCATAAAAAATAAATTACCATAAGTGGGAATTTACCTATTGAGTTAGGTCTACCCTATGGGAATTTACCTATTGAGTTAGGTCTACCCATGTTATGGAAAATTTGATATTAATTAGGGATAATTAATGGGGGTGATTAATTAGGTTTAATTAATCAACTAAGACACGAGGTTGGACCCTTTTGTAGCGGAAGTCTGCCCGGAACCGACCGGCCATCCAGCAGCTACAAATGATTGGCCCAATGTGAGAGGTCTTAGTCATAAATTAAATACATGATTAAAGTAAAGACACGAGGTTAGGCCCTTTTTATGACAGAAGTCTGCCCGGAACCAACCGGCATATCCAGCAGTCATAAAAGACGGTCTAATGTGGGAGGTCTTTATGAGGTCATGATCTTAATTAATGAATTAAGAAACACTTAACCATATTAGCATGTAGTGGGACATGAGGGGTTAAGTGGGTGCCTTGGGGTGGCATGATGAGACTAGTGGGTTGCCTTGGGTGGCAATAGAAAATTACGATTAGAATACTTAACCAAGGTGGAACATGTAATTAAACATGATAAAAGGGTTAAGTAAGTGCCATGGGTGGCATGTGAGAATACGATTAGAATACTTAACCAAGGTGGAACATGTAATTAAACATGATTAAGGGGTTAAGTAAGTGCCATGGGTGGCATGTGGGAATCTAGTGGGTGCCCTAAGTGGCAATTGAAATATGATTAAAGGACTTAACCAAGATTTATAACATGTAAGGGGACATGGTTAAAGGGTTAAGTGGGATGCACTAGATTAAACGACAAGCTTAAGTAGTAGCTTGTGGGGGCCCATTTCAACCAATATCCCAAACGTATCTTTGTAGGCTCGACTCTAGTCGGGTGACGGGACACGCATATTGGGCTTGACTGTAAGAGGCCAAAACGGGTTAGCGGTGGCAACGCGGGATCAACGGGTTTCATATGCGTGTGTGGACCCGGGCTGGTTGGTAAGTCGTTGTTGCATCGTGTAGATATAAAGCCGTGCACAGTGATATTATATGGTAGCCACTTTGGGGAATGATACACCCCCTTTTGTGGGACCAGCACGGGTATCTACGGTAGGGAGCCGATCGCTTGGGGGTAGTGGGTACACCTAGTAAAAATAGGGGCAGACGGCACCTGCGTAGGGGTACAAGAAACTACCGGGTAAAAATTACTAAGTACACTTAGTGGGATCAACCTTTAAGTAGGAATTACTCTTGGTGGGTAGAACTGGTGTGGTGCAGTGTAGGAATTACCCTTGGGTGAATAAGTCTGGGGTGGTGTAATCTAATAATTATCCTTGGGAGAATAAAAGCGTCTTCTCGGTTATCTTAGTACACCCTATGTTTTGTTGGCTACTTAGTGTGGTCATTATCCCCAGAGGTACCGTACCTTATTTATGTCATACCCTAATTACTTTAATGGTTGTATTGTTAGGGTTATAGGACTCACTCAGACTTATGTCTGACCCCGTTGTTTTTATCTTTTTCCCAACCCTCAGGTCCTACGGTGGATCCTAGCGGTAGTAGAGCTTGATCGGATTTCTGTTTCCAGTCTTGAGGAGCTTGGGTAGATGTAAAGCTCCAGTTATCCAGTTATCTTTTCTTTTCTTATGGCTATTGTATGAGAGAGTGGGATTATGTACTTCTTTATTTTGATGAATATTGTACTTGACTTTTATCGTGGTTTTTATGATGTAACCAGACATGTTTATTTCCGCTGTTATGAGATGATGTTTTAAAATTTCAAGTACTATTTATACCTGTCTTGTTGTAATTTTTCTGTTCTATATTCACTAAAATACTCCACCGATGCTATGGCATTCCCTTAGTGAGTGACTATAGTGGGTGTGGGGTGTTACACTAACTTTGAAAGATTTATCAAAATTTGATATTTATATCACGGTAGCTTAGATCATACATGGTGCTACAACGTGCTGATGATAGATGTCCTACATGGTGCTGATGATGATAGATGTCCTACATGATGACAATTGGCCGACCATACGTAAGAAAGTTTAGAATATGCTAATGACAATTTCCTTTTTAGGACAGCAGTGCATGTTCATACGAGTCTTCCTAGATAAGTAGTGCATGTGAAGCTTCCTTAGGAAGTGATGCGGCTAAATGTAGCCAAAAGAAGGCGATGAATGCATGATGAGATTGATGATGGACGGTGGAGATATCCAGCGGTTGGCTCAGTACACAGAGTGGTTTTCTCAATTCCCATGTTGCAAGTTGTTTTTTTCTTTTGATCCAGTGTCCCATATATCCAAATTTATTTGAGATAGATAAGTTTCTGTTTGTTAGAATAATAATGGTGTCGATTACAATTGAAGCTTTCCCGTGCATGTTTTGGTTTGTTTATGTGTATTAATTATGTATGAATTTCTTGAAATCTCAAGAGGGTTGGTTTGAGTATATAATATGCACTCAATATTTAAATATAAGATTGTTGATCAGTTATGTGAAATTTTGTTCTAATGTTGTTTATTTTTGTGTTAATCTATGTAGCTAATTGTATTTTTTATTTTTATTTTCAAATAGCTATGGTCTTAGGCAGTGCTCTGGACCGTATCAAATTTTGGCAACTTTAATTATTTGATACAGCTAAAAGCCATATCTAATTCATAATTAGATATGACTTAAGGTCGTATCAAATAATTAAAGACGCCGTAATTTGATACGACACAGAGCACTACCTAAGGCCGTTTGATATGGTCCAAAGCACTGCCAAATTAGCTATTAGGTGTAGTGTGTATGCATCCATGAGCAACCACTAGCAAACACTCGCATCTACTTGCATCCGTTAAACTTAACATGTCTTAAACACATGTTTACATCCATGAGATTCCTACCAAAAGGTTAAAGATTCGATCGATAGGATATACCTAAATGATAGAAGCACGTACGAATAAAAGCTTTTGGAAGAGAAGTCAAGAACATTCCCTTTAGAAGAAAAGGGTATGAAGTGCAAATCTTGTCTTTAGTCTCCTAAGTTGTACCCTCTTGGTTATCTCCCCACTGAACTTTCATTAACTTGACCTCTCGGTTGCGCAGCTTCTTAACCTCCAATCTAAGAATACGGGTAGGAACTCATCTAATTGTTGCCTCCCGTTCCACTTCAACTTCCTCAAGCATACTCGGCTCCACTACTTCTACTGTACCATGCAAACATTTCCGCAAATGAACATCCGATAATTTCTCTAATAGCTTTACCTATGAGCCATTTGACTCATTCTTTCCATTATGGGAAATGGTCCTACAAACCTTGGTGCCAGTTTCCCTATAGATCCAAAATGAACCATATTCCTCAAAGGAGATACTTTGATAGAAACCATGTCTCCCACCTCAATTCAATATTGGTCCATCCTTTATCTGTGTATGACTTCTGCCTGTACTGATTTGTCTTCATGCACTAGCGGATAAGATCAGTCTTTTCTGAAGTTTCTCTAACCGTCTTAGGTACAAGTAGAGGTCTATCTATGCTGCCTCAATTTGAGATCCTTCTGCAGGAACATATACTTGTGCGACTTATGATCCGTGTATAACTCAAACCTCTTTCCAAGTAGATACTGCTGTAAAGCCTTATGTGCGAATGTTTTAGTGGCTAATTCCAAAACATGGGTAGGGTAGTACTTCTCGCGAACCCTTTGCTGCCTAACTCCATAACATACTACCCTTTCCTCTTGCATCAAAACTACGCCAAGCCCTGTATTACATGAATTTGTTTATATTGTGAAAACTTTGCTCCCATCGGGCAAGTTCAGGACTGGGGTTGTTGTCAGAGCCCTCTTTAATTGCTAGAAAGCATTGTCACAATCTACATCCCAAGAAAATGTTAGATTCTTCCTTGCCAGTTTAGTGAGTGAGGCTGGTATCTTTGTAGAGTCCTTAATGAACTTCCTATAATAACCTGCTAAACCAAGAAAACTTCTCACCTTCGTTGTAACACCCCGAATTTATACCGATACTAAAAGAGGATAAATTAAATAATAATTAATTTAATATTCAGAATTAGAGGAAATGAATTACACCATTGCGTCCGTCTCAAAATTCTGGTCAAGATAGACATTTGGTTTGTGTAAAACAGACACCATATGAGGAAGTTATGAGGGTTTTAAGTTTGAATACGCGTAGAAAAATTATATACATCCGTATGAGTCAGAGATGAGTCAGAATTTAATCCAGAAATATTCAAATTCAAAAATTGCTCAGAGCGCCAAAATTCCCGCTCTATGGGGTCAACCCCCCTAGAGGAGTGTCGACCTTAGGGCTCGACCCCCCTGAAGGGGTGTCGACCTATGGGTCGACCCACCTACAGGGGTATCGACACCCCTAGGGCTTAGGTGGCAGTCGGTTTCATGGGGCTCTGCAGCTATAAATATATGGTTATTTCTCATTTTTTCTTTATTAGAAGTCATGGAGGCCATATGCTACTGGAGTGCGAACTGAACCATTTTTCTACAGCAACATACTTTGCAAATCAAATTCAGAATTCTAGATCCGTTCTTTCTCAATGCTCTAAACCTAATGTTGTGAGTTTCTAGATTACTTTTAGGTTTAGATAAATGAAAGTAAATTGTGAAAGACTATGACTTGGATATGTTGTAAAGTATGATTCTATGCAAGAAATAAAACATATGCTATGTTATGATAGATCTATTTCTCTAGAACCAATTCAATTGTGATTGTTCTATTGTGGATCTTGGTTTGTAACTATATTATAGTTAGTATAGATCTGTTAATTTTGGAGAGTTATATCATTGAATGGATCTAATCACTTATGTAAATCATGAACAATATGTCACGTTGAATTGGTTAGAATTGGATCTAAACCTTTATCTTAATTGTAACTTTTATGACATGATATGATGTGTAGATGTATAGATCTATTTCTAAATTATTAGATCTAGTTTATGTGGACATAGAAACTGTTAGACATATCTAGATTATCAACTTATGTTATCATGTTAGATCTATTTTATGTGATCTAAATTGTCAGCTTATGATATCATGTTAGATCTATTTTATGTGATCTAAATTATTACCTTGTTATGATGACAATTTCATGTCCATGCCAGTATCTATGTTCACCTTATTATCGTACAAGTTTATGGATGCCAAGATGATCATTTTAGTTATTTTCCCTATTATCGTTTATGACTAGGCTATTGTCTAGCTTAGGCACGTTGCCAAATTTGTGAGGGCTCTACTTAAGGAACGAGGGAAAAAATGTTAAAAATGGCATAATTTGAATATGAACATTTATGGACATGTAAATCAAATTATTGGGAAAAATAGGTATTGACACCTATAAAAGGAATGGATTAATTAATTAAAAATGGAATGTTTAGTAATTACAATTAGGAATTGTAATTGTACTTATGACACGAGGTTAGGTTGTATTAGTGGCGGAAGTATGCCCGGACCCGACCGGCATGTCCAACAGCCACTAGTACTGAACCTAATGTGGGAGGTCTAAGTACGTAAATACGAATCGGGCTGTGATACGTGGTTAGGCTCAACTGTGGTATAAGTCTGCCCGGACCTGACTGACATATCCAGCATCCGCACGTTGTACGCCTAGTGTGGGAGGTCTAGTCCATTATAACCATAAATGGACATTGTATTGAATTCGACTACTTAACCTAATTTAAAGATTGTATGATTATGAACTTAAGTTAGGGTTAAGTAAAATTGGATGGGTAGTGGGTGGGTTAAGTAAATTAGAGGGGGTGGGTAATATATATATATATATATATATATATATATATATATATATATATACCCATGAACTTAACCCAATAAGGTTATGTAATTAAAGACACCTAGTGGTATATATAACTGGTAGATAATGTAATGAAGTTATGTAATTAAAGACACCCTTTAGGGTAAGCATAACTGGCATAGGGCTATGTAATTAAAGACACCTAAGGGTATACATAGTCAGTGGAAAACCTAGTGGGGATACAAGACAAGGGGGACAGCTTATATCATATTGTGTGGGACCTATTTCAATCAATAACCCAGAGTTGGTATCAAGTAAAGAACTCTGTACTAGGCAGAGAAGGGGCACGCTTACTGATTGATTGTAAGAGATCTAAACGAGACGGATGGCGTGGACGACGCAAACCGACTTGGGACATATGCGTGCATGGGCCGGGCAGAGGGGGCTAAGACGACCATGACTCCAGTAGATATGGTTGTGCACATCTTGGGTTACCACTTTAGGAAGTGATACCTCCTACTGTAGGGCCAGCATAGGATATCTACGGAGTAGGGAGCCAATCGATTAGGGTAGGGGTTAGGGTATACTTGGACGTGTGACCTAAGCCTACCAACGTATAGTGGAAGGGATCATCTCATTTCAGTTATACTAGTAGTAGTGCAGAGTAATCATTAGTGAGGCACATACACCTTATCTTGCTTACCTTATCACACCTGCCATTTATGTAGTGATCTTTCTCTTATCCACTTTATATGCCTATCATGCTGCTTTTATTTATCTACTGGCTAAAAGTAACTAGACTCGCTAGAGTTTATGTCTGACCCTGTTATTTCTCCTTCTTTCTTCCGTTCCCTTCCCCTCCTCTCCCAGGTTCTTAGGGAGGAAACACTCAGACTTAATCAGGATTCAGATGTCATCTTGCTAGGAGCTACTTCTGAAGTATGGCTCAAGTTCTTGTCTCTACTATGACTTAACTCTTTTAATTTGGGAAAATTATGTTTTTCATATTCTTATGTACTCTGATGATGCGAGACAGAAGTTATTTTATTGTAATGGTTTTTGTGACTTATGAAGTTGTGGACCACGGTATTATGCTTTATGGTTGAAAAAAAAAAATTAAATTTTCCACTGCTGCCTTATTTATATATGTCTTGTAATTATTCTATGTCTCTTTACCTATAGCGCTTCACGAAACTTAATGCATTCCCTTAGTGAGTGACATTAACGGACGTGGGGTGTCACACTTGGTATTAGAGCTGAAGTTTACCGGATTAGATAAAAGTTTTTGGTAATTATTTTCAAAAAGGTTTTAAAAGAAAGTATTTTCAAAAGAAAAGTCTATTTTGAAAAACATTCCCCAAAAAGCCATATGTAGTATCTTTCATTTCTTTATCTAAATTTCTTCCTTTTCCCCTTTTTTAAGCATGTGGGGAACAAAACATCCCTAATATCCCAGAGGGCATCACAATACCAGCCGTAGGTATTTGGAGGCCACGACGCCGGCCGAAGGCCAATGAGACGTTCCTCCCCAAGTTGCACCGGTCATCCTCCTCCTCCTCCCCCTGCAAATGCTGACAACTTTACCAAGATCTGCAAAGACTTCCGGGCTATGGGAGGAAGGCTATTCCATGGGAACGAGACATCCGTAGAATCTCGAAATGGGTTTAAGGAGACCGAGGACTTATTCGTAATCTTTGAAGTGGAGGACCGAAGAAAGATCCAGTTAGCTGCTTAGCTGTTAAAGGACGAAGCCTCATTTTGGTGGGAAATCACCCAAGCTGGACGTCCGGTGGAAACTTGAGAAGATTTTAGATTGAGGTTCGAAATGAAATTTCTTCCCCAAGCTGAGAGAAGCACACAGATGGAGAGGTTCTTACCACTCAAACAAGGAAATTTGACAGTACAAGAGTATGTGAATAAGATCAATCAACTGGCAAGGTTCGGGCTTGAGTTGGTGGATACACCGCACAAAAAGGCTTTGCGGTTTGCTAAAGGACTGAATGAGCCTTTGTATGGCTTAGCTATGTCCCATATTCCAATGGGGGCCACCTTTGAAAAGCTTGTTGATATGGCCCTAAGGCACGAGGAGGACAAGGGAGAAAAGAAAGAAACAAAAGCTGAGGGGACATCGCAGAATAAGAAGGTATGGCCCAAGAAAGAGCAACAACAATAGCAATAGCAGTAACAACAGCAGAAGAAAGGAGGGAAAGATGATAAAGTCAAGGATAAGAGAAAATGTCGCAATTGTGGAAAGGAGAGTCACCTGATCAAAGACTGTAAGAGAAGGAAGGCCAATTGCTTTAATTGCGGAGAGGTCGGACACTTCTCTAAAGAGTGCTTGAAGAAATAGGGATCGAAGGGACGAGTCAAAGAGCAGGGACTTCTGGAGGGCAGGTGCATGCTCTTATGATCAGTGCTCCTGAAAGAGGTAGAAAAATTTCCGTAGAAAGTTTAGTTTCTCTTTCAAATCATCCAGTTAGAACACTTTTTGATTCTTGTGCTTCACACTCGTTTATATCAAGTTCTGTAGTTGAATCTCTGCACTTAGTTGCTAGTATGGTAGTAGGTCCCATAGTTGTTACAAACCACATTGGTGGTTCGGCTCATTTATCGATGATTTTTCGTGGTTTAAAAATAACTATGTTAGGCGTCGAGTTTGAATGTGATGCGTATATGCTTGGGTTTATGGGCTATGGGTTGATTCTAGGAATGGATTGGCTTACCACGTATGGGGTCATTCTGGATTATGAAAGGAGGATTGCTAGACTTCTAACTTGTCATAGGAAGACCCTTGAAGTTTCTTATGACCCCTAAGGGTCTGTTATGCTTAGCTTCCTAGAGCCTCTAAATGCATCCATAGATGATTTGCAATCTATTCCAGTGGTTCGAGATTATTTCGAAGTTTTTGATGAGGTAAGGGGTTTACCTCCGAGGCGCGAAATTGACTTTCGCATATATCTGGTGGACAATGCAAAGCCAGTTGCATTACCAGTACGCCACATGGATCCAAGGGAGAGGAGGGAGCTGAGTAAGCAAGTAGGGGAGCTACTTGAGAAAGGGTTTATCAGATGAAGCATATCGGAATGGGGTGCTCCAGTAGTATTCGCAGCTAAAGCAGATGGTTCACTTCGTCTGTGCGTTGACTATAGAGAATTGAAAAATCTCACCAAGAAGAATAGACACCCACTTCCAAGGATTGATGACTTATTTAATCAACTTGTTAGTGCCTCAGTATTTTCTCAGTTGGACCGGGCTACGGGGTTCCATCAGTTGAGGGTGGCTGAGGACAGCATAGATAAGACTACTTTCAGAACTCCGGACGGTTTCTTTGAATGGCTAGTTATGCCTTTTGGGTTGACAAATGCACCTGCCAATTTTGTTGATTTGATGAGTAAGGTGTTTCGGGAGTTCCTAAACAAATTCGTCGTAGTCTTCGTTGATGATATTTTGATCTTCTACAAGAGTGAGGAAGAGCATGCCCAACATTTGAGAGAAGTTTTGAAAAGTCTCTGTGACCATCGGCTTAAGGCAAAGTTCTCCAAATGCCATTTTTTGGAGAAAAGAGGTGAGATTTTTAGGGCATATATCTCCAAAGAAGGGATAGCTGTAGATCTTGCCAAGGTGGTTGCAGTGCAAGATTGACAAATTCCTAAAAATAGAACCGAGGTGAGAAGCTTTCTTTGGTTAGTAGGTTATTATAGGAAGTTCATTAAGGACTTCGCGAAGATATCAGCCCCCTCTCACCAGGCTGACAAAGAAGAATTTGGCATTTTCATGGGACATAGACTGTGACGTTGCTTTCCAACGACTAAAGAGGGCTCTGACAACAACCCCAGTCTTGATCTTGCCTAATGGAAGTAAAGTGTTTACACTGATGCATGCGGTATAGAGCTTGGTGCGGTTCTGATGCAAGAAGGGAAAGTAATATGTTATGGGGGTAGACAGTTAAGAGTTCATGAGAAGAATTACCCCACCCATGATCTAGAGCTAGCTGCCATAGTATTCACGTTAAAGACGTGGCATCATTACTTACTTGGAGAAAAGTTCGAGTTATACACCGATCATAAATCCCTCAAGTATCTATTCTCATAGAAGGATCTAAATTTAAGGCAACAACGGTGGATGGAGTTCTTAGCTTCATATGATTTAGAGATTACTTATACCCTTGTTAAGGGTAATGTAGTGGCAGACGAACTAAGTAAGTAGAGGGTAGCCATGAGTCCTCTGTTTTTGGAGAGCAATAACTTGGAGTTCATATCAGCTTCTGATTTTAGACCCTCCGTCGAGGTTTTGCCGGATTTGTTTGCATCCTTGGAGTTACGACCGACCCTTATGGATCAGATAGGAGCTTCACAACAAGGTAACCCCATATTTTAGACATCATGGATAAGCTTAGAAGAGGGGAGACTGCTAGTCACCTCAGTAGATATGCAATACATGAAAAGGGGTGGTTGCGACAAGATGGAAGGCTTTGTGTTCCTCAAACTGGAAGCTTGATAAAAGCAGTCCTAGAAGAAGCCCACCATTCTAAGATGACTATTCATCTAGGTGGTGACAAGATGTATAGAGACATGAAGAGGGTTTTCTTTTGGGCTGGGATGAAGAAAGATATGGCCGAATTTGTTTCTCAGTGTTTAGTTTGCCAGCGAGTCAAAGATGAGCAAAAGAAGCCCGGTGGAATACTTCATCTGTTGGAGGTTCCGCAGTGGAAATGGGAGAACATCTCTATGGATTTCATAAATGGGATTCCTAGGTCGAAGAAAGGTAAAACCAGTATTTGGGTGGTAGTGGATAGATTCACTATGAGTGCTCACTTCATTCCAGTTAAGAGTAAGAGTACGACATTAGGGTTGGCAGCATTTTATGTTCGCCAGATAGTTCATCTTCATGGAGTACCTTCCAGCATCGTGAGCGATCATAACCCCATCTTTACCAGTGAATTTTGGAGGAGCTTGCAAGAAGCATTAGGTACACAATTGTGTTTGAGCGTCGCTTATCATCCTCAGACTGCCGGACAGACATAGAGGGTGAACAGGATTCTTGAAGATCTTTTAAGGTTGTGTATCCTAGACTTCGGAGGGACTTGGGAATAGCATCTTCCTTTAGTAGAGTGTGCCTATAATAACAGCTATCAGGCCAGCATCGGCATGGCATCCTTTGAAGCATTGTATGGATGACCTTGTAGATCGCCAACTTGTTGGTGGGAATCTACAGAAAGATTATTACTTGGGCCAGATATGGTTAGGGAAACATCCGAATAGATTGACCTTATTCGATGGCGGATGAAGACAGCTCAAGATAGGCAGAAGTCCTATGCAGACAAGAGAAGGACTGACATCGAATTAGAAGTGGGAAACTTGGTTTTTATCAAAGTATCGCCTTTAAAGAATGTGGTTCGCTTCGGATCAATGGTGAAGTTGGCACCTAGGTTTGTGGGACCATTTCTCATAACCGAGAGGATTGGCGAAATGGCCTACCGAGTAAAGATCCCAGAAAATCTATCTGGCGTTCATGATGTTTTCCACGTCTCTCATCTGCGGAAGTGCCTGCATGACACCGCGGAAGTTGTTGAGCCGAGTATGTTGGAAGAAGTCGATGTGGAACAGGAGGTGACAGTCAGACGAGTCCCTATCCGTATTCTTGGGTCAGAAGTTAAGAAGCTACGCAATAAGGAGATCAAATTGTTAAAGGATCAATGGGGAGATAACCCAGAAGATGCGACTTGGGAAACCGAAGACAAGATTCGTGCTTCATGCCCTTTTCTTTTCGAGGGTATGTTCTTAACTTCTTTTCCTATGTTTTATCAGTGCTTGTTTTTGTCAATGGAATATAACTTATCCATCATATTTTCGACCTTTAGATAGGAATCCTATGGATGTAAACATGTGTTTGTAACATGTTTTGTTTGATGGATGCAAGTGTTTGTTAGTGGTTGCCTATGGATGCATGTACACACACATTAGGCACTAAGATCGGGTCAATCACTCTCATACTACATATGGGTGTGTACGCATTTTCTTTTCTTTTATGAATGGAAATGGATGAGTTAGCATATGGATATTGCATTTGGACGAATGAATGTGCACACATATAGAACTTACATGATATGATAGGTTTACTTGCATACATATTGGATTCATGGCACTAACATACATTGCATTAAGGAGATCAACTGAATCAGTAGACCGCCTGATCTTTGCATTAGTATTGGGACATATACACACACCTTCTCTTATATTCATATAAGCATTAGAAATCTTTAAGGACAATGGAAGCCAGTGGTTAGTGGATGAGTAGATGGATGATGGATGGTAGGATATACATTCTTCTCGACTTAGAGATTTCGGGACGAAATCCATTGAGTAGGTGAGAATGTAACACCCCGAATTTGTACCGACACTAAAAGAGGATAACTTAAATAATAATTAATTTAATATTCAGAATTGTAGGAAATGGACTGCACCATTGCATCTGTCTCTAAATACTGGTCAAGATAGATATTTGGTTTGCGTAAAACGGACAACGTATGAGGAATTTATGAGGGTTTTAAGTTTGTATACGTGCAGAAAAATTGTATACATACATATGAGTCAAAGATGAGTCGGAGCTAAGTCAGAATTTTATCAAGAAAGATTTAAATTCAAAAACTGCTCAAAGCGCCAAAACTCCCACTTTAGGGGGTCGACCCCCCAAGAGGGGTGTTGACTTAGGGGTCGACCCCCCTGAAGGGGTGTCGACCTAGGGGTCGACCCACCTACAGGGGTATCGACAACCCCAGGGCTTAGGTGGCAGTCGGTTTCAGGGGACTCTGCAGTAATAAATATGTGGCTATTTCTCATATTTTCTTCATTAGAAGTCATGGAGGCCATATGCTGCTGGAGTGCAAACTGGACCGTTTTTCTATAACAACATACTTTGCAAATCAAATTCAGAATTCTAGATCCGTTCTTTCTCAATTATCTAAACCTAACACTGTGAGTTTCTAGATTACTTTTAGGTTTAGACAAATGAAAGTAAATTGTGAAAGACTATGACTTGGATATGTTGTAAAGTATGATTCTATGCAAGTGTTAAATCATATGATATGTTATGATAGATCTATTTCTCTAGATCCAGTTCAATTGTGGATCTTAGTTTGTAACTATATTATAGTTAATATAGATCTGTTAATTTGGACAATTATATCATTGAATGGATCTAAACACTTATGTAAATCATGAACAATATGTCACCTTGAATTGGTTAGAACTGGATCTAAAACTTTATCTTAATTGTAACTTTTATGACATGATATGATGTGTAGATGTATAGATCTATTTCTAAATTAGTAGATCTAGTTTATGTGGACATAGAAACTGTTAGACAGATCTAGATTATCACCTTATGTTATCATGTTAGATCTATTTTATGTGATCTAAATTGACACCTTATGTTATTATGTTAGATCTATTTTATGTGATCTAAATTATCACCTTGTTATGATGACAATTTCATGTCCATGCCAGTATGTATGTTCACCTTATTATCGTACAAGTTTATGTTGATGCCAAGATGATCATTTTAGTTATTTTCCCTATTATCGTTTATGACTAGGATATTGTCTAGCCTAGGCATGTTGCCAATTTGTGAGGGCACTAGTTAAGGAACTAGGGAAAAAGAGTTAAAAATGGCATAATTTATGTATGAACATTTATGAACATGTAATTCAAATTATTGGAAAAAATAGGTATTGACATATATAAAAGGAAAGGATTAATTAATTGATTAATTAAAAATGGAATGTTTAGTAATTACAATTAGGAATTGTAAATGTACTTATGACACGAGGTTAGGTTGTATTAGTGGCGGAAGTCTGCCCGGACCCGACCGACATATCCAACAGCCACCAATACTGAACCTAATGTGGGAGGTCTAAGTACGTAAATATGAATCGGGCTATGACACGAGCTTAGGCCTAACTGTGGAATAAGTCTTCCCGGACCCGACCGACATATCCAGCATCCACATGTTGTAGGTTTAATGTGGGAGGTCTAGCCCATTATAACCATAATTGGACATGGTATTGAACTAGACTACTTAACCTAATTTAAAGATTGTATGACTATGAACTTAAGTTAGGGTTAAGTAAAATTGGATGGGTAGTGGATGGGTTAAGTAAATTAGAGGGGGTGGGTAATATATATATATAGGCCCATGAACTTAACCCAATAAGGTTATGTAATTAAAGACACCTAGTGCTATACATAACCCGTAGATAATGTAATGAAGTTATGTAATTAAAGACACCCTTTAGGGTAAGCATAATTGGTATAGGGCTATGTAATTAAAGACACCTAAGGGTATACATAGTCAGTGGAAAACCTAGTGGAGATACAAGGCAAGAGGGAGAGCTTGTATCATATTGTGTGGGACCCATTTCAATCAGTAACCCGGAATTGGTATCAAGTAAAGAACACCGTACTAGGCGGAGAAGGGCACGCTTACTGATTGATTGAAAAAGATCCAAATGAGACGGAAGCTGTGGGAAGCGCAAACCGACCGGGGACATGTGCGTGCATGGACCGGGCAGAGGGGGCTAAGACGACCGTGATACCAGTAGATATGGTTGTGCACATCTGGGGTTGCCACTTTAGGAAGTGATAGCTCCTACTATAGGGCAAGCACAGGATATCTACGGAGTAGGGAGCCGATAGATTAGGGTATGGGTTAGGGTATACTTGGACATATGACCTAAGCCTACCAACGTATAATGGAAGGGATCATCTCAGTTCAGTTATACTAGTAGTGCAGAGTAATCATTAGTGAGGCACATATACCTTATCTTGCTTACCTTGTCACACCTGCATTTAGTAGTAATCTCTCTCTTATCCACTTTATATGTCTATCATGTTGCTTTTATTTATCTACTGGCTAAAAGTAACTAGACTCGCCAGGCTTTTTGTATGACCCTGTTGTTTCTCCTTCTTTCTTTCGTTCCTCCCCAGGTTCTCAGGGAGGAATCACTCAGACTTAATCAAGACTCAGATATCATCTTGCTAGGAGCTAAGTCTGAAGTATAGCTCAAGTTCTTGTCTCTACTATGGCTTAACTCTTTTAATTTGGGGAAAATTATGTTTTTCATATTCTTATGTACTCTAATGATGCAAGACAGAAGTTATTTTATTGTAATGGTTTTTGTGACTTATGAAGTTATGGACCATGGTATTATGCTTTATGGTTGAAATAAAAATTTAAATTTTCCGCTGCTGCCTTATTTATACCAGTCATATAATTATTCTGTATATGTTTACATATAGCACTTCACGAAACTTAATGCATTCACTTAATAAGTGACATTAACGGATGTGGGATGTCACATTCGTTGCATCCTTTGGGATCTGTCAATCTTGAACTGCAACTACCTTCGCGGGATCTAATGTTGTCCCATCTTTAGAGACCACATGCCCTAGAAATCTCACTTCTTCTCTCCAAAAATGGAATTTCGAGAACTTCGCCTTAAGCTAGTGCGTACAGAGAGTTTTCAAAACCTCCCTTAAATGTTGGGCATGCTCTTCCTCGCCCATCGAGAAAATCAAGATGTCATCAACAAAGATCACGACAAACTTATTTAGAAACTCCCATAACACCCTACTTATTAGATCAATAAAATAGGCAGGTGCATTCGTCAACTCAAAAGACATGACATGCCACTCGAAGAAAACATATGGAGTCCTAAAAGCGGTCTTATCTATGTTGTCCTCGCCACCCTAACTGATGATACCCCATGGCCAAGTCTAACTGAGAGAAAATAGATGCATGAACAAGCTGGTCAAACAGATCATCTATCCTTGGATGTAGATGCATGTTCTTTTTAGTGAGTTTATTCAACTATCTATGGTCTACACATAGCAAAGCGAACCATCTTCCTTAGTTGCGAATACCACCAGGGCACCCCATTCAGATATGCTTTGCATAATAAACCCTTTCTCAAGTAGCTCCCCTACTTGCTCGCTAACTGGATGATTGGAAAGAGAAATCAAACCTTCACCGGAAACGTTCCTACCTCTATCTGGAGCACTAGTCACGAGACCGTGCACTTGCCCTCCAGAAGATCATGCCCTTTGACCTTGTCCTTGCTTCTTCGAGTACTCATTAGAAAAATGTTCGACCTCTCCACAATTGAAACAAGCATTCTTCCTTCTTTTGCAGTCCTTGATCAAGTGACCCTCGCGTCCTCAATTATGGAACTTCCTCTTATCTTTAGCCTTGTCATTCTTTCCGCCCTTCTTTTGTTGTTGTTGTCCCTTCTTAGGCCATACTTTCTCGTTTAGTGTTTCCTCAACCTTAACTTAACTTTTTCTTTTCACCTTTATCTTCCGCACGCATCAATGCCATATCAACGAGCTTTTCAAAAGTGGCTCCCACCGAAATATGAGACATAGCCAGCCCATACAGGGGTTCATTAAGCCCTCTAGCAAACCACAAAGCTTTCTTATGCGGGGTATCTACTAGCTCCAAACCAAACCTCGCCAATTGGTTGAACTTGTTAACATACTCTTTGACAGTCACGCCTCCTTGCTTGAGTGCTAGAAACCTTTCCATTTGCATGTTTTTCTCGGCTTGAGAAAGAAAATTTATTCAAACCTTTGCAGAAAATCAACCCAAGTCTCCACTGGATGCCCTGCTTGCGTTACTTTCCACTAGAATGAAGCCTCATCTTTCAGCAATCAAGCGGCTAATTGAATCTTCACACGATCTCCACTTCGAAAATTCCAAACAAATCCTCCGTCTCTTTGAGCCAATTCCTTGTCTCTATGAATGTTTCGGTTCCTCGGAATGGCTTTCCACCCATAGCACAGAAATCTTTGCAGATATTACAGAAATTATCTGCTTGCAGAGGAGGAGGATAAGGAAAAGCAGGTGTAGTTGGGGGAGGAACGCCTACTGGACCACCGGTAGGCGCCATGGCCTTTAGATACCTACGGAACCAGCCTGTTATCATAATGCTCTCAGGAATACTAGGTTCCCCAGACATGCTGAAAATAAAAGGAAAAAGGGATTCAACCAGAGTATCGACAGATATTACATATGGCTTTGGGGAATATGTTTTTCAAAACATACTTTTCTTTTGAAAATGCTTCCTTTTAAAACCTTTTTGAAAATAATTTTCAAAATCTTTTATCCGATCTGGTAATCTTCAGCTCAGATACCAAATGTGACACCCCACGTCCATTAATGTCACTCGTTAAGAGAATGCATTAAGTGTCGTGAAGCATTATAGGTAAACAGAAACAGAAACATTACAAGACAGATATAAAATGGCAGCGGAATTTAAAACTTTTATTAAGCAGAAAGCATCGTGGTTCAAAACATAGTTACATCACAAGTCTGGAATGCATAAAACCCATTACATCAATTTAAAACTTCTGTCTTGTACTTAAATCATCATAGTACAATAATAAAAGAAGCATAATCCCCAAAGCATAGCCATATTAGAGAGATATGAAATCAAGCAGTACATCTAAGCAGCTCCAAGCAAGATGAAAAAAGAATCCTGATCAAGCTTGAGTATCCCCCCCCCCCCCGAGAACCTGGGGGGAAACGGAAGAGAAAGAAGAGGAAACAAAATAAGTCAGACATAAAGTCTGGCGAGTCCAGTTACTTGTAGCATATAAATAAGTAAAAGTATCATAACAAACATATAAACTAGAGAGATAGATAAAAGGAAAATAAGGCAGGTATGTCAAGGTAAATAGGATAAACACGATAGAATATATTGCTCTTCTCTAGTACTTTCTCTTTCCTTGCACCAATACTAGTGTCGTAACAAAATGATCCCCAACAAGTATAAGATGGTAGACTTAGGCGTACTTCGAGTGAGAGATTTTACCCCATACAATAACAGGCAGCCCAACTAAACATACTGGAGTTACCCCTAAGGATAATAAAAGGGCCCCTAAACATGGCAGAGTCTACATGTACCCTAATTACTACCCCAATCAATCGGCTCCTTACTCCGTAGATACCCTGTGCTGGCCCCACAGTAGGATGTATCACTTCCTAAAGTGGCAACCCTTCGTTTTTAGGAAGTGCACAACCATATCTACTGATGTCACGGCGTCTTAGCCTCCTCTTGTCTGGACCCGTGCATGCACATGACCCCGTCGGAATGCGCCAGCCACACTGTCCCTTCGTTTGGATCTCTTACAATTAGCCCAATAAGCGTGCCCCGACTCCGACCTAGTTCGGAGTAATCGTTTGATACCTAAATATGGGTTACTGACTGAAATGGGTCCTGCACACAAGATTACACAAACTTCCCCCTACGCTTGCATCCTCACTACTAGGATTTCCACAGGTTATGCCATACCAGTGTAATAAAATTGCATAAGCCCAACAAGATAAGTTTATGGGCCTATATATAAATATTACCCACCACCCCAAGATATACTTAACCCTCCCACTATTTCATGCAAGTTTACTTAACCCTTACTCAAGTTAACATGTTCATGTAATCCCTATGGATTCAACCAGGTTAAGTATTCACATTTATTACCATTCATTCATTTATGGTCATAATGCGCTAGACCTCCAACTTTAAGCCTACAACTTGTGGATGTTGGATATGCCGGGCGAGTCCGGGCAGACTTCTTCCATAAGTCGGACTTAACCTCGTGTCTCAGCACGTCATGTGTTTATGCACTTAGACCCCTTACATTAGATTCACCACTTGTGGTTGTTGGATGTGTCGGGCGGTTCCGAGCAGACTTCTACCACTAGTGTAATCTAACCTCGTGTCTAAGCGCGGTTATAGTTTCTAATTACTGTAAATCTAGGTTTTTTCACTATATAACAATTATCCCTATTTCATTATAGTTTTTCATGCCCTTTTCCAAGTCATATTCATCATGTACCATATGCCCCAAATTTAAGATCTAAATCACAATTTGATTTATGCTCCAAATCCATATTTATGTATTTCATTCAATTTATGCCCAGATTTCCAAATACAAGTTATGCCCCAATTTAACGTTTTCCTAATTTCACGCGTTCGCATATTTCAGCGGTATACCTAGGCTTGAAGGTAGCCAGGCTATAAAATAAAAAGGAAAAAGAAGAAGAGAGAGAACATAAATAATCATAATAACAAGATTGACATATGACGACAAAAATAGGAATAGCAACTAATAAGCATAAAGTGACAAAATTATGCATAGTGACAAGATAGGCATATACGAACAGATCCGATGAACATACGATAATAGAACTGATTAAGCATAGTGACATGATCATAAACAAGCATGGTGAGATCTAATCAGTTAATCAGATACACAAATAATGGAAGATCTGACATGATAAATAGGCATATGCTTAGATCCAATTTATAAACATGTTAAGATTATCTTTTATGTATTCATATCTAAAAATAATGTAGACTCATTGTGATTGGATCTAAGAATAGGAGACTTGATTGTAGCTATTGAAAACAAATCCCTGAACTTGAATGTTCGTTAAAGAAGAATAAACTATTTCAATCTAGGTAGAGGCAGCATCTAGATCTCCATTGTTTTTTATGAATAAAACAATGAGAATGTGGTCTTATTTATAGTCATCAGCCAAAGAATTTAGACCAGAAATTAGTCCATGTTCACGCACAAGAATCTGCCCAGATCTGCGGTGGGGTCGACCCCCTGTTGGTCGGTCGACCCCTATGTCGACTCCCAAGGTCTATTTACCCGCTCCCACTTCCCGCTTCTGGTTTTCGAATTGTTTTGAATTCTGAACTTATTATATATATTCTTTTGCGTATAAAACTTTAAACCTTGATATCTTTTTCATATGATGTCCATTTTATGCAAACCAGGTGCCTATTTTAACCAGAATTCCGAGAAGAATGCAACAGCGCAGTCCGTTTCATTAGCTTCGAATATTTAATTAAGAATTCCTTAGCTTATCATTTTAATGTGTTGCCAAAATTGCGGGGTGTTACATCATAACATTTCAAATGTGTTGAATTTCACTACTATAAATACTGTAAGTCAAGTGTGAGATAAACACCTTTTCGGAGCACGGAAAATGGTTGTTGATGCGAATCGACATAGAAATGGAGTGACGAAATCCAAGAATGGCTGAAGATCAAATCAAGCACGAACGAATAACTTGGCATCTACTCTGCGATAATCCAGACCAAGATGGCAAGACTAAGCGCAGAACCTGTTTTTTCGGGTAGGGAAGGAGAAAGCAAGGCTAGTCACACACAAAATACCACATGCCAACACAAACATAAACATGAACACAGAAAATATGGCAAAATAGAGCTTCAAGACTTTTTTATAAACAAAGAAATATTTACCAGTTTAGCTAACCTAACTCAAAACAAGTTTTTTCAAAAGCAACACGCTCTCAAAACAGAAATCAAGACCTTAAGACTTAGAAAAAATGAAATAGAAAATGAGTCATGAGATGATAGGAAAATAAAACAATTTTTTTATTTTTTTAAATAAATAAAGAAAGATTCACACAAAGGTTTCAACTCAACAACATGGAAAGGTATTTACAAAAATACATGCGCATAAAACAATAAAACATACGCACGCAACCCACACAAACACCACGCCTCAACGCAAATCATGCATGAAAACAGGGAAAGAGAGGTGGAACAACAAGATGAACAGGCATGGTTTGGGCGCCTAGGGATGGACGATGGTGGCAGGCTGTAACGAACTAAGAGATTTTAGACCCCTGAAATTGACATAAATACTATGTCAACTATTCAAGTGACAAAAATGCTGGATCATTAACAGAAAGAGGTTAGAGGGTGAGAAATAGAAAGAAAGAAAATTAGAATATAAGATGAAGGATAATACAACATAACTGAATCAGAGTAAACACGAATCAAACAGCAGAATATATAAAATATATTATATATTATAACTTTGAAATACAAAATTGTATTTGTACTTACATACATCATCAGAGTACATCACACACACACACACATATATCATAGCGGAAATAATCTCTCTCTCTATATATATATATAACATTGAAGCCTCCTCCTCCAAGCTCCTACAAGTATATCTGTGAAATCCTAACTATTTGACTGCCCATACAAATTTGGATACCCAAGAGTTTACGGTAAAACATAACAAAATAAACTCTGAGTCAGTAATGGGACTGGTGTGAGTAAATTCCAACCACTTGGTTTAAATTTTATAAATCCTTTTCAAAAGAAAGGATAATTATAAGACAATTCACACATAAATATGGATGGTTTTTTACCTTACGGTAATGCAAAACATTCTTAAGATCAATATTTTTTAGATATTATAATAGTGTCTAAAACAAGTAAATAACAATCTAGTGGAAAGCTTGCATCTCACGCTCCACATACATAGTATACAGTCAAAACTGCGAGCGCTTATTGGAGAATGGATTTCCAGCTATGGAAAGGTATGGGACCACCTTTCGATAGTGTACCTCTAGAGAAAATACACTAGGATTCAGCAAGAACATCTTTCAACTCTGGCTAAACATAACCGACCATTCATTTCATTTGAATGTACTGAATATATTGTCACCCTACGGTTTGGGCCCACCGTATTCTCGGGAGATACAGAAAGAAAGAAGAACAAATACAATATCTCTAGATGGTGACAATACACTCTAATTGGGAGTGACCCACTTATCCATGCGACCTACTCGATTTTACATCATTTCCTAGTTGAAGAGGCTTTAGGTCCTAACTATCCTAAGACAAATCACATATTCATTTACTTTGAATGCTACATCATCATACATGCCAAATCACAAATTGATTTCCCCAAAAATTACCATAGGTATAAAGCTAAGAGAAATGAATTCCTCCTTCACCAATGTAAATACTTTGAAGAGATCAACTTACGCGGTCTATTAGGTATACTCTGTCAGACATTCATTCATACAAGTTGTCCTAGGACTGGACAAACCGAAGGCACTATTATGTAAATCCATCTTAGGCAATTTTTACCTAGGATTGCTAAAACAGTATTTGCATAAACTTTGTCTTCAATTGTCTTCAACATATTTAATTTGCAATGCTTATGCCTATACGGAGTTGTTTTCAAATAATGAACTTGATCCCGTCTCTCCTTATTGACAACGGAAAAATGATCAACAACTTTGATAGCCGGTTATTTAACTATCAAAGGAAAAACATCCATAGAACCAACGATCCTATTTCCAATTGGAAATTCTACCGACCAACCATCAATCAACACTAAGCCCTTTAAATTAATTTATCAATAATTTGTTTGTTTTCCAATTTTACTTCAATATCTTTACTTGAATATTTCTCCCAACCCGTCTACCATTTCACGCTTCTTGGAAAACATTTCCATTTATCAAAACTATTTATTTTTTATATTCCAAAAAATATTTCTTTTTAACATCAGAAAACATTTCCATATATTCACAATTTCTTATTTCCTATGTTTAGTACGTTATTAACTTGGGGAAACATTTCTATATATTCACATATCACTATTCTTCCACATTCATCAGTTCCTAACCATAGACTTAAGAGAACAACTCCTTAAATATCAGCCCCGAAGGCCGAAACCAACATCAGATCGAAACTCATGAAGCCATTCAACCTGACTAATCTCCATTCGGTTTCTAACTTCCTTAACTCCATTTTTTTAATTTCTTATCAAATCATTACTTATGCAACTCTCAGATTTAGTTTACGAATCCATTATTTTACGGAAATCATTGATTATAATGGTAGCGTTATAATGCCCGCTTCCAAAATATTTAATTTTAGAATATTACTTTCATTATTTACTTTGATAAATAATTAATAATTAATTAATCTTGATTTAAAAACGAAAAGTAAATAGTACTTTCCCAAATTCAATGTATAACTCTTCTTCAAATAATTTTTTCGATTAACGTTCCGAACTTTAGAATAAATTCACAGTTTCAGGTTAACTCAATTTATAAGTTCACCTTTGAATTTATCACTTCCAAATATTACAAATTTCCTTTTATAATCATTTTAATCTGCAAAACATTTGCTTTTAAATCATTATTCACTTTAAAACGTGAATATTATCTCTTTACAGAAAACTGGACTCGTTATATCAATCTAATCTTAATTTAATTTATAGATACCATTATAGGTTAAATTTCCATTTATCGGATTATTTTATATATTAAAATTGATATTTCACTTCATAAACTCCGTCTACAAGTAAACTTCTTGTTGATTATATATCAAGTTTAAAACTTAATCTCGATTACATATTTGATTATAAATCACTAGTTTCAAATCAAATATTAGCTATCTTGTCCAATTCTGAATCAGATAATATATAATTTCAAAAATTAAATTATTTTTTTAACGTTCGACATAGTCGAATTATAATTATATTCTAGCCTAATTGAAATTCAATTTCTATTTAAAAATAGAATTTTCCTTTTTAAAACCCAAATTCCATTCCAATGTATTTTTACGGTATTTAAAGACCAAATATTACAGGGTCAATGTTATTTAAACATTCCAAACACACAATAATCAATCGCAGATTATTTCTTACATCATATAATGCAATATATGAAAAACAACAATATAATTGTTGAGGAACAGTTGAATCCCTCCAACCTGTTTCTCTGCATCCATAGATGTTAATCAACATAAATAACACTAATTTCATTTTAATATGAGATATTATAATAAATCAAATCAATATTCAACCAACGTTATATATATATATATAACTATGTTTATAATTATAATCAATTTATAAGAAATTCATCCAAATTATCATCACACAACATTCAGTCAACATTTATCAATATTAAATAAGGTTTATAATATTTTAAAACTGGATAGAGTTAGTGAGTTTACTCACCTTGGTTGTTAATCGTTAAAAACGATTAATGTTAGTTGATTAAATTGAGTGTTGCCTAAATTGTATCGACCTCCAAATCGCTCCAGACCAGTTCCGGTATGTAGCCTACGACCATACGATCCTAACGAATCATGCTCTGTTGAATTTCAGTAATGTATGAGAAAGATATGTTTAATTTAATTTAATCCACTATTTTATTTTAATTTAAACTTAATTAAATTTTAAGTTGGTACTTACCATTTTAGACTAGCCCACTTCCATTCCACCCACATGTTGAACATTGCTTCTTCCTCAAGAATTATAACGCGACTTGCTCCTGCGATTATCCATTACTGTGTTTTTTTTAATGGGCTCACCACTTCGGCCCAACATTTGTTCTGATCCAAACAACAACTATAGTAGCTCCTTCGCCTTCCATCGTGAAAGAAGAACACCAGCTTTTTCCCCCATTGTCGTTTATGTTGTTCATAATATCTTCCTCCACATCCCACTTAACCATGAACTGAAACTTGCAGCAACCTCCTCTCCCAAACCTCCTTGATTCCATAAAAACATGGTGGAACTCGCACGCATCATACCTTCTTGGCATTTCCAGTGCACCAGTGAAAACACGGGAAATTTATATCTTCGAAATGCCCTAAAAATAAACCAAACAAGTTTTATCCTCCACTCTGAACTCAATTCTAACCTTCAAATCCACCATCGTTGCTTCTATAGTTCGCGAAAATCAACCCTAACCTAATGCCGTGTTTTTGGAGCAACAAAATAAAGTATCGTATACTATTATATATATATATAAATGATGAGAAAGATGTAAGGATTTCATATATATATTTTATGGATTTTCATGGAAGGGTTCATCTGTTTTTGATTTTAAGGAGCCACTAGAATATACGACTTGTTTTTCCTGAAACCAAAGGCCACGACTTAATTCCAGAGGAAGAAATGAAGGAATAAAGTTGTATATTTATTGATTTTAAACCTCTGTTTCCAAGGAATGTAAGTACATCATAGGTTGGCTATTCAAACTTCGATAGGACACTGCCATGAGCCTTCACTTCTTAGATAGCTAATTTTCTTCTTAGATCTACATCTCTAATTTTAGTCCTGCGCATCTCCATACGCATGTGCGTTAGAATAGGGTAGTTTAATTTTCGAAATACATTTTTCTTATTTGAAAGCATAGGTTGTGGTAGTTTTAGGTTTGCAGTGTACACTTTGCTTAGGAAGGAAGAGTTAGGATTATAAAATTTTAATTATATACATATATTTATTTATTTTCCTCATGAAACTTGCATATGAAGTAATACACAAAAAATATGACATATAAGCTTTGTCCTCTATGAAAATTATAATTCTACAATAATTAAATATTTCAGACACGATGGAACCAGTTTCGTCGAATTCAGAGTCTATTTGTAAAAGTCCCCTTTTTATTTCCAATGGTTAAATAATATGCGTTTTGACTGCGCACGGCCACATAACAAATCCAGTTGTCCCCAAACTGAAATCTTACAGTAACTAATCATTATGGTTTTAATAAAATTCGTTTCGTCGGAAATGGAGGCCGTTTGAAAATTGGTTATTCCTAAATTCCATATTTAATTGATATAATATAAATTAATTAAAATAATTCAATTAAGTAAAATATTAGATTATCGTATGTATATCCAAACAGAATATATACAGCATCAGAAATAAACAATATACAGATTTATACTTGACGTTTAAATTCCAAGTTAAAACAACGTTTAATTTATATTAAAAACCCATTTAATTTACTAAATAAATCGTTATAATTTATAAATGATTCCATAACGACTTTCTAAAAAATTGATTTGGACATAATTTACAATTAATAAGACAAAATCTCAAATTTTCACTTTCGTTAGAAAAATATAATTAAATAGATTCGAATGTTTCAAAGAAATCCGACTTATAATAAATCTTGTATAGTTGTTTAAAGTTCGAGACATTATATTATGAATTACCGCGAGTTACGAGTTCATTTATAATTATATTATAATTAATACGTTCAATTGTCGTTTAGATTGATAAATTCGCTATTATAACTCAAATCTAAACTTAATTAAATTTCTTATATTATCCAATTCACACAATACTGCCCATTCAACTATATTTCGATTATTTTAGAATTAAATTTTACTATCCCATTATTTATATTAAATAAATATTCAAAATATTTGAATTTAATCCATTTCAAACTATCAAATCGCCTATCCAAAAAAGTTAAATTAATAATTGTTAAATCGTTAAAAATTCGAGACATTACATTCCTTCCCCCTTAAAAGAAATTCGTCCCCGAAACTACTAAGGTAGGGAAAATGCTATGAACCCTATTAACAAAGTTAAAAATAATTTGTTTTACTTCTTAACTTCAGCTTTAACTGAACCAATTAATTTCAATTAAAATATTCATTCATTTCTTCTAATGAAAATTTTGAAAACTTTCTAACACCTTAAATTTTCGAAATTTTTTGTTTGTGTCTCCTTTGCACGACTTAATCGGTACAACTACAACTTGCCTTTCTAGGCTCTATCCAATCCATAAGAAAATCAAATAACCAGGTGACTTTCCAAATAGACCCATGAATCTCATACTCAATTAATATAAACTTGTAACTTTTATTCGAGCATCCAAATCTACCTCTTCTATTTGCTACCAATTCAGCATATACAAATGCATTCCCAATTGACTCCAATAAACTTATCCTCAAATCCAATCATTCACTTACATCCAAGTCAAATTCCATTTCAGACTCTAGTTCCATTCTCTAATTTCGAATTCTTACTCACCAATCAATTTTAAAATTCTATCTCACAAATCCAATTGCTTTACCAAGTTAAGTTTCCTTCCCACATTCTGTTAACTAATTAATTTCTCGAATTCGTTATCTTCATCTTAAACTCAAATATGATTTTACTAGAAAATCAATCCATTATAATTTCCTCTTAACTTGTCTTAGTTAGATCCCAAATTCAATTCACTTCCACAAAATTTTATTTAATTTGTTTATATTTCCAACAATATCTTCCTGGGAGGTTTTAAACAACTTCGCTTTTCTAAAATCAAATATTTCCTTTTGGAATCCAAAACAAATTGTTTACTTAAAACAATTCAAGAACACTCATCTTGGTAGTAATCCGTCACTTATAAATTCGAAAATGAACACCGATGATGTCCAGATCATCATCAGAACTAATTTCCTGCGACCGAAGTAAGTTCAATACTACATTATTTTCCAGTACCATTTTTAAACACGTCCATTTTGAAATTACTTCAAAATATCTTTCGAAATGTTTAGAAAACATTTCTAAATTCACCCAAGATTAAAAATTTCCATATATCTAATCCCGAAATTCATTTATAAACCCTTTTCAGGTTTCCGGAATTTTAATTGCAATTCTATTTTAAATTCAGATTTAATCCATCTGATTTTATACAATACATTATACGAATTCTAGTTGGTATTTATAACCATCTCAATTATAGTCTTATATGATAATAATAACAACCAACACATCCAATATATATTATAATTCCTATATATACACTTTGTGTTTCATCAAACTATATTTTGGGTAAAATTATTTCATTTACCCTTTTTTTCAAAACATATTGTGTCGATTCATCGTATTCGAGTGTTTAGAAATCCCTATCACCATTATGGAGTCCCACCATTGACGAGAATTTATAAGCCACTCAACCAATAAATCTCCACGATATAAAATCATTTTTATACAATCTACAAATACACTCTTTCATATATATACAATCGAACTCAATTTAGGGTATTACTAACCCCATCTTTATTGAGTCATGCCATAGAGCCAAAGTTATTACTCAAACTTCAGCTCTGATACCAATGTAATGTACCGAGAGATTTTTTTTCGATCTCGAAAATAAACAAAAATACCATGTCAACTACTCAAGTATCAAAAATACCAAATCATTAATCAAAAGAAGTTAGATGGTGAGAAATAGAACGAAAGAAAATTAGAATAGAAGAAGAAGATTACAATAGAACAGAATCAGAGTAAACACGAATCTCACAATGGAATAAATAAAATATATTATGTATTATAACTTTGAAATACAAAACTGTATTTGTACTTACACACATCATCTGAGTACATCACATATATATTACAACGGAAATAATCTCTATATATATCTAACATTGAAGCCTCCTGCTCCAAGCTCCTCCAAGTATATTTATAAAATCCCGACTACTTGACTTCCCGTAAATTTGGGCACTTAAGAGTTTATGGTAAAACAAAACAAAATAAACTATGGGTCAATCATGGGACTAGTGTGAGTAAACACCAACCACATGGTTTAATTTTTATAAATCCTTTTCAAAAGAATGGATAATCATAAGACCGATCCACACATAAATACGGATGGTTTTACCTTACGATAACCCAAAATTTTCTAATATTATAGCAGTGTCTAAAATAAGTAAGTAACAATCTAGCAAAACGCTTGCATCTCACGCTCCGTACATAGTATACAATCAAAACCATGGCCGCTTATTGGAGAATGGATTTCCAATTATGGCAAGGTACGGGACCACCTCCCGACAGTGTACCTCTAGAGAAAATACACTAGGATTCAACAAGAACATCTTGCAACTCTAGTTAAACATGACCGGCCATTCATTTTGCTTGATTGTACCGAATATATTGTCACCTTATGGTTTGGGCCCAACGTATTCCCGGGAGATACAGAAACGAAAGAAGAACAAATTTAAATTTCTCTAGACGGTGACAATACACCCTAATTAGGAGCAACCCACTTAGCCATGCCACCTACCCGATATTATTCCATTTCCAAGTTAAAGAGGCTTGAGGTCATAAATATCCTAAGACAGATCACATCTTTATTTACTTTGAATGCCACATTGTTATACCTGCCAAATCACAAATTGATTTCCGCAAAAATACCATGGGTATAAAGCTAAAAGAAACAAATTCCTCCTCCACCAACGTAAATACATTTGAAGAGATCAACTTACACGATCTATTAGGTATACTCTGTCATACATTCATCCATACAAGTTGTCATGGGATTGGACAAACCCAAGACACTATTATGTAAATCCATCTTAAGCAATTTTTACCTAGGATGCCAGAACAACCCTTGCATAAACTCTGTCTTCATCATATTTGATTTGCAGCACTTATGCCCACATGGAGTGATAATGAACCCGGTCCTAGTCTCTTCGTATTGACAATGGAAAAATGGTCAAAATCTTTGATAGCCAGTTATTTAACTATCAAAGGAAAAACATCCATACAACCAACAATCCTATTCCCAATTGGAATTTCTACCAATCAATCATCAATCAACACTGAGCCATTTAAATTGATTTATCATTAATTTACTTGTTTCCCAATTTCTCTTCAATATCTTTACTCGAATTTATCTCCCTGCCCGTCTAGCCTTTCATGCTTCTTGGAAAACATTTTCATCTATCAAAACTATTTATTTTCTATATTCCAGAAAATATTTCTTTTTAATATCAGAAAACATTTCCATATATTCCTAATTTATTATTTCCTATATTAGAAAATATACGTTGTTAACATGGAAAACATTTCTATATATTTACATATCACTATTCTTCCACATTCATTAGTTTCTAACCGCAGACTAGTAAGAGAACAACTCCCTAAGTATCAACCTCGAAGGTCGAAACCAACACCAGATCGACACTCAGGAAGTCGTTCAACTTGCAATAGCCCGCATTTTATGCATCGAAAGATCGTAAAATATTTTTATTTTATTCCCTGAGGGTTGGATCATTCTCATTTTTTGATATGTTGCTTATGGGGATGTGAGACATGTCCATAATTTTTACCGATTTTGTTTGTGACCATTTTTCCCATATCAGTCTGGTACAGGGCATAACTTTTGACTCTGGTCGAATCAGAGGGTGAGACCTGTGCCACTGGAAAGGAATTGATGGTTGCCTTTCCATAGAGTGGTAACATTAAGGATTTGGCTTAGCGGTTTGGGAGAAATTGTTGTTTTAAGATTTTTCGGTTAGCTGTCCAGATTTGGTAAGCCATAATGGGCTGAATTGGAGAGGCCCATTAGTGGGTTGATGGAAGAGTATAAATAGAGGGTGAAGGATATGGGAAATGGTTTAGTTTTCCAATTCCTCATAGGTGGCCTTATGCTCCTCCTTCCTCTAACACCTTTCCACCATTAAAAATCCAAATCCAAGGAGGGAAATCATAGATCTACACCATCGGAGGCTAGATCTACATCCATCAAAGTAAGAGTTCATCGGATCAAGTGATTGGTGCGAGGTGCTTACTGTCCGGATTCCTGTTTCATTGATTTTAGGTTGTTTTGGCAAATCGGTGAGTGATTTACATCTCTCACATGAATGCAATGTAGTATATGAGTGTTTATGCATGTTTCTCATCAAATTCAAGTGTTTTGCCATAGATTTACACCATTATATGTCAATTTTTATATGAATCCCTCTTTGTTCTAGTTAAGCAAGTTTTACCTGTTAATCCCATGTCATTTCTATGTAAGTTAGATCTCTCATTGTGATCATATGTCCATTTCAATGGGTTTTTGTGAGGTTTACATCATTTTTGTGGTAATCATCATATTCATGTTATCATCGATGTTAAGGCATGTTCATGGTGGTGTTTGATGATTTTGGTTGAGTCAGTTTCGTCATTTGGTGAAGTTTTGATCGAAATCGGAGTATTATGTGCAGGAGGTGGATTAGGTCGGCCAGGAGTGGATCGGGTCGGCCAGTTGATGGTGGGTCGGGTCGGTCAAGTTGGTTGTAAACTAGTCGGTCGGATCGAAGTTCATATTCATGAATGGTGCAATCGGTCGGGTCAGGCTAGACTGGATCGGTTGGTTGGAATATGAAGGGGAGGAGTGGGTCAGCCGTAGAGTGGGACGGTCTGTAGCGGGTCGGTCAGGTGGGGGTGTATCTGGTCGGGTCGAGCGAAGCATAGAGGGTCGGGTCGGCCTGGTGGAATAGGTCGATCAGTCAAGTTGGTTGTTTTTCAGCAGTGCTTCTAAACACTGTGGTGGATGGCTTATGTGCTGTGGTTAGTTTCCTTAGCTTATGTGAATGAATGCTATGGATTATTTTGAACCTTATGTTGACGCTATTCGGTTCGATAATGATGATGGCCTCGACGAGAGTCCAGAATGGGATGTTCGAAGTGTTGGAATGTTCATTGGTCGGGGAGATGCAACGAATGTGGATTCAACTCAAAGGTCATGAGTTGGTGGTTAATGGTTGCTCGAGAAAGTTGCTTGAGCTATGAAAAGTGGTCAAGTTGGATGACTAGAGATGAAAAGGCCAAGAGATTATTGTTGTTGTAAGTTCTAGCAAGCTCGAAGCAAGGGTACGCTAGAGACGTCTAAAAGACCGGTTGTAGGTCGAGTACCTTGGGTCTTGTAGAAAGGCCTAGTTGTCAAGGTTGGACATTGCCAAGGTTGGACAAATGGAGTTTATGCTAGAACTGGGGTTACCATTAGCCCTTGACATATGGAAAGGTTGGTCGTCATACGATTAACGATGATTTCGAAGCCGGGTTGGTGGAGATAGCTAGAGTCTTTCATGATTGATTAGTTGCTTTGTTTAAACCATCTCATGTTGATTGTCCAACGTCGAAGGAGACATTCCTTGGGTGTTTGTCTGATATTAGTTTAGGCCTCTGGGGCTTGTACTTGAGGTGTACTGAGTTCGATTAGGATGGTTTACATGAGATCTATAATTTGGATGTCATGAGTGCTTTGCCATGATTGAATGAGTGTTCTAGTTTTCATGGATGTATAGTTGAATTGTTCAAAGTAAAGGCTCTCACTGTCCGATGTGGGGAAGATAGGGTTGAGTTCTTCTCTGGTGTTGTGGGTAGATTAGTATGTTTATCTATCCCTTCTCATATACCTTATTTTTGAAGTTTGTTAGCTGTTTTATCGCTCACTAGGACTGTTGTCTGACTCAAGGTTTTATGTCTCCTTTTATTACCTTGGGTTGTTCAACCAGTTGTGGATGAGCAGACTAAGTAGCAGGTTACAGGTGATTAGTGAGGACGATGCTGCTATGTGGAGGTAAGCAGGAGGCTGGCGTACTAGTTTTATTACTATCTAGTATTTATATTTCCGCTGTTGAGTGCTTTATGAGTGTTTTAGTGAGGACTTATGTACAAACTTTGGTATCAATTGGATAACCTTTTAAGATGTTGAGATAGTTTTCAAAACTTTGCTATGTGATGCCTCATTATTATTACTTGTTGTATATGTTCTATTATATTTTATCCTTGCGCTATGAGTTCTACGACAAGTTTCGATGTTGTTTACCTACTCTGATGATCGCCCATAGCTTACCGACACACGCTTTAGCGCATTATTCCTCTTGTTTAGTGCGGGGGTTATGGGTGGTCGTCACATTTGGTATCAGAGCATTGGTTAATGATTTTAGCCAAAGTTTAAAGACGTAATCACATATGAGAGACGTATTTGTAGATTTCAGTTGGATGCTTACTATATATATTAGCATATATACTAGTAGCGGTTGAATCTCTTTAGCAGTTTTTCTTGAAAGTGGCTAATTATTCTAAATTGCAGATTTAGAATGAATAGATGACCATTAATACATGCTGCTAGGGGAGACAATACTAGAGGGGGAAATGGTGGCGAACCAGATTACCCAGCCATGTTCGAGGCCATGGCGATAGCGATCATGAATAGGGTTCCCGCTCAGTGGCGGCTATGGTTGATGTTGGAGTTCCCATGCCTAGAGCTGTAGAATTTTCAAAGCTATGCAAAGATTTTTCTTCATTGGGAGGAAAATAATTCAAGGGCACTGAACCAATTGAAGAAGTCCAGAGGTGTATGGATACTTGTGTTAGGATCTTCAGGCATTGATGATGCAATAAAGAGGAAACTTGCATCAAGGCAGTTAGTGGGAAGAGCAATAGACTGGTTAAACTCTGTCACACTTGAGACTCCTGAAGACAATATTTCATGGGAGTTGTTCCAAGCTAAGTTTAAAGTGAATTTTATCTCCACCGTGCAAAAGTCTATTTTGCTAAAGAGATTCGTGGAGCTTAAGCAGAATGGTCGACCAGTTTTTAACTATATTTCTGACTTTGAGGCTTTGTCGAAGTATGCTCGTTCATATGTGGATACTCCTTATCAAAAGAATGAGAAGTTTGTCTTGGGGTTGGATGAATATCTTGGGGACGAGCTTGTGGATCACCTTGATGACAACTTTGAGAAGATCATCGAGAAGGCTTTGAGGCATGAAATTCTGTTTCCTAAGAAGATGTTTGTTGTTGCACCTAAGGAAGAACAGAAGCCACAATAGGGTGGTAATAATAAGAAGAGGAAGCAACAATAACAGAAAGAGAAGAATGACCAAAAGAAGCCTAAGAGTGAGGTGGTTTTCTTTAACTGCCAATAGAAAGGCCATTTTGCTAGTGAGTGCAAGAACCCCAAAGCTGAGAAGAAGTGGTTCAAGTGTGGAAAGCCTGAGCATGAGAAGAAAGACTGTCCAGAATCAGCTAAGGGCAAGCAGGTTGTGAAGGTATATGCTTTGGAAGTCGTGCCAACTTCTTTAAGAGCTCCTACTGTAGAAGAGAAGGGAAAGGATGTCGTGGTGCAAGGTACTCTTTCTATTAATGGTGTTTCAGTTCGTGTGCTTTTTGATACTAGAGCATCACATTCATTCATGTGCAATGAGCTAGTTTGTCGCTAGGGTTTGGAACCCAAGATTTGTGATAGACCATTAATCGTGACTAATCCAGTTGGGGGTTCGTCCAGTTTGTGCATGATTTGTCGTGGTATAGTGTTGTTGAGTCATGGTTGCTCTTTTGTGTGTGATTGCTTTGTTCTTAACTTCGCTGGGTATGGGATCATCTTGGGCATGGATTTGCTGAAGAGGCATGCGGCAAGGGTGAATTGCGAGAAGCTAGAGGCAAGTGTCGGGGATGTGGAAGGGCGAAAGGTTTTGATTAGATGTAAGCGCGAAGATGGGGTCTTCATGAGTTATCTATATTCGCTTGGGATTCCACAAGAAGACCTGTCATCAGTGTTGATCGCTAATGAGTATGTAAATGTCTTTGAAAAGGTCAAAGGGTTGTCGTCGCATCGTGAGATCAAGTTTAGGATTGATTTGGTCGAAGGTGCTAGACCAATCGTTATGCCTCTTAGGCGGATGGCGCCTAAGGAACAGTGAGAGTTGGAGGTGCAAGTTATAGACCTTTTGGGAAAAGGATCTATTCAGAGGAGTGTATCCGAATGGGGTGCAGCAGTCGTATTTGCAACCAAGGCGGATGGCTCGTTAAGATTGTGTGTGGACTATCGTGAGCTGAACAAGGTAACAAAGAAGAACAAGTATCTGTTGCCAAGGTTAGATGACTTGTTTGATCAGCTTCACAAAGCCAAAGTGTTTTTGCAAATGGATTTGGCAACGGGATTTCACCAGTTGAGGGTGGCTAAGAATAGTGTGCCAAAGACTGCTTTTAGGACACCATCAGGTTTCTTCGAATGGTTGGTAATGCCATTTGGGTTGACTAACGCACCAGCGTATTTCGTAGATCTTATGAATAGACTGTTCAGAGATCAGTTGAACAAGTTCGTACTTGTGTTCGTGGATGATATTATGGTTTACTCTAGGAATAAGGAAGAATGTAAGACGCACTTGAGAGTTATGTTGGAGATCTTGTGAAAGCATCAGCTGAAGGCTAAGTTTTCCAAGTGTCACTTGTGGAAGAGTGAAGTGAGGTTCTTAGGCCATGTTATTTCTGGAAATAGGATAGCGGTTGACCCCGCTAAAGTGGCAGCAATCCAGGACTAGGATAAACCTAAGAATGCGACAGACGTTCGGAGTTTCCTTGGATTGGCAGGATATTACCGACGGTTTATCAAGTATTTCTCCAAGATAACTGCATTATTGACAGGATTGACGAACAAGAACCAAGTGTCACATGGGTTGCAAGATGTGAACAAGCGTTCGGAATCCTGAAGAAGAGATTGACGAGTGCTCCTGAGTTTACCAATCCAAGTGGGAATGAAGAGATAGTAGTATACACCGATGCATGTGATACTAGGCTTGGAGAAGTGCTAATGCAAAAGGATAAGGTTGTGCCCTACACGAGTCGACTGCTAAAGCTGCATGAGAAGAATTACCCAACTCATGACTTAGAGTTGGCGGCAATTGTCTTTACTATGAAGATGTGGAGACATTACCTATTGGGAGTTCGATTCGAGTTATTTATGGATCACAAGACATTGAAGTACCTTTTCTCCCAAAAGGATTTGAATCTTCGGCAACAACGATGGTTAGAGTTTCTGGCATCATATGATTTTGATATAGCCTATACTCCTGGCAAAGGTAACGTAGTTGCAGATGCGTTTAGCTGAAGGCACGCAAGTTTGGGAGCGATGTTTTCGGAATGGAAGAGCCTTGAGTATTGACAAGGTTTGATTTCAGGCCAAGGTGTGAGTTGGAACCTGAAATGTTGGAAAGCTTGTCGATAAGACCTACGCTTATCGAAAGAATTGGTGAAAGCCAAAAGTGAGATGCAAAGCTTGTTGAGTTTATCCAGATGCTAAAACCAGAAGATAAAGAGTTCGAAGTCGATCAAGAAGGTTGGCTTCGAAAATAGGGGCTATTAGTTGTTCCCGATATCAATGGATTGAGAGATGAGGTTCTGAGAGAATGTCATTACTTTAAGTTGATGATTCATCCCAGTGGTAATAAGACGTATCAGGACATGAAGCGAGTCTACTGCTGGGAGGGGATGAAGAGAGATATTGGAAAATTCATTTCCAAGTGCATGAACTGTCATTTAGTGAAAGCTGAACAGAAGAAGCCAGTAGTTTGCTTCAGCCATTGGAAGTTCCTACGTGGAAGTGGGAGCAAGTATCGATGGATTTTATCAATGGACTACATAGAACCAGGGCAGGGAATGAAGGGATTTGGGTCATTGTAGATCGTTTGACCAAAATTGCAAGGTTCATTCCTGTCAAATCGACTAGGACAGCGTCGAAATTGGCTGAACTTTGTGTAAAATGGATTGTTCGATTCCATGGTGTCCCAAAGAGTATAGTGAGTGACCGAGATCCATTATTTATGAATGGATTTTGGAAAAGTTTGCAAGAAGCTTTGGGAACCGAGTTGTGATTAAGTACGGCTTATCATCCCCAAACTGATGGTCAAACCGAGAGCGTTAATCGAGTTTTGAAAGATCTCCTAAGAGCTTGTGTGTTGGATTTTGGAGGATCGTGGAAAGACCATCTACATCTAGTTGATTTTGCGTATAATAATAGCTACCAGTCTAGCATTGGGATGACACCATATGAGGCGTTGTATGGGAGGCCATGTAATTCTCCAGCTTGTTGGTTAGAAATTAGAGATAAGTTGGTACTCGGGCTAGAGATGACTAGAGAGACCTTGGATTGTATCGAGATCGTTCGACAACAAATGAAGGCGGCCCAAGATCGTTAGAAGAGTTATGCTGATAAGCGCCGAAAAGATTTGGAATTCGATCTAGGCGATATAGTTTTTGTGAAGATTTCGCCGTTGAAGCATGTGGTTCGATTCTGAAGTAAAGGAAAGTTGGCTCCTAGATTCGTTGGACCATTTCTGATAGTCGAGCGAATTGGAAAACTCGCATATAGATTGGAGTTACCCGAGAAGGTGTCAAGTGTGCATAATGTGTTCCACCTGTCATTTCTACGGAAGTTTGTGCATGATTCGAATGTGGTGGTACCTCAAGAGCAGTATGAAGACCTAAAAGTTGAAACCGCGATTGCGAAACCTCGTAACCCGCTTCGTGTTGTGGGAAATGACATGAAATAGCTTAGGAAGAAGACAGTTAAGCTAGTCAAGGTACAATGGAGTGAAGGTGGCGACGATTGTACATGGGAGACGGAAGAGAGTATGAAGGCGACTCAGCTAGAACTCTTCGTCGGTAGGATCCTTTAATCATATCATCGTTATGTCGTTGTATCTTGATGTTGTTTGATAGAATTCTGCGTGCTAGGAAAAGGCTATGGATGCATGGCTTGATGGTTGTTAGTTTTTGTGATAGAATTGGTTTCTCTTGGATGATTGGCATGTGGAATTGTTGTGGATGTTTGTGTTTGCTTGGAATTTCGGGGGCGAAATTCCTAAGGGGGGAGAATGTAATAGCCCGCATTTTATGTATCGAAGGATCGTAAAATATTTTTATTTTATTCCCTGAGGGTTGGATCATTCTCGTCTTTTGATATGTCGCTTATGGGGATATGAAACATATCCATAATTTTTACCGATTTTGTTTATGACCATTTTGCCCTTGTCATTCTTGTACATGGCATAACTTTTGACTCAGGTCGAATCAGAGGGTGAGACTTGTGCCATTGGAAAGGAATTGATGGTTGCCTTTTCATACAGAGGTTACATTAAGGATTTGGCTTAGCGGTTTGGGAGAAATCGTTGTTTTAAGGTTTTTCAGTTGGCTGTTCAGATTTGGTAAGCCATAATGGACTGAATTAGAGAGGCCCATTAGTGGGCTGATGGGAGAGTATAAATAGGGGGTGAGGGATATGGGAAATGGTTTAGTTTTTCAATTCTCATTAGGTGGCCTTGTGCTCCTCCTTCCTCTAACACCTTTCCACATTAAAAATCCAAATTCAAGGAGGGAAATCAAAGATATACACCATTGGTGGCAAGATCTACATCAATCAAAACAAGAGTTCATTGGATCAAGGTGATTGGTGCGAGGTGCTTGCTGTCAGGATTCGTATTTCATTGATTTTAGCTTGTTTTGGCAAATCGGCGAGTGATTTACATTTCTCACATGAATGCAATGAAGTATATGAGTATTTATGCATGTTTCTCATCAAATTCAAGTGTTTTACCATAGATCTACACCATTACATGTCCATTTTCATATGAATCACTCTATGATCTAGTTTAGCAAGTTTTACCCATTAATTCCATGTCATTTCATATGTTATGTAAGTTAGATCTCTCACTGTGATCATATGTCCATTTTGATGGATTTTGGTGAGGTTTACATCATTTTTGTGGTAATCGCCATATTCATGTTATTAGTGATGTTAAGGCATGTTCATGGTGGTATTTGATGATTTTGGTTGAGTCGATTTCATCATTTGGTGAAGTTTTGATCGAAATCGGAGTAGAATGAGGGATGTGCAGGAAGTGGATTGGGTCGGCCAGGAGTGGATCGGGTTGGTCAGTTGATGGTGGGTCAGGTCGGTCAGGTTTGTTGTAACCTGGTCGGTCGGATCGAAGTTCATATTCATGAATGGTGCAACCGGTCAGGTCGGGCTAGACTGGATCGGGTCAATTGGAATATGAAGGAGAGGAGTGGGTCAGCCGTAGAGTTGGATGGTCTATAGCGGGTCGGTCGGGTGGGGGTGTATCTGGCCAGGCCGGGAGAACCATAAAGGGTCGGGTCGGTCTGGTGGAATGGGTCAATCGGCCATGTTGGATGTTTTTCAATAGTGCTTCTAAACATTGTGGTGGATGGCTTATGTGCTGTTGTTGGAATCCTTAGCTTGTGTAAATGAATGCTATGGATTATTTTGAACCTTGTGTTGATGCTATTTGGTTCGATAATGATGATGGCTTCGACGAGAGTCCAAACGGGGATGTTCGAAGTGTTGGAATGTTCGTTGGTGGGGGAGATGCAACGAATGTGGATTCAACTCAAAGGTCGTGAGTTGATGGATAATGGTTGCTCGAGAAGGTTTCTTGAGCTATGAAAAGTCGTCAAGTTGGATGACTAGAGACGAGAAGGCCGAGAGATTATCGTTGTCGTTAGTTCTAGCAGGCTCGAAGCAAGGGTACACTAGAGACGTCTAAAAGACCGGTTGTAGGTCGAATACCTTGGTTCTTGTAGAAAGGCCTAGTTGTCAAGGTTGGACATTGTCAAGGTTGGACAAATGGAGTTTGTGCTATAACTGGGGTTACCATTAGCCCTTGACATATGGCAAGGTTGGCCGTCATACGATTAACGATGGTTTCAAAGAAGGATTGGCGGTGATATCCAGAGTCTGTCATGATTGATTAGTTGCTTTGTTTAAACCGTCTCATGTAGATTGTCCAACGACGAAGGAGATGTTCCTTGGGTGCTTGTCTGATATTGGTTTAGGCCTCTGGAGCTTGTGCTTGAGGGGTGTTGAGTTCGATTAGGATGGTTTACATGATATCTATAATTTGGATGTCATGAATGTTTTGCCATGATTGAATGAGTGTTCTAGTTTTCATGGACATATAGTTGAATTGTTTAAAGTAAAGGCTATCACTGTACGATGTGGGGAAGATAGGGTTGAGTTCTTCTCTGGTGTTGTGGGTAGATTAGTATGTTTATCTATCCCTTCTCATATACCTTATTGTTGAAGTTTGTTTGTTGTTTTGTCGCTCACTAAGACTGTTGTCTGACTCAAGGTTTTATGTCTCCTCTTATTACCTTGGGCGGTTCATCTGGTTGTGGATGGGCAGACTATGTAGCAGGTTACAGGTTATTAGTGAGGACGATGTTGCTGTGCGAAGGAGAGCAAGAGGCTGGCATACCAGTTTTATTAATATATAGTATTTCTATTTCCGCTGTTAAGTGCTCTATGAGTGTTGTAGTGAGGACTTATGTACAAACTTTGGTATCAATTGGATAACCTTTCAAGAAGTTGAGAAAGTTTTCAAAGTTTTCTATATGATGCCTCATTACTATTACCTGTTGTATATGTTCTATTATATTTTATCTTTACATTGTGAGTTCTACGACAGGTTTCGATGTTGTTTACCTACTCTGATGATCGCCCATAGCTGCTCGGCACACCCTTCAGCGCATTATTCCTCTTGTTTAGTGCGGGGGTTATGGGCGGTCGTCACACAATTTAACTAATCTCTAGTCAGTTTCTAACTTCCTTAACTCCATTTTTTCAATTTCTTATCAAATCATTGCTTACGAAACGCTCAGATTTAGTTTCTGAATCCACTTTTTTAATGGAAATCATTGATTATGACGATAACATTATAATACTCTCTTCCTAAATATTTAACTTTAAAATATAACTTTGACTCATTACTTTGAATAAATAATTAACATTTAATTAATTAAATAAATAATCTTGAGTTAAAAATTGAAAGTAAATAGTACTTTGCTAAATTCAATGTATAGCTCTTCTTCGAATAATTTCTTCAAATAATGTTCCGAACTTCGGAATAAATTCATAGTTTCAGGTTAACTCAATTTCTAAATTTACTTTAAACATATCACTTCCAAATATTTACCAATTTCCTTTTATAATCATTTTAATCTGCAAAACGTTTGTTTTTAAATCATTATTCACTTTAAAATGTGAATATTATCTCTTTACAGAAAATTAGACTCGTTATATCAATCTAATCTTAATTTTATTTATAAATACCATTATAGGTTAAAATTCCATTTATCGAGTTATTTTATAAATTCATGTTGATATTCCACTTCATAAACTCTATCTACAAGTAAACTTCTTGTTGATTATATATAAAGTTTAAAACTTAATCTATATTACATATTCGATTATAAATCATTGGTATCAAACCAAATATTAACTATCTTGTCTTGTCCAATTCTAAATCATATAATATATAATTTCAAAAAATAAATTATTTTTATAACGTTATGGATTTATTTCAATTCTAGTTACATTTTGAATATCAAAATAATTTCATCGTTTCCCTTTTAAATTCTTTCTTGAATTTACATTCCCAAATTATTTAATAATAATTAATTATTTAAATCATTTATAAACATCGTTTATAAATCAAACTACTTGTTTTTAATATAATTAAAAAACAAGTTATTATATTCTAGCACCTTCGAAATTCAATTTCTATTTAAAAATAGTTTTTTCCCTTTTAAAACTGAAATTCCTTTCCAAAGTATTTTTACGGTATTTAAAGACCAGCTATCACTGGGTCAATGTTATTTAAACATTCCAAACACACAATAATTAACCACAGATTATTTGTCACAACACATAATGCAATATATAAAAAAAACAATAATATAATTATTGAGGAATCCAGTTGGATCCCTCCAACCTGTTTCCATGCACCCACAGATGTTAATCAACATAATTAACACTAATTTCATGTTAATATGAGATATTATAATAAATAGAATCTATACTCAACCAACGTTTTATATATATAACTGTATTTATAATTCTAATCAATTCATAAGTAATTCATCCAAATAACCATTGAACAACATTAAATCATCATTTATCAATATTAAATCACGTTTATAATATTTTAAAACTAGACAAAGTTAGTGAGTTTACTCATCTTGGTCATTAATCGTTAAAAACGATTAATGTCAGTTAATTAAATCGAGCGTTTTATTTTGCCTAAAATTGTAACGACCTCCAAATCGCTCAGACCAGTTCCAATATGTAGCCTACAACCATATGATCATGGCTGTCCTGTTTTGTTTAGTTTCGATAACGTATGAGAATGATATGTTTAATTTAATTTAATACACTAATTTATTTTAATTAAAACTTAATCAAATTTTAGATTGGGCCTTTCCATTTTAGACTAGCCTACTTCCCATACACCCGCATGCTGAACATTGCTTCTTCCTCCAGAAATACAACGCGACTTGCTCCTGCGATTATCCATTACCGTGTTTTTTAAATGGGCTCACCACTTCGGCCCAACATCTGTTTAGATCCAAACCGCACTTACAGTAGCTCCTTCTCCTCCCATCGTGAAAGAAGAAACCCAACACCAGCTTTTTTCCCCATTGTTGTTTATGTTGTTCACCATATCTTCCTTCATATCCCACTTAAACATGAACCAAAACTTACAACAAGCTCCTCTCCTAAACCTCCTTCATCCCATACCAACATGGTGGAACTCACACGCATCATACCTTTTCTAGTGCACCAATGAAAACGTTAAAATTTATATCTCTGAAATGACCTAAAAAACCACACAAGTTCTATCCTCCACTCTGAACTCGAATCTAACCTTCAAATCTACCATCGTTGTTTCTATAGTTCACGAAAATCAACCCTAACCTACTGCCGTATTTTTGGAGCAACAGAACAAAGCATCGCACACTATATATATATATATATATATATATATAGAGGAATGATGAGAATGATGTAAGGATTTCAAATATATTTTTTGAATTTTCGTGGAAGAGTGCATCTGTTTTGAATTTTGAGGACCCATTAGAATATACGACTTGTTTTTCTTGAAACCATGTTCATGGCTTAATTCCAAAAGAAGAAATGAAGGAATAGCGTTCTGCATTTATAGATTTTAAACCTTGAATGCCAAGGAATGTAAGTACATCATAAGTTAGCTATTCGAACATAGGTAGGGCACTGCCATGAGCCTTCACTTCATAGATAGTTGTTTTTCTTGTTAGGTCTGCATCTCTAAATTTAGTCCTGCTCATCTCCATACGCATGTGTGTTAGAATAGAGTAGTTTAATTTTTCAAAATATATATTTTTGATTTGAAAGCATAGGTTGTTTTAGTTTTAGATTTGCAGTGTAGGCTTTGCTTAGGAAGGAAGAATTGGGACTATAGAATTTTAATTATTTAATTATTTTTCTCATGAAACTTGCATATGAAGTAATATACAAAAAATATCACATGCGAGCTCTGTCCGCGATGAAAATTATAATAAAAAATTATCACATGCGAGCTCTGTCCGCGATGAAAATTATAATTCTACAATAATTAAATATTTCGAACACGATGGAACTGGTTTCGTCGAATTCAGATTCCGTTTGTAAAAATCCCTTTTTTATTTCAAACGGTTAAATAATATGCATTTAGACTACGCATGATCATTAAATAAATTCAATTGACCCCATACTAAAAATTTTACTATAATTAATCACTCCCTTTTTATTAAAATTCTTTTCATCAGAAACGGAGGCCGTTTGAAAATTGGTTATTCTTAATCGATATAATATAAACCGTTGAAAATAATTCAATTAAATAATAATATTATCGTATATATGTCCAAACAGAATATATACAGCTTTAGAAATAAACAATATACAGATTTATACTTGGTGTTTCAATTCTAAGTTAAAACCCAGTTTAGTTTATATTAAAAACCCTTCTAATTTATTAAATAAATCGTTATAATTTATTAACAATTCCATAACAACTTTTTAAAAATTTGATTTGGATATAACTTAAAATCTATAAAACGAAATTTCAATTTTTCGCATTCACTAGAAAAATATAGTTAAATAGATTGGAACATTTCTTGTTTCAAAGAAATCCGACTTATAATGAATCCTGTATAGCCGTTTAAAGTTCAAAACGTAATATTACGAACTACCGCGATGTTACGAGCTAGTTTATAATTATATTATAATTAATATGTTCAACGGTTGTTTAATTGATAAATTATCGTTTAGTCAATAAATTCTTTATTATATCTCAAATCTAAACTTAATTAAATTTCTTATATTATTCAATTCACACAATATTGCCAATTCAACTATATTCCGTTTATTTTGGGATTAAATTTTATTATCCCATTATTTATATAAAATAAATATTCAAAATATTTTAATTTAAACCATTTTAAACTACCAAATTGCCTATCCAAAAAATTAAATAAATTAATTGTTAAATCGTTAAAAATCTGGGACATTACACAAGCTGAGGTAGGAGACCATGTCCGAGCTGAGGGATGGGAAAGGCGGTAGAGATATGACATGTGCAAGCTACGAGAGTAGGCATTTAATTTTTTTTGTAGCATGTTTCTTCTCTCTTAATATATATATATATGTGTGTGTGTGTGTGTGTGTGTGTGTGTGTGAATGAAGAATCTACATGCTTTATATGGCTGGAAGAAAAGGAAGAGGCTGCAGGATTGGGAGATTGATGCACAAGACCATGTGCATGTTAATGGAATGGGTAGTTTGCTTTTTTGTGACATTTTTTCCTTGTTTGTGAATCTGTGAGAGACATCAAAAAGGGAGATTCATAGGAAAAAGGTAAACATGAGGCAGAAGACAATGGTAAACATGAGGCATGCTCTATGTTTCTTTTTATATCATGACGGTTACCGAGAATTAAAAGACAAAGACAAAGTTACGCTTTAAAGTTATTATATGGCATTTGAATAGGTGGACGTGGGGGATAAATCAAGATGCGTATTTGACACATAAAAAATTGCGTACACCCTATGGAATTCGAACTAATATTTGTTTAATGAAAAAAATGAATTTTCAAATTCCCGATGACCTAGAGTTCAAAAGTTTCCAGATTCAAAATGACAATTTTAGAAATAGATAAGAACGGATACGAGAGCAATTAAAATATATATACATCTATGCTGACAATTATTTTGGGCATCTTTCAGACGAAACTAAAATGTTGATTTTGGAAATATATGCGATCTTTCACATTTTTGATCGTTTGAATGCCATTTGAATGTCACAGACTGGGTTAGCAGACCCAACATGTGTAGAAAAATATGCTAAACCCAAATAAGGACACATCGAACTCAAATGGCTTTATTTCATAAATGAACCATGCAAGTCTTTTTGCAATTTTGTCGCGAACCTAGCACCAAAATCGACCAATGAATATACTGCGGCAATCAACGCGATGAGATAGATGCAATAGTATATAATTTGCAGTGTCACAATGTTCCATTCAAAAACACGTTACAGACCCCTTTAAACGAAAGATTGGCATGGGAAAACAGTTAAATGGAGATCAAAACGTCCTATTTTCATGAAACCAATTGCAAATTAAAGAATAGAATGAGGAAGGAATTTTTTTTCATGTTGGGACTTTTTGGCTCAAGAAAGATTTTTGTCACCGCAAATTTCGCACAAAAAATATATTTTTATGAAGCTCGAAACTTCTGATTTTCGCAAAACCACTTGCGCCATTAGATTCATGACAACGAATAAAATATTTCTCATGTTTTTTCGAACTGATTTTGAAGAGATTTTATAGTCGTTAAATTTGAACTATTATGTGCAGCTTTGCTTTGAAAATTGCACGATTGATAAATATTCAAATTTTACGACGAAATTTTCACAGCTGTTAATAACAACTGAATGTATTTCAAATTCTAAATTCCCTTTGCAAGAAATTACAGAATATTTTCAAAATAAATTTTTTGATTTAAATCGTTAAAAATAGCAGCTTGTTACAACTTCGATCATTTAAGTTATTAAATTTAGTTTAATTATTGTTAAACAATATATTTAATTTAGAATGTATTTGTTTAAAATCAAAATATGAAATTGATTTATAATGAAACGTTTATCTTTAAGATTTATTATTTTCATGTAAAAGTGATCTAAATTTTTTTATACTGAAAACGTGTAACGACCTGCCTTTTTAACCGCCCCAAGTCGGTAGTTAAACCAACCTGAACCATTCAAATCGACAGATAGTTATTGGCTTACAGGGTTTAAACAGAAAATACACACTGAATCACAAACATTAAAGATAACAGTATCTCACTGCGGAATTTTATTGCAAAAACATCAGAGTTTTACAACATTTTTATTATACAGTGGAAGAATTAAATATATATACAAGAATTAAATAATATAAAGTTTTACAGTTTGTCAGGCCTGCGCGCGTATGCGTCTTCTCAAACCTTCACTGTCGTACCCTTCAAATCTAAACTGTAAATACTCAAGTCTGACCTCGTCCTGAGCAAAACAAAACTTGGATTAGGTTGTATTCAAGTAAAATGACATCAATAAAATACAAAAAGTAGAATGGTTGATCCTAACTTTATTAATGTTGAATTCCAAGTTATATGCCAAATATGCAAGCAAGACAGTATGGAACAATACCAAAAGAAAATGCCTTAGTTCATTGGCATCAGCAGGTGTATATTGCAGATTTAATCAAGTTTCAAGCATGCCAAACGAGATGGCATTCCAAATGAGATGACAAGCAAGCACGAATCAAGGCATGGATGTTTGACTGAAGGCCAACACAACAAACAATACTAACCATCCCAGTTACAAGAAGATAAGACGACAAACAGACATGTGTAAATTCCATGACATTAGCTACTAATACCAATTCCAGTTTTTGACTTTTTTTTTATAGAATACCCTGCACATGTAAAAAAAAAGAAATTATGCCCAAACCATGCGTGAGTATAATTATATACCAGTGAGGTACTTAATTGAATGCATGCTAAAAAGAATCTATTACAGGGGCTACAAGAAAACAAATAGCAGGCACCAGGTTTCTAAACACAGTATGCTAGTAGTGTATATTCTTAATAGGAGTATGAGCAAATGCAATAACCATTACTGGTTCAAATGGATTAGTGGACAACATCAAGCATCACAAGAAAAGCACAAGCACTTAAATATAGCTAATATATACTAGTTTTAAAATGGGGTTAATCTTCTTGCAATAAGTGAATCGTGCATAACAAAATCACCTAAACAGAGGCGGCTTTATGAGCTGACGAACCGAAAATAGATGCTGGAGTGGTTTCACGCAAACAAAGAAGCACGTAGGGCAAAGGGGTCAAACGGTCTCAGTCAGTGCGCGGTCGCGAGGAGGTGACTGGTCAGGTGGTGGCTTGCTGCGTTCGGGTCCTGTTAGCATCGAAGGAGGAAATCGAGATGGTAGCAAAGGTCCTGGCTCGATTTCAAGTGGAGACAGCTTCGGTTAGTGGTGAAGGGAAGATCGATTTAGAGAAATTGATTTCGGCAGAAAGGAGGTAGCCGACGGATGAAGAACTGTTAGAAAGGAGGGGCAAAGCGGTAGCCATCATCGATGATTTGGGAGGAAAAATAATTTGGGGGAAAAAGGGTTTGATTGGGGCGAAACAATTTGTGGTTGATGTAAGAAAAGAACGGGGACGGGATAGTTAACTAAAGGGCAAAGAACGGTGGAAATCAAAACAACGAGGACACGTTTTAAAGATTTCAAGACAATTCTTGCAAGTGTCAAAACATTTCAGCAAATCACTACAAGTGGAAAAATACATTAAACAAATATTTTCAAAGTGTAAACATCATTTATTATACTATGTATATACACCAATAATAGGGTATTAATACTTTTCAAATACATATCAATTTTTATTTTTTTAAAAACCAATTTCAAACTAAATTAAATTATGAATAAAATCTTAAGTTAAATCAAAATTTTATGTAACAACCCGCACCTTCGTTCGCGCAAGATATTGTCCCCAACTTAGCCACCGTATAGGTATGGGGTTTTGTTCCTCAAAAGGCCTCAGCGTTAGTAAGAGATGGGCTATACTATATAAGTACCCACTTCACACAAGCTTCCACGATGTGGGACTTAGGGGTGTTACATTCTTCCCTCCTACAGAGCCCAACGTCCTCGTTGGCTCACAAACACCTCACCCAGACGCTGTGGTCCACACAAGAGCCACAATTTCAGCTGGGTATTGGCTCTGATACCACTATAATGACAAGGATTTCGCCCGGACCTAATCGATGGCTAAATCGACCAGGACCGTTCGAATCCTGCATACGCTATGCCAAATAAGGACTGGTATGAGAAATCTTACTTAACTTATTTGATAAGGACTCGTAGAAAAGATATTTTATATAACAATGGACTTTTAATGTTTCATTTACATTAAAAATGTAAATTTCAACATCAATACATTTCTATTTTAAAAATGTTAATTTTTAATGTTGTATTTTCATTAAAAATGTATGATTCAATATCAATGCATTTCTATTTCAAACTGTTTATTTTTAATGTTGCATTTTAATTAAAAATGTACATTTCAATATAAATACATTTCTATTAAACAATTGACTATTTTTATTATTGCATAACATTAAAAATGTATATTTCAATATAAATATATTTATATATAACAAATGACTATTTTTATTGTTGCATTACATTAAAAATGTATATTTCAATATAAATACATTTCTATATAACAAATGACTATTTTTATTGTTGCATTTTATTAAAAAATGTATATTTCAATATAAATACAATTCTATATAACAAATGACTATTTTTATTGTTGCATTACATTAAAGTGTAAATTTCCAATATAAATACATTTCTATATAAAAATGTTTATTTTAATGTTGCATATACATTAAAAATGTAAATTTCCAATGTAAATACATTTCTATATCAAAATGTTTATTTTAATGTAGCATATACATTAAAAAGAAAATCTAATGTAAATACATTTTTTTATTTCACAATGTTTTATTTTTAATGTTGTATATACAATAAAAATGTAAAATCCAATGTCAAAACATTTTTATTTCAAAATGTTTATTTTAATGCTGCAATTACATTAAAAGTGTAAAATGCAATATAAATACATTTTATATTACAGTGTTTATTTTCAATGTTATATATACATTAAAAATTGTAAATTTCAAATGTAAATACATTTTTATTTAACAATTGACTAATTTTGATTTACAACAAAACATGAATTTTATGTTGACATATAATGATCATTCCATATTCATATATATATATACATATATATAATACAATCTTCATATTATTCAAAAAATTAATATATAATAACATGAATCTTTTATAACACAAAAATATTTTAGAAAATTTCGATAGCATAACGGCAAGGTAATTAAAACCGACACCATCCCGATGTACAACTCCTCGCACTACCTTAGGCCTCGCGGCGTTTACAAGGGATTTAATTTCCTAATACATTTTTCTAGGCAATCTAATGCCATAATATCAATCAATTTCATTTCAACCACAATCAAACACCAAAAATCAACCAATTCTGCATCACAGTTGGTATCAGAGCTTTGGTTAAACTTAGCTCGGAATATAACATAAAAATAAACTAGACAGAAGTAGAATCAGTAGTATTCTAAAACGAATGACTCATCATAGATAGGACTAGTAATGTCCTAGAATGAGTATGGCTGAATAAAATACACCCCCATAGATTCATTTACATTTAAATATATGTCTCTATGCTTTACAATATCCTTACTGTTGGCCTGACTCTTTGTTTGCTGTTTGCAGACATAGTAGAAAATGAGTGGCAGAAACAGAAGAGGTAATTCTATGGTTCGACAATCTAATGAGCCAATCGTGATCCCATAACCAGAACCGGATCTAGGATCTCTAGTAATGAAGTATAGGAATCTGGGTGGAGTACATTTCTCGGGCAAAGAATCCGTGATTGAAACACAGGCATGGATGCGTTATACTGGGAGAATCTTTCAAGGCTTAAAGCTGAGAGATGATCAGAAAAGATTACTGGCATCTTGGGCACTTAAAGACGAAGCTCTAATCTGGTGGGAAACTATTATTGAGGAAAATCCAGAAGGTAATATTACCTGGGATAGATTTAAAGAAATGTTCAAAGAAACATTTATTCCTCCAGAAGCAACTTAGCGACTATATGATGAGTTTTACAATCTGAAACAATTAGATATGACCATCCAAGAATATCAAAATAAATTCAATGAACTTTCCCGCTTTTCCCCAGAACTAATTCAAGATCCTGTAAGGAAGAATCTAAGATTTATCAGAGGACTTCAAAAGAAATACGAAGGTAGAGTACTTGCTCATGTGAATCTCCCTTTTTCTGAGATGATACAAATGGCTTACCGCTATGAGTATAATGATAAGCAACATGGTTGGGAAGATGAAGAAGAAAGCAGTTCTAGTAGCAAAAGAAAGTTTGAAGTTGATAGCCCTGAGGCAAGTACAAAACCTGAGGTAAGTAAGAAGCCTAAAGCCAATAAGAAAAGGCCAAGATCTAAGGAAGAACCGTTGATGACTGCCACATGCTTTAACTGCAATAAGCAAGGACATTTGTCAATAAATTGCAAATCTTCGAAAAATGAAAGAATGATGGATCTAAATCCAATAAAAAGTTTCAAGAGAATAGAGAATGCAATAAATGCCATCAGACTGGTCATCTTGCACAGATTTTCCAACTATCAAGGGAGTCTGTAGTAGCTCATGTAAATGAAGTAGCAGAAACCCCAGCACCTTCAGCCAGTCAGCAAAGGCCAGATGCTTTGGAAGGCACTCTTACGGTCAACAATATTCCAGTTAAAGTATTGTTTGATATGGACGTGTCACAAAGCTTTATTTCAAGCAATACGGTTAAGAAGTTGAAATTAAAACTAAGGAACCTTAAGGAATCGGTTAGAGTTCATAATCCGATAGGAGGCTCTCTTATTCTCGGTGTGTATTGTAGAGTGCCTGTTTCTTTTTTCCGTTACCGGTTTTCTTTTGATTTGATCGTCATGGATTTTTCTGAATTTGACATCATTCTTGGGCTGGATTGGTTAACTAAATACGAGGCAAAATTTAAATGTGCAGAAAGAGTTGTCAGAATTAAAACGAAGCTTGCCAATGTTGTTATACCTTGTGTAGGCTCAGATTCAGACATAAATTTTTTTTGGGCTGCTCTCAAGGTTTCTCCCACTGCCATTGAAGATATTCCTGTTGTTAAGAATTATGCGGATGTGTTCGAAAAAGTTGATAGCTTACCTCTGCGGAGAGAAATTGACTTCAGGATTGATTTAGTTCCGAATGCAAGGCCAGTGGTGCATCCTATTCGAAGAATGACATGGAAAGAGAAAGAAGAATTGGGCAATCAAACTAAATAGCTTTTATGGAAAGGTCCGATCAGGCCTAGCTTTTCAAATTGGGGTGCAGCAGTAGTGTTTGTTCCAAAGTCAGACGGTACTCTCAGATTATGTGTGGAATACGAAGATTTAAATAAGCAGACGCTCAAGAATAAATATCCATTGCCCCATATAGATGATTTATTGGATCGTTTGAATGGAGCAATTGTGTTTTCTAAAATGGACCTAGCTACAGGTTTCCATCAACTGCATATTACTGAAGAGTGTGTTCCTTTGACAGCTTTCAGAGGTCCAGACATATTTGATGAGTGGTTAGTAATGTCGTTCGGCTTATGTTTTCATCAGGAAGGCGAACCCTCGAGTTTTCAAATTGTTAACAACGGAGTTCTGAGGTTAAAAGGCCGAATTTGTGTCCCGAATATCCCTAAGCTTAGAAGATAAGTAATGGATGAATGTCACAAATCCAAAATTTGTTTTCATCCAGGGGTGAGTAAGATGTATCATGATCTCAAGCGCACATTCTGGTGGAAATCTATGAAAAGAGACATTTCCATTTATGTCAGCAGGTGTTCTACTTGCCAATAAGTCAAGAGCGATCAGCAAAAACCTACCGGATTTTTACAACCACTAGAAGTTCCAAGTTGGAATAGGGATCAAATCTCCATGGATTTTATTAATGGCTTGCCCCAAACCAGGAAAGGTAATGACAATATTTGGGTGATCGTAGATCATTTCACAAAGTCTTCCCATTTTATTCCTGTCAGATAAACTAGAACAACTCAAATCTTGACAAAAATTTATTTCAAAGAAATTGTCCGACTACATGGGGTTTCCAGTAGCATTGTTAGTGACCGAGATCCAATATTCGCTAGTAAATTCTGGGAAGCATTCCAAGAGGAGCTGGGGACAAAGTTAAATCTGAGCACTGCATATCATCCTCAGACAGATGGCCAGACTGAGAGGGTGAACCGCATATTATAAAACTTGTTGCGGGCATGTATTCTTGACTTTGGCGGGTCATGGGAAGATCACTTGCATTTGGTTGAGTTATCTTATAATAACAGTTACCAAGCAAGCTTGCAAATGTCGCCATTCGAAGCTTTGTATGGCCGACCATGTAGATCTCCCGCATGTTGGGTAGAACGAGGCAATAGACTGGTATTGGGTCCCAACATGATTCGTGAAGCTTCGGACAAAGTTGATTTCAGTAAGAAACGATTACTAGCAGCTCAGAACCGGCAGAAAAGTTATGCAGGTTCAAGAAGAAGGGATTTGGAATTTGCTGTTGGCGATTATGTGTACTTGAGAGTTTCTCCATTAAGAGGAATAGTTTGTTTTGGGAAGACTTGGAAGTTGGCTCCTAGATTTATTGGTCCGTTCCCTATTCTAAAAAGAATTGGAACTCTCGCTTACAAGGTCTAGTTGCCTGACTGGTTGCCAGGGGTACATGATGTATTCCATGTGTCTCAACTTCGGAAGCATGTACATGATCCAGACCTGATTGTGGAGGAAGCTGCACAACAATATTTGGAGATTACCCCGAGCTTAGTGGTATGAAGGGAGCCGGTAAAGATCATTGGCAAAGAAACCCGAGTTCTGAGGAACGAAAGAATTCATCTAGTCGAAGTGCAGTGGAGCGGAGATCCTAGAGACTATACATAGGAGACTGAGGATAACATCAAACAGGCTTATCCCCAGTGCAGAGTGGATATCTCTGACTAGTTCCAGTGCAAGGTATATTTACAATATTTTACATTTTCCGTTTTGTTTCCTACTTTACTGTTGTTTCCTTTTCGGGGACGAAAAGATTTTAAGTGGGGGAGATATTTGTAACACCCCTAAGTCCCACATCATGGAAGCCTGTGTGAAGTGAGTACTTATATAGTATAGCCCATCTCTTACTAATGCCAAGGCCTTTTGAGGAACAAAACCCCATACCTATACGCTGGCTAAGTTGGGGACAATATCTTGCACGAACGGAGGTGCGAGCTGTTATAGTGGTATTAGAGCCAATATCCAGCTGGAATTGTGCCTTCTGTGTGGACCACAACGCCTGGGTGAGGTGTTTGTGAGCCAACGAGGACGTTAGGCTCTATAGGAGGGGAGAATGCAACACCCCTAAGTCCCACATCGTGGAAGCCTGTGTGAAGTAGGTACTTATATAGTATAGCCCATCTCATACTAATGCCGAGGCCTTTTGAGGAACAAAAACCCGTACCTATACGGTGGCTAAGTTGGGGACAATATCTTGTGCGAACGGAGGTGCGGGCTGTTACAGTTTACTTGACAACAATTCAATTGTTAACTATGAAAAATAAAAATGAATATTTTTATTTGACAACAATTCAATGTTTAACTATGACAAATAAGAAATTGAATATTTTTATCTGACAATAATTCAATGTTTAACTATGACAAATAAAAAATATGAATATTTTTATCTAACAACAATTCAATGTTTAACTATGACAAATAAAAAAAATGAATATTTTAATTTGACAACAATTCAATGTTTAACTATGACAAATAAAAAAATTGTATATTTTTGTTTGACAACAATTCAATGTTTAACTATGACAAATAAAAAAAAATGAATATTTTTGTTTGACAACAATTCAATGTTTAACTATGACAAATAAAAAAAATGAATATTTTTATTTGACTACAATTCAATGTTTAACTACGACAAATAAAAAAAATGAATATCTTTATTTGACAACAATTTTCTACTTATTCCATTAAATTCAATTAAATCAACAGATTACACCAAACAACATCAACCAATATAGATCAAATCACGTACATGTAAGAATTTTTAAACACGATAATAATTAATTTATTTTTAATTATTTAAATAAGAAATCTCACCTATAAGATAAGAATTATATTTTAAACGAACAAATATTTGGTGATGATTAAATACAAATAAAAATCATGACAGTTTATATAAATAACTGTACGAGAAAGTTTTAGTGAGAGAGTTCCCACCTTGATCGGTTTAGAAATCGTTTAATAACAATTGTTTTAATTAAACCAAAAATTGTAACTACATCCAATCTTGTCCAAATTAATTTCATTGCGAAGCCTTAGTCGCCACGGTTCCAACGCATCTGAAATCGTCGAATTCTGTTTTCGTACGCAAAAGTTATGGGGTTTTATATGTTAATAACACGCTTTAATTAACTAGTGATAATTAATATAAGTAATTAACCTAATTAACTACCTTCCCTCTCCTTAATTTCTCTCCTCTCTCACGTTCCCATCGCTCCTCATCACGCGTACAGGAAGAAAACAAGCAACCCCCTTCAAATTTCACACCCCATTCCAATCCTCCCGGACTCGATCTAAATACACCACATCGAAGGCCTTCTTCTTTTCCATCTTCACCACGAATAGCTTTGAATTTGAGCTCCCTCATAGCCATGAATTTGCAGCCAAACCGCAACCCTTGAGGCCTGAGATTCGCGAAAAATACTACCCAAAACATGATCTTAACCGTTTGGATTTGTAGAGCATGTGAATCTCTACAGCTTTCATGCAGAAATCATCTTCTAATTCTTGATAGATTGAGAGAAAAGAGGGAAAGAAATTAGAATTGTTTCAGCCTTGAAATGAACTGGCGGCTAGGGTTTGGGCTGAAAATGGGCTATTTATACCCTATTTTATATTACTATTTTATTCCATTATCTCCAAAAATTGAAATTTTGTGTCCGAACTCCAAACGAACTCCAACGACCGTAATTCCTAAAAAAAATACCCCTATTCCGGACACAATGGAATATGTTTCGTAAGCCCATTCGACTGCTTCAGTCAGTTATTCCTTAAATTAAAATATAAAACATTCAATTTTAGATTTGAACTTACATTTTAATTTTCCGGGCCATATACTGATCCTAAAAATTCCAGAAAAATAAATCTATCTATGTTTTGACGATACGGTCCTAACAAAATTAATATCGTCGAATTTGAAGACCGTTTGAAAAATTGCAATTTTCGGGTCGATTGAAATTGACAAAACACATTTTCTTTTGCCACGCTCACATATAAATTCCAAAAATTATGAAAATTGGAATCCTGCACTAATTTGACATTCCAGATCTAACCAGGGTGGTTTCGTCAAAAACGGAGGTCGTTTGCAAAAGGGCTATTTATACGGGCTATATATTATATTAAATTCCATAACGATTATTTTGAATATTCAATTAGCCATAAGTTTTGATTCCCGCTATGAAATTTCAATTTTTCGGATTCTTGGAAAGATATTATTAAATCGATTCTAATATTTTTGGTTTCACTAAAATCCGATTTTTGTTGCATCCTGTATAGTCGGTCAAAGTTCAAATTCAAAATTTCAAACTACCACCCTATTTCTAACTCCTTTTAAAATTAAAATAAATATATTCGTTCTAACTTCAATTTAAATAAATTTTTAATCGTTATTATTTAAAATAAATTGTTTTAACTATTCAAAATTAAATAAAATAGCCAAAATAAAATTTTTAAATTGGTTTCGATTTTCCCGGATTGTTACAAATTTAATCTCTCAAACAATAAAATTTAATTAGTTTAAAATATTACTAACATTTAATTTAAACAAAACCATTCAAGTTCAAATATTAAATTAAAATTTACACACTTCCACAATCAACTCAAAACCAAGTTAAATAGACTAGATTTCAAATTCTAAATAAATAATTAAGTATAAACATGCATTTTCAATACTTAACTAAATTAACTCTAAATTTTTAAATGTCGAAAACTCTGGTTCGTTACAAAACACGAAAGTTTAGTCGCTCCATTTGAGTCGGTTTCTGATGATTATTTGCGGTAGCGGCAACCAATATATCTTAAATAATAATAAAAATGTAAAATAAAAATAAAAATTTAAAATTAATTATTTGAGATGCGTCTAACTAGACATAGCAGAGGAATGAATTTTGTAGAATAATACGCAAGTTTATTTCGTTTGCGTTAAATTAATTAAAGATTAATAAAATCGCTATGAATAAAACGTTGTCAGAACTTAAGCGAATTTGAACTAAAAATACTATACATACGGACCACCGTATGTATGTCTGTATATATGATTTTGTGGTTAAAAATAAAATATATTTAAACCCTTTGCATGTATGATTCATGTTTTGCCACCATTCATGTTTTTGCCACATTCATTTTGTTCCTTTCATAAATTGTGTCTTTTCCTTTCCAATGCATGAAACGTTTTAAAAAAAATTATGAAATGTAAAAACTTAAAAGAAGGAACGATTTAATGTTCGTTTATGATATGTCCTTTCAATTCATTTGCCACCCTGTAGCACCACTTTCTTTCACTTTACATACACCATCCATTATCCATTGCATTGTTAGGGTCGGGTTAATGGTCCATCCTTTCGTTTCATGAAAGGGTCGGGTTTGGATCGGGTCAAGTCGGGTTCGGGTTGATTTATAAACAGGTTGGACCAACCCGTTTATTAAATGGGTCATTTTTTCCCAACCCTAACCTGACCCGTTTATAAACGGTTGACACGACCAGCACTACAAGAATTTTATGATTTTCCTACGTCTGTGTGGCGTAGGAAAGGCGTAGGAAACTCCAGTTTCCTACGCCATTCCTACGCCGAATACAACGTCAAAAAACCAAGCGTGGCAAAAATATTTTCTACGCCTTTCCTACTCTAAGACGTAGTACAGTTTGCTACGTCTTTCCCACGCCAGATATTTCCTACGCCATACTTTCCTACACCATTCCTACGTCAGATTTTTATTTAATTTTCCTACGCCATAGTTACGATTAACAATTATGGTTAACAATTTCCTACGCCATTACTACGCCAAATATAATGTCGAAAATTCAAGCATGACAAAAATATTTCCTACGCATTTCCTACTCCGTGCGTAGTGCAGTTTCCTACGCCATTCCTACGCCAGATATTTCCTACGTCATTCCTACGCCAGATATTTTGTATGCCATTCCTACGCCAGATATTCCCTCATGTCAGTAATTTCCCACGCCATTCCTACGCCAGATATTTCCTACGCCATTCCTACGTCAAGTTTTCTTCCTACGTCATTCCTACGGCAGATATTTCATACATCCTATTATTTGTTACGCCCTACTTACGCCCTAATATTTAGAAATGCTTTGTTATTTACCATATTTTTTTTACAGTCAATCTCAGGTCCTCTCTCATCTACAATTCGAAAAGCCATTTAACGACGAAATTAGATTCAGCTTCTCCCCTTTAACTCACTATGACTCCTCCATGCTTAAGTATTTATGGTCAGATACTACAAGAAAAAATGTCCTTTGCGATGGTTAATAAACATTGTTAAAGCACAACGACAACATTTACCATACCATTGTGTTATCCATAGTTGCATAATATATGCATCTTGTACGACAATAATTTGAGAAAAGAAGCAAATTTGAGAAATAACACAAGGGTATGGATAACACAACGGTATGGTAATAGATGCATATATTACGACAAGCTTTCAGAAACAAATTTACACAATAATTAGTAACAAATATCACAGTACATATAACAATTAAAGTCACGTACATTGTTGTTGATGGTCTTCACTTGAGAAAAGCTAATCATCTACAAACAAGGTTGATAGTCAAAAATAAGAATTTGTCCAAGACCAATAACTACATGCATATGATTTGGTTTTACTAAATTTCAAATATATCCATAGTGATAAGTTTCTCTTCTATAAACTATACGGTTAGTTCTCTTCTATATCATCATGGCAATATCTCTAATGAAACAACAAACCTATATCATCATGGCAATTTCTCTATTTACACATTCTTAGTTCTCAACAATAACAAAAAACTAAAATCAAACAAAAAACCATTTACCAAAAAACTATTACTGTTGATTATTACAAGGTCCTTATAGAAACTTATCTGGCTACACGACAGTTAAGGATTGAAAATTGTTTAACAGAAGAATGTTTCTCTACTTACATCTATGTGAATTAGGATCAGATGTTCACTCAAACATCCAGAGCCTGGTAGATCACAGAGTTGAAAATGCTCAGTCAATCATAGCATCATTACTCGCACCCAGCTTTGTTCTGTGTTACTCTTAACAACAATTACACGAGCTTCTATACATGTCCCTCCACTTCCAGTTATCTATAGGATCCATAGTATTAACGGAAAAAAGATAAGAAATAGGTATAATGTATGTATATTCTAGTGGTTTTCTTTTAACACACATTTAAAATCATCTAATATGTTTATAGTATATTGATTGTATTTCTTTGTTTAAAATCTACCCCATTTCTAACAAGAATAAAACATAAAATGCCTAGGCTGATATAATTTTTTTTCCAAAATACATAGAAGTGGTAGCGATGGAACCTGAAACAAGACTGCAAGCCAAATCCTTCCCAGCCCTTGATGTCACTACACTGTTACGAGCAGGAGATACACATAGACCATGATCAGCACAAAACATCATACATATTTTATATATGATATAATCAGTAAAATGCGTACATATCAGGAATGAAAAAGTTGGCAGAGTCCGCAAACTACAGACCACTGCAAAAGAAAACTGAACAAGAGTTACCTCAAACACTAAAATGTTAGGCCTAAATATCTGCAGCAATGTTTGCACATTATTAGAAATGAAAATGATGCATATACTAGTAAAATTAAACATAAAAAGATAAATTGCACAGAAATGCATTTTACATGCGAATTATGACAAAATGAAACATGTATATTTAACATGTTACTAAAATGATGAACATAATATCTGCTTATTTACCTTGTATTCCTTTTCTGGTCTTCCATTCTTTTCATAAACTACTACCCCTAAGACGAGCCTCACATCTACCAGTCCATTGTGAAGTTATTTTTCAAATGTATCCACAGACTATGTATGAACTGGCTGCTTCTGCCTGCTTTGTCATCTCCTCTCTTCCGAATTGTCAACTCCATAGACAAGTACTCTTTCACATAACCAGTTGGTTGATCAGCGACGGTTATAGAAGAAGGCTGCATTATGGCGTGCATAGATTAAAGTGAACTGCGGCATAAATGATATTTTTACATAAAACAAGTTATAATTACATAATGGCCAAATAAAACATGTTTTACTTTTTGGGCAACAGATTAAAAAAAAAAAAGGGAGTACCGAGGATTTGCATTCAAGCGTGTAACACGTTTGTTATGTTCTTTTGATTTTGTGTAGGCACCTTAACTACAATATATTTTGGTATATTATTTACCATTATTCTTCATTTCATGCGTTTTGGATAACATCATAAAAGCAGGTATTCATGTTAATTTTTATGTTAAATGAGTATAATCAGGAAGTAGAAGAAACATATATACATTGCAGGAAGATGTGGAATAAGGCTACTCCTTATGGAAAAGGCGGACAACAATTGTAAGTATCATTATGACAAACATAAACATGCATACATATTGTGCATTCAACTATGACCATATATTGGTTCCAAACACATTGAAGTACTGCAAAGTTGTCCACGTGAACTGATTTAAACAAAGTGCGACCAGAGTTAGGAGAGTCATACAAAAAATACTTTTAAATATTTTATTACCGATTACCAACGTTGAAGGCTGAAAGAGGTGTAAATTTTGTTGATGTGAATACGCACCGTGCGTATAAGTTACCATGCTTCTATACCGTGTGAATTGTAATGTTGTACTTATTGTAACTGCTGCCAGTAAAATACTACTCAAGTCCCCAGCCATTGCAGTCTGAAACAAACCATCCATCCTCCAATCAGCCGAATATCTATCACGCATTCCAGGTAACACATATTCTCCTTGTAACTCGTAACTGTTGCTAGCTTGCTCTAGAACAGTTTTCTCAACGATGATCTAACATTGCAAAAAAGATTAGTATAATTAGAATGCCTATTCAAGATATCCCAACATAACAAAATTCTCTCATGCATTCAATGATAACGCCTAGCATACATTAACTCAGCACTGAATCTTTTTAATATCCATTTCCTTTTCTTTTGAAAAAACAAATAAGAACATATATTGTTAAATAAGCCAGATGGTAATGCAGAGTGGTTACCTGGCTGCTAATTATTATTGTTCTAAAAAAAAGCAAAGGTAATTTTTATTTTAATCCACGTTTTTAGTATGTCTATCCACCCTATAAATAGAAATGTTTGACTTTTAAAATTATTTACTTCATCTACTAGTTTCTTATTTCTAGTTTTCTACCCATTGGTTCATAACATGAATTTTGATGTCGTTTGTTTTATCGTTGAACGTTTAAAACACCACAGTATTGAAAACATTCCCCCCACTAAAGATATTCATGCACAAACCAATTGTTTATAGGTTTAATATCAATTCAAGTTTCAGTTAACTGTAATACAGGATCTAGTACTTGAATTCAATTTTGTATAAATATATTGAATACAACCAGGCAAAGTTTTTGGTAGTTATCAATCCACATTTAAATAAAAGGGCCATCTGGTTTCTAACTTATCCGAACATGAAAAGATTCTCTCGGCATGCAGTCCAAAGACATGCAACTTCGATCCATACTCATATTAATCTGCAAAATACCCTGTTTCATTTTTCACATTTTTCCACCCAATATATGGATATGCAGCATGAAATGTATGTTTTAACGTGTCTTGTGGAAAGCAATACTCAGTGTGCATTCTTTCTATTCTTTATGCATTCGGTTAGCATTTTTAATTGCAGTCTGGGTGCTTAACACATACCTTAGCAGAAGCATGCAAGTCACTGGGGTGTATTACAAGCATATGCTGGCAGGAATCCTGAGGAAGGATATGCATGTGGAGACCCATGAGACAGTGTGGGACTGCAAGGATTTGGCATGTTTCTTATTGGATACAAAGACCGTGATGTCCATTGAGGCACATGAGAATTAGTGTTGAAGGTGGAGAGAACCACAAACTGAGTTAACAAACTTCATCAATAGGATTGACAATGCTAAATGGCTTTTTACAAGTCAAGTTGGAAACTGTTTCCACTGAATAAAGAAGGCATAGGTTTGAAAGCATTGACCAACGTGAACTGATAGAACCTGACAACTTTAAGAAATAGATTTACCAAAAGTAAAACAGGGCAGAAATTCATAATATATATATATATATATATATATATATATATATATATATATATATATATATATATTATTATATTATTAAGTTGCATGGAAGCCCACAATCTAAATTTTATTAAAAGCAAACAAGACTTACAAAAATATGTTGAGTGTTATACTTTATTTAGGCAACAGACTAGTGTGAAAACTCAGGGTTTGCATTTTGCATCATTTATCTAGGTCTTTAAATAGTTGCAGATGATGATGTACCACTTTTACATCCTGAAATTAGTAATAAACATGCAAAACATCTGAAAGCAATTTCAGTTACCATATATCTTAAAATTTTAGTAACATGAAAGTTGTAAGCTAGACACATGTATCTATATTATATTCAAGTTATCTCGTTTATACCAAAATGAAATTCGCGAGTTAAACTTGAAAGCTATGAGCATAACATGAAAGTTATTATTTCAGTAAAAAGAATTAAAAATCTTTAAAATGAAAACTGCAAACTCCAAGTCTAAAATAGAAGATTAAAGTTCTCGAAAATAAATAAAAAAGATCAGGTGAAATTTATCATGTTTGCTTTGCTTGTATTAGATGTGTTAGATAACATCAGGAATTTGACACCAAAACTCTGAACTAAACTCTTAAGTCCAACTAAACAATTTATTTACTTAAACAATATAGGCACATGGTTTGCTATCAACTAAATCAAATTGAACTGAACATGCATGCTAGGTAAATATGAATCCATTGTGGAACTAAGGTGAACTAAATTATGAATCATCATAACATGTGTACTTACGAAAGTATATTCATGTTGGAAAAATAACTAAAGCGCACATTTTAATAAGTCGTCTCTCTTCACAATGTCACATACGTGCACGAAACACATGAAGCAGCTGGTTTCATATGATACATGTATAGGGCTAGAAATAAGTAAGTTGAATTTTATGAAACAATTGAAAAGAGAATTTTATTACAATCTGAAATGTTGTAATACTGAATAATCTTCTGTTACATAGCCTATGGTTTGATATATATACAAAACAGGTACATTGGGCTTGACTCATGATAATAGAAAGAACAAAAAGAAAAAGGCCGAGGCCTTATATCAGAAGCGGGGAAGCTATTTCATGTAATACCCAATATTGTTGTATCGAGTATTTCATTTACTTTAACTCCCCCCTGAAACCTAACCCTAATTAGGTTTCCAAAAAGAAAAATGGCGGCTCTTTGATCGGCGACGGAATCTTCTAGTCAAGCCTCCACGACAGATGGATTTGATGTCGCTTGAGCTCTTGAGCTTGAATGACTTCGAATCCATTGAGAGAGGTTAAATTGAAGGTTTAAAACAGAATCGATTAAGACCTGTTATGAAACCCTAGCTGAACTTTACAGATCCAACACCGATTGAAGCGACTTTGAAGATTAATCTGGAATATAAATGATCCTGCTTGACCTTGACTTTGGATCTGAAGAATCAACGTTGAGCTCTTCTTTTAATCTACTGAAATTTAGTCATGAGAGGGGTTTTGTAAGTATGTCTGCTTTTTGATGAAACGACGGTATATACCCTACCCTTAATTTTCTTTGTATAACTTGTTCTCTGATAAAATACATGTCGAGCTCTATGTGCTTTGTTTTTGAATGAAGAACAGGATTTGAAGTTAGTGAGATTGCACTAACATTATCACACCATATCACTGGTTTCTTATTTAATTTGATTTTAAATTCTTCCAGTATGGATTTGATCCATAGAACTTCAGCTGCAGCACTAGCAACACATCTGAATTCTGCTTCTGTGCTAGACCTAGAAACTGTACTTTGTTTTCTTGCACTCCATGATACAGGATTTTTTCCTTGGTATATACAATAATCTGATGTTGATTTTCTATCATCCAAGTATGTTCCCCAGTCAGCATCAGCAAATGCATTGATATTTAGAGAGTTGCTAGCTTTAAATATAAGTCCATGATCAATTGTTCCTTTTAGATACCTTAAAATTCTTTTAACAGCCTTCCAACGTGTATCTAAAGGATTCTGCATATATTGACTTGCTTTGTTCACACTATAAGTTATGTCTGGTCTTGTTATAGTAACATACTGCAGTGCTCCAATGATACTTCTGTAAAACCTTGCATCTTGAATTGCCTCACCCTTATGTTTTGAAAGCTGATTACTTGTGATCATTGGAGTTGAGAGTGAATTGGCTTTGTCCATTTTTGCTTTTTGAAGTATTTCAGAAATATACTTCCTCTGACTAAGATGAATTTCTGACTGACTTGTTTTCTTAACTTCAGTGCCAAGGAAATAATTTAAATTCCCTAAATCTTTGATTGAGAATTCTGCATTTAATCTTCCTATAATGAACTCAATTTCTGAACTGCTACTACCTGTAACAATAAGGTCACCAACATAAATAAGAATATAAGTAGTATCAGTGTCAGTAAATTTTGTGAATATTGAGTTATCAGATTTTGTAGGCTTGTAGTTATAGTTGACAAGTGTTCATTTCAACTTGTCAAACCAAACTCTAGGTGCCTGCTTCAACCCATAAATTGCTTTGTTGAGTTTGCACACCAATTTTGTGTTACTCTTATCATAGAATCCTTCAGGTTGTTGCATGAACACTTCTTCCTGCAAAATACCATTAAGAAATGCATTATTAACATCCAATTGTCTAATGTTCCAATTTCTACTCAAGGCAATGGTTAAAATTATTCTAATAGATGAAGGTTTCACAACAGGTGAAAATGTCTCAGAAAAATCAAACTCATACTGTTGTGAATATCCTTTTGCAACTAACCTTGCCTTGTACTTAGAAATTGAACCATCAGAATTTCTTTTTAATTTGTAAACCCATTTACACCCAATTATATTTTTATTATCTGGTTTTTCAACCAATGACCAGGGTCCTTTCTTAATTAAAGCATCATATTCTTCTTGCATGGCTCGTTTCCAATTTTCAAATTGAGATGCTTCATAGAAAGTAACTGGTTCATCCTGCATAACAACAGCATTAATATTTTTGGGTTTAAAAATACCACATTTAGCTCTTGTCAACATAGGATGCTTGTTTGCATTATCACCAACTGTTGTGCCTTGATTTACATTTTCTGATGAATCTGCAACAGGTGTTTGATCACCTCTTGCATCACTAGTAGCTTGACCTGAATGATTCTGAATATCAACACTGTCATCAACTCTTTGCTCTTGACCTGGCCTTCTAATAGGCACTGTGAGTTGAGGGCTAGTGATGGTGTCTTTCATGATTTGTTGAGGTGGCACCATCATTTGTATTTCTTCAGGAATATCAGGTATAAAAATTCTTGGATTTACTACTTTTTCAGTAGTTTTTATTTTTTCAGTACTGAAAGGAAATATTTTTTCATTGAATTTTACATGCCTGGATATATATATTCTGCCTGCACTGTCTAAACATCTATACCCCTTTTGATTATTACAATATCCAAGAAAGGTACATGAAGTTGACCTGAAACTCAACTTGTGAGTATTATATGGTCTTAAACAAGGAAAATATTGACATCCAAACACTTTTAAATGTTCATAGTCTGGTTTGACTTTAAATAAAACTTCTTGTGGACTTTTTAAATTTAAAACCTTAGTTGGTAATAAATTTATCAAGTGAACAGCAGTATAGAATGCTTCAGGCCAAAATTTTAGGGGCATTGAAGCTTGAGCAAGTAAAGTCAATCCAGTTTCAACTATATGCCTGTGTTTCCTTTCAGTTAGACCATTTTGTTCAGAGGTATATGGACAAGTAGTTCTATGATTAATTCCTTTTTTTTCAAAATAAGGTTTTAATGGTAAAAATTCTCTTCCACCATCAGTTTGTATAATACTCACATGTTGACCAGTCATATTTTCAACCTTATTAATAAACTGGATAACAATATTACAAGCCTCAGATTTTGATTTTAACATATAAATCCAGGTGAACCTAGAATATGCATCAATGAAAGATATGTAATATTTATACCCATAGTCAGAACCGATAGATGCTGGACCCCATAAATCAGTGGCAGCAAGTTCAAGTGGTCTAGAATAACTTGTGTGTGAGTCTGGAAATGCAAGTTTATGACTCTTTCCCATTTGACAAGATGAACATACATATGAATCAGGAATTTTATCAACAGAAATATTATTATTGATCAATACTTCTTTTATAATTTTGCTACTAGGATGTCCTAATTTGCAATGCCACAGATCAAACTTACTAGAAAACTCAGAATCATTAACATATGTCAACATGCAGTTTTTCTTATTACAGACTGAATTTTTATGATTCAAATCAAATCTGTACAATCCATTACATTCATTACCCTGCAAAATGATTTCATGAGTTAGTATATCCTTGACAATGCAAGTATTTGGATAAAATTCAAAGTAAACATTATTGTCTTTAGCAAATTGGGAAACACTCATTAAATTCTTCTTAATAGAAGGGACCCTTAGAAGATTTTTTAGGACTAATTCTTTAGGTCCATATAAACTTGCATTTCCAGTGTGTTATATATATGCAATTTTACTATTACCTACAGATAAGTTTTGCATACCTTTGTATTCCTTGTTACCCAAGTTTAAATTGGCCAAATTGTTTGTGACATGATTTGTAGCCCTTGAGTCTGGATACCAGCAATCATCATTAGCATCATCTGTTGAGGTTGAATATGTGTTTAATACTTCTGGTTGACTTTTGCCTCCATCTTTTTGCACATTGACCAGATTTACACTGCTGTTGTTGCCTTGTTGAGAGGGGTTGTAATTAGAATTATATCTGAAATAGCATTTATCAGCAGTGTGACCAAATTTTCCACAGATTTGACCTTTAACTCTGTTTGTGTTATTGCCACTTCTACCACCTCTTCTGCCTCCTCTATTTGTAGATCCACCCCTCTGATTATTATTAAATTGACCTCTTGAACCTTGACTTCTTTCTTGTTGTTTCCCTTTGTTATAAGTATAGTTCACAGCCATGTCAGGATTTAATATTTTGTTGTGTTTTATCCTTCCATCATGTGAAAGAAGAGTAGAATACACAAACTGTAAAGATGGAGTAGGATCCATAGTTGATATGTTTGCAACAACAGCTTCATATTCATGATCTAGTCCACTGATTATATACAACACATGTTCTGAATCTGAGACTTTATGACCTGCAGAAGCCAACTGATCACACAGATTCTTGACTTTAAGTAAGTACTCATTTCATTCTTTCTCATAGTTTGCAACTGTCTTTTATGATGCATTATCCTAGCAGAAGATTGAAAGGTAAAATTTCTCTCAATTGTTGACCATACTTCTTGGGCTGTTTTACATCCAATTAATTGAGGTAGAATATTAGAACTTATAGATGACATTATCCAAGCACATACAAGACTATCTTGTCTCTGATGAACTGTATATTCTGGATTTGGAACAAGTTGATTATCCTTATCTCGAATAAACATTTGTGGAATCATCTTTGTACCAAGTATATAATCTTCTAATCCATAACCTATAACTGCAGTCTTTATTTGTAGTTTCCAAAGCAAGAAGTTCATTTCATCGAGCTGAACAGAAACAATCTGACTTTGTGGTTTAATAATGGCCTTCATCGGGTCATTAATTGGATCACTAGATGAGGGACCAGTTGAACTTCTGGTAACAGATCCAACTGGTGTTAAATCTCCTTCACCTGTCATGCTGATCAAAACACATACCCTAAATTTTGAAGAGAGAATTCTAAGGCAGAAATCCTTGAATTGAGACTTAGAGAGCATTTCAGGTGAAAATATGATGTTATCAAGAAACTCAGGTGATGAATTCCTAACAGAATAGAGGTAAAAGAATCTGATGAGTTTCTCTTGACTGCACTATTCTTCAACTGCTGTTTTCTTGAATTTCTTGATCGGTTTTCTGATTTGATTTTGAATTTTCTCTTCAACACAGGCTGTTTTCTTGTAAACTGCTGCAGCCAGAGTGATGATCTAGGCGTGACACAGTTTATCAGAGACGACAACAACTTTCAGATGAAAAGATCTTCGATCTTGGATGAAAGGTGTCCAAGTGATGAAGCTTTTCTGATGGACAAAGCAATCTGATCAATCTTGAAATAGTTTGATCAGAGTTTTCAGGATCAAATGCTGTTAAGCAAATCTTGGCTCTGATACCAAGTTGAATTTTATGAAACAATTGAAAAGAGAATTTTATTACAATCTGAAATGTTGTAATACTGAATAATCTTCTGTTACATAGCCTATGGTTTGATATATATATAAAACAGGTACATTGGGCTTGGCCCATGATAATAGAAAGAAGAAAAAGAAAAGGGCCGAGGCCTTATATCAGAAGCGGGGAAGCTATTTCATGTAATACCCAATATTTTTGTATCGAGTATTTCATTTACTTTAACTAAGTACACACCTTACGTTGGCCGCCGAGTTAGTTAGCAGTGTTGCTAGTGTCCATGACTTGAATGGAACCCATCTCATAATCTTCATCATTATGGCACAGTGCATGCATAAAATCTGCAGAACAACTTGCTTATAGACTACTCATAGTTGATTTCATCTTGCTCTGTTTTTGATATTTTCTCCCTAACATCTGCAATATTTGTCCTGTTTATATTAAATAATCCATCAAAACGTTAGTAACTATCATATGACAGTTTCATAAAAAGATATTCTGACAAAATGGTTCAACTTATATCTACCATATAACTTCACTATATGAGGAAAAACCTGATCGCTACCATATAACTGCCACAACAAAAATTATTGAGTGGCCCTAGAAAAAATTGGACTCTGTCCAAAACTGAAACTGACTTATATTTACCATGCATTGCCCAGTGATGATAATTGAAAAGAAATTTTGTAATAAAAAGAAAAAGAAAGAAAAATGATGTTTTAAAGAAGGAAAAAAAGAAGAAAAACATAGATTTAGTACAACTATAAAGAAAAGAAGCGACTGCAAAGTGCATTGTTTGTAACAATCAAACAGACCAAAAGCATCAGTTATTTCGAAATTCGAACATCAAATCAGGCTGATGACCAACATAGTAAATATTATGCATGTGAAAGTGTTGATGATGGTCTGGCAAAAAAATATGATAAAGAAGCCTTATGGGAAAAATAAAAATACTCTCCCTCGTGAAGGGTAAGTTTGCAGAGTTAAAAATAAAGGGAAGGGAAAATAATGTATGCAAAAGAATGCTAGTTTCAGATTTGCGTACCATCAAATCTGCCTATTAAAAGAAGGCAAACGTTAATAGTTAGCCACATTCGTAAAGAAGATTTAACTTAGTTTCCAATTTGACAGCACAAATGGTGATGTAACATATGGTATTTCCATTTTAATATACGACGGTCGTAGAATGAATTAAAAGATTAACCAATAAAAGCAAGGGCAAATTGTATTAAGTTATTTCATGTTTATGGCCTACAGAATTGCCTATCGGCCTATAACACATGCAGACAATGGTTGTTTCATTTTGCAGGTATTGTTGAAATTAATGCACTTTTATATTTATTTATTATAGGTTCATGAACCAAGTAATCAAAGGACTTTCATATTTATTTATTGTAGGTTCATGAACCAAGTAATCAAAGGTCATCTATAGAGTTCTCTAGAAAAGGTCATCTATAGAGTTCTCTAAAAATGTTTTGTAGAAGCTATATAAGCATGTTATGGAAAAGTACTATATGTGAGAGAGAAAAAAATAAAATAAAATAAAAAGATTCTTTCATCTTCTTTTTTTTTAGCTCTGCTGTAGCAACTCATTTACATTCCTTCAAATTGGTATCAGAGCGGTTTTTCGATTCTAATCTGGGATTGAAACAAGAAGTGATTTCATGGCGTCAAATTCAGAATCATCTCAAATTCCTGTCTTTGATGGTGAAGATTATGACTACTGGAAGATCAAAATAAAAACTGTTCTAAGGGCAGAAGGCTTATGGAATATTGTGGAGAAAGGGTTTACAGAACCTAAAGATGAAACAAACTTGCCTGAATAAGAATTAAAGAAAATTGAAATGTCTCGTCGCGAAGATGCAAAAGCACTGAGCAAACTTCAAATGGGAGTCACAAAACCAATTTTCACAAGGATATCAACAGCAAAAGAGGCATGGGATATTCTAGAAGGTGAATTCCATGGAGATGAAAACGTACGAAGCATAAATCTCCAATCCCTTAAAAAAGATTTTCAGAATTTAAGAATGAAGGATTCTGAAAATATACAAAGTTATCATGCTCGTGTAATGGAGATTGTGAATCAAATGAAAACCTATGGTGATAATATTTCTGATCAACATGTTGTGGAGAAAATTTTGATCAGTTTAACAGATAAATATGAATATATTATTGCCGTTATTGAAGAAACAAAAGATTTTACCAAGTTGTCCGTAAAAGAATTGATGGGCTCTCTTCAAGCACATGAAAAAAGAAGACTTAAACAGGCTGAGCAATCAGAAAATGCTTTTCTATCTGAAGCAAAGGTGAAGCCACAACAATTTGCAAAGAAGGGTGGTTACAACCAGGAGCAAAAGAAGTCAGACTGGAGGAAGAAGAGAGAAGACAATTCCAGCACTTACAAAAATAATCAGAATGATAGAGGTACAAGTTCTAACCCAATTTTTTTTTGCAACATCTGCAAAAGAACCAGTCACATAACATCTAAATGTTGGTTCAAGGGTAAGCCTCAATGTAATTATTGTAGAAGGTTTGGCCATATTGAAAAAGACTGCAGATTTAAAATTGTCGAGAAGGCAAATTTTACAGAAGAAAAGGAGGACAGCAAGGAAGAGCAAATATTTTATGCTTGTCATTCCAGCCTTCCTGAAGACAAGAAAGCCTGGTATATATACAGTGGATGCAGCAATCATATGTGTGAAGATAAAAATATCTTTGTGCAGATTGATACAACAATAAACCCAAGGTGAGGATGGGTAATGGAGCTGTTGCAGAAGCAAAAGGCAAAGGAACAATTGCTATCAACACAAAATCTGGAGTCAAATATATACGAGATGTTCTTCTCATTCCAGATTTAAAAGAAAATTTATTAAGTGTTGGACAGCTTTTGGAACATGACTATTGTCTTGTATTTGAGGATAATATGTGCAGAATCTTTGAGAAAAAAAAAAAGAGATAGGCCATTGCAGAAGTAAAGATGGAGAGGAACATGAACTTTCCACTAATATTCAACTACAATGCTCTAAAGGCTGAAGTGGAAGATCAATCATGGCTTTGGCATAAAAGATATTGCCATCTAAATTTTCAGGGATTAAAGCTTCTCAAAGAAAAGAACATGGTGGACGGCCTTCCCAAAATACAAAATGAAAAGAACCCGTGTGAAGGATGCATCATGGGAAAGCACCACAAAATGCCATATCCAAGAGGAAAATCATGGAGAGCAAAAGGACGCTTGGAACTTATACATACTGACATTTGTGGTCCAATGAAAACACTATCGTTGGGACAACAAAGGTATTTTATAATTTTCATTGATGATTTTTCACGAATGACTTGGATTTATTTTCTAAAGGAAAAATCAGAAGCATTCATTACTTTCAAGAGATTTAAAGCCCTTGTAGAAAAACAAAGTGGTTGTGACATTAAGTGCATACGAAGTGATAGAGGAGGTGAATATACCTCTAAATAATTTGAAGAATATTGCAAAGATGAAGGCATTTGGAATCAGCTCACAATAGGGTACAGTCCACAACAGAACGGAGTTGCAGAACGCAAAAATAGAACAATTGTTGAAATGGCCAGGTCAATGATGAATGAAAAAGGACTGCCAAAGACATTCTGGGCTGAAGCTACAAACACAGCTATGTACATCCTCAACAGGTGTCCCACAAAAGCTGTAAGAAACATGACACCTATTGAAGCATGAAGTGGGGAAAAACCATATGTAAGTAATTTAAGAATATTTGGCTGCGTTGGTTATGTTCATATACCTGCTGAGAAACGTTCTAAACTTGATGATAAAAGTATAAAATGTATTTTTACTGGTTATACTCTGGAGACTAAAGGTTACAGGCTTTTAATGTTGAAACTAACAAATTGGTTGTTAGTAGAGATGTTCTATTTGATGAAAATGCAGCCTGGGATTGGAAAGAAAAACAAATTGAACATGTCAATCTACCAAGTTCTCTGGAAACAAATGAAGAAACTGAAGAAAGAGAAGAACAAGATCAACACATAGAAACTGAAGAAAGAGAAGAACAAGATCAACACACTCACACATCTAAATCAGAGGATGAAAATGAAACTCCACCAAGAAAATTCAGAAGAATAAGTGAAATATATCAATCTTGTAATTTTTTGGTTACTGAACCAGAAATTTTTGAAGAAACTGAGAAACATGAAGTATGGCAGCAAGCAATGGAAGAAGAAATGCACATGATTGAGAAGAACAAAACATGGGAGCTTGTAGACAAACCTGAAGGAAGAGAAATTATCGGGTTAAAATGGATCTACAAGACAAAATTAAATCAAAATGGAGAAGTTCAAAAGCATAAGGCGAGGCTAGTTGCTAAAGGCTTTACTCAAAAGCCCGGCGTTGATTTTTCAGAAACATTTTCCCCAGTTGCAAGACTTGAAACCATAAGAACCGTGATTGCTCTTGCTGCACAAAAGAAATGGAAAATTTTCCAGCTCGATATTAAGTCAGCATTCTTAAACGGAAAGCTAGATGAAGAAATTTACGTTGAGCAACCACAAGGATTCTTGGTGGAAGGGGGAGAAAACAAATTGTACAAACTCATAAAGGCCCTTTACGGACTTAAACAATCACCTCGTACATGGTACAAGGAGATTGACACATATTTTCTGAAAAACGGATTTCAAAGAAGCAAGAATGAAGCAACTTTGTATGTAAAGAAACAAGGAAGCAAGATCCTCATTGTATGTCTCTATGTCGATGATCTCATTTTTACAGGAAATGATAAAGTGATGATAGAAAGCTTTAAAGAACACATGATGAAGTCCTATGAGATGAGTGATTTGGGGCTACTTCATTATTTCTTGGGCATTGAAGTATCACAAGGAGCATATGGGATTTTTGTTTCACAAAAGAGGTATGCAAAAAGTATCCTTGATAAATTTAAAATGTCAAATTGCAAGCCAGTTTCAACACCGCTGGTTGTAAGTGAAAAAATATCAAAAGATGATGGAACATCAAAAGTAGATTGCTCTCATTACAGAAGTTTAGTGGGTAGCTTGTTGTATCTTACAACAACAAGGCCTGACATAATGTTTGGAGCAACTCTACTGTCAAGATTTATGCAAAACCCAAGTCAAACACATTTTGGAGCAGCAAAAAGAATCCTGAGATACTTGCAGGGAACAATTGACTATGGGATCTTGTACAAAGATGGAGAAAATATGAATCTAATTGCTTACTCATATATTGATTGGGATGGAAGCATTGATGACATGAAAAGTATATCTGGCTATGCATTTTTACTTGGAACAAACATTTGTTCCTGGCTGTCAAAGAAGCAGAAAGTTGTTGCACAATCATCAGCTGAAGCTGAATATGTGGCAGCTTCAAAAGCAACATCTCAAGCAATTTGGTTAAGGAGGATACTTGAAGATATTGGAGAAAAACAAAAGGAAGCTACAATTCTACTCTGTGACAATAAATCAGCCATTTCTATAGCTAAGAATCCAGTGTGTCACAAGAGGACGAAGCACATTGCAATCAAATATCATTTTATCAGGGATGCAGTTGAAGAAGGGGAGATACAGCTACAATATTGTAAGACTCAAGAACAGCTGGCAGACATTTTTACAAAGGCTCTTCCAAAAGAAAAATTATGCTACTTACGTGAACGCATTGGAGTTGTCAAACAAGTGCATTAAGGGGGAGTGTTGAAATTAATGCACTTTTATATTTATTTATTATAGGTTCATGAACCAAGTAATCAAAGGACTTTCATATTTATTTATTGTAGGTTCATGAACCAAGTAATCAAAGGTCATCTATAGAGTTCTCTAGAAAAGGTCATCTATAGAGTTCTCTAGAATGTTCTGTAGAAGCTATATAAGTATGTTATGGAAAAGTACTATATGTGAGAGAGAAAAAAAAAAGATTCTTTCATCTTCTTCTTTTTGAGCTCTGCTGTAGCAACTCATTTACATTCCTTCAAGTATTTGTGGCAAAACGTTGAAAAAAAAAACTTTCTGCCTTATTTAAACCCGGTAACACCTTTTGTTCCATGGGATTTGCTATATTATAACAGCCTACAGAAGTAAAAAAGGATGCCTTCATTGTTCTCTTGTTATGTAGCTTGCATTGGTCATTGAAGGGTATGATTTCCATTTTTGTCTTATTTGTTCATGCCGTGCTATATAGAATTGAAGTTTAGTTACCCTTTTTGTGTGTATAAATCATATCATGCTTGCTGAGTGTAATTGCATGACCATGTCTTATTTTAAACACACGTTGACACTGTATTTACACAGTCTACCTTTTCACCATTTTTTTCATTTTACACTACACTTATATTTAATTATGCTACTTTGCCACATATTCTGCCTTGATACTTCCATGCCCAGTTTTGAAAATCTAAATTGGCATATTCGAACAACCTGTTTTGTCACTTTGCTTCATATAGTCAGTGATAAATAACTTACTACATAAGAATTTCTTGATGAAAAATGGAAGCCGATGTGTCACACCTAAATTCATGCTGCCTTGGTATTAGCATACGCTATCTTATGAAACTGAAATATCATACTTCGCACTATGATATAAGTGTGTGTGTGTGTGTGTGTGTGTGTGTACATATAGTTGGAATGACTTGAATGATTCTATGTGTACCTCACTGACTTTTTTGGATACTTGAACTCGTGTTTTGTCTTGAACCCGAAACTGCATAGTTGCATGAATTTGACAGTGGGCATTGAATATGAAATTCTAGAAACCACGTATAAATTAGGATTAACTATTATACTCTCAATGTTTTAATTGAAATTGATTTACTTGAACAAAGATTAATCCTGACTCGAGTGTTTTGGGTTTTGCATGGAATGCTCGGGTCAGATAGGGGTGTTACAGATTTAGAGATTTCTGCTATAGAAGTTAAAAACACGTAAAGACATGCGTGCTTTAGACCAAAAATTCTGTGATGTTTTATTTAATCAAAATCTATGTAATTTCGCTATGTAAACTTTATTGTACAACTCTGATATTTTGTGTCAAATGCTTCCACCGTGAGATATTATAGTTTATTTATTCTGTGATTTATGTGTCTGATTCTATTTAAACCCATAAGCTAAATAAAAATATGTCTTTTCGAGCGGTTTAAGTTGATTTAATTACTGAGTTGAAGCGGTTGAAAAGGCAGGTCGTTATAGTGCATTTCAATGTTGATTAATTACATCAATAGCAATACGTCATATCCAAACATCCACACTGATTTGTTCAGCAAGTCGAATGGCATTAATTAAAAGGAAAGAGGAACATGTACTTAGATTTCAGTACTAATCAATGTATTATTACCAGTCATTCCTCAATTTACTCTAAACTAGATAACCAAGTATATTTTTTTCTATGAAACAGGGAAATAGCTCGGACTTGAATTAAATTAGAAGGAGAAAGCAGGGTACAGTCGGAAAAGGATGCAGTAATTTCTTTAACCATAATCATTAAAATGCTTATCTTCATTGTCAAGTTACTTTATCATCTCACACTTCACAGGCACGATCATCGGATTTTTGCATCACCAAACTCTGTTTTAAAATTTTAGTTTGTTCTACAATGGTGGAATGGACTATCTCAAACTTAGAAGTAGGTGAGCTCATCTAAATCGTCTCAATTGTTGATCGCTTAGACTTGGATCTCATATTGATTTATTTTGTTTAATTATGTGTTAGAAATTAAGTGTGGATAAGTGGCTATGTAGCATGAACACTAAATTTCTTCTCATTTTAACCGTTTTCCAGCTTTTCAGTAACAACATGTATTTTTTCAACTGTTTAGCTTTAAATTTAATGTTAATTTTGTAGAAAAATGGTTAAATGCAAGGTTGACAGATCTATTAAGTGAATTTAATTGACATAGACTTGAATAAGCTTATAAATGGTGAATTCAGTAGGTTTAACTTGTATATGATTGTAAATATAAGATTTGGTTATTAATTGTAATAAAAGGAATAAAACCAAATGTTGTAAATAAATGGTAAGACTTGACGTAGTCAATTGAAATTTATTAAGTTAGAATAATTAACTTGTATGTGAATCCATTGTTTATTTGTTTACGATAATAAGCATATAATATTTAATTAGAAGTTGTAACTAATCATATATAAACGTGTTTGAATTGATAATTTATAACAATTCTTAAATTTCAAATTTTCTACTTAATTCACCGATGATAAATTGGAAATAAATTACAACTAATGCATGTAATTTTTGCAGTTAAGGCAGATAAATTCATAACCGTAGAAGATTGATAAAATAGGTTTTAAGCAAGCGTTAGGTAAGACCAAAATCTAAAAATGTATGGAATAATAAAGTAAATATTAGATTAAATGAAACTTAATGAAATTTACGTTATGATAAATAAATTGATTACAATTTACTGTAATTAAATATTTCGTGATGTACATAAACGATAAATGGAAGTTACTAACATAATAGGGTATAAACAAAAAATAACAACTATATCTACAAATTCAAGATTAGTTGAATAAAAAGAATTGAAATTAAATCAAACCAATTTATTAAATTAAATATATACCGAATTACTAAGGCATAAATTGGACTGATTATTTTAAAATTAAATGTTCAATCGGTTATTGGAAAATAATTGAATTTGAGATTATAATATATGTAAATTGATTCCTAAAGCTTATGTAAGTCCTATTTTTTTGGCAATGCCGACAGGGTTGAGTGGACCCCTATCACTTTTATTAATGCACCGAAGAAGAGAAGTACAACACACACAAACAAGAAAACATAGGAACAAGGTACATTAAACACAAGAAAAATAAGAGAATGACACATATTTACAACACATAGCTATGCAAATCAGCACAGTAAATTCAAGATGTCGGGATCAAAGGTAAAAATGAGAAGTTTAATACCATTGCGAAGATCCAACTTAATACTTTTGCAAAGTTGCTTACTGGTTTTAGCCTTTAGAGGATCAAAGATCCGCACATTTCTCTCTCTCCATATGTTTACCACAAACTTCTTCAGCGTGAAATTAAGCAAACGACCTATTCTCCTCTTTCTACTTGTTTTCTTTTCAAGTTCTTGCCATTATATACCACTGTTTCTTGAAGTACCAGACCTCCCAATAATGCGCATGATATCAATAATGCGCATGATATCCTCCCAGATAGTGAATACAATGCGGCAGTTAAAAAACAAGTATTCGAGCGTTTCATCATGCTCTATACACATCATGCACCCCTTGTCAATTTGCATTCCTCGACTGTATAATCTATCCTTCATTAGCACAACTTTATTAATGACTTTCCATATCATCATATTCTCCTTCGCACTGCTATCTTTGTTCCATATCTTTTTACTCCATCCACATGCTACCGTTGAATCCAAACAAGCAAGATTATTGTACATCATTTTAATAGAGAATGATCCTCCTTTACTGCCACAACACGTGTTACTACTGTCTTCAACAACAATTTTCAAGCTACTAGCCCTTCGTCAGTAATCATTAATAGATGGCACAGTAATAAGTTGTGGAAATAGCGCATTGTGGTGTATTAGCTGATTAACTTTGAAGGTCGCAGATAAACATATGCTACAATTTCAAGATTAGTAAGAATTCGACAAAGAATGGGTATCCTAATACAAGCCAAGGTTCATGCCACAAGGATATATCAGTACTGGTTTTAATGTTGAATTTGAAAAAATGTAAGATTGCAGGCCTCAATTTAAAAACACTTCTCCAAGTCTAGCTAAGCTTTTGAGGTGCATTCATAGTCCAAAAATTATTTTGCTTAATGACGTGTTTTAGTGACCATTCTACCTACACACTCTCCCTTCTACACAGGAAATCATCAATATGCTTTACAAATGCAGCTTTATTCTACTTCATTAAATTCACGATGCTTAATCCTCCTTTGCTTAAAGGTTTTTCAATGCATTTTAATGCAATGGGAGCGTGATACCTCCCAAATAATTTGCCTTTCCATAGAAACTGCATAAAAGATGTACGTAACATTTTAATGAATTTTGCAGGTAAAATAAAGGATCTTGCCCAGTACACTTGCATTGAAAATGAAACCGACTTAATCAGTGTTAACCTCCTAGCTTGACTCAGGAGCCTTGTCGTCTAATGTTTCATTTCGGTAGTTATTCTGTTGAACATCAGTAAACAATGAGTGGAGTTAATTCTAGCTACCGTTAGTGGTAAGCCAAGGCAAGTGATTTCGCCACTGTTACTAGACAAGCCAGTCATGTTCTCGAGTTCATTGATTGCGGACAAAGTTAGCCCAGCAGCCTTTATATCAGACTTTTCAAGATTTACCTTCAAGTCGGTCATTTTGTAGAAAATATCAAGGGTATCATAAATTACATTAATGGTTGCTACATTAGGAGTGCAAAATATGACGAGATCACCAGCAAACATCAACGACGATATCCTGGGTTCATGACATTTAGGATGTAGCGTAAAATGGACACTATCAACTTTGGAGTTAAGCAGACGAGTTAACATCTCCATAACTATTATTAAATTATAGGCTAACAGTGGGCCACCTTGCCTGATTCTCTGCTTTCTCTTGATGAAGCCAACTGTAGATCCATTCAACAGGATAGAAAAATTGGGTGTAGCAATGCAAGAGTTAGTCCATTTAACAAAGCGAGGAGTAAATTTCATAAAACTCATTATCTGAACAATCGAGTCCTATTGTAGTAGATCAAATGCTTTCATGATATCAAATTTAAACATTGCCTTAGGAGATATATTTGCGCTATTATACCCATTATGTAATTCATGAGATATGATAACGTTATCAAGGATATTTATGGAAGGTAAGAAGGCCGCTTGATTGCGTGAGATAATATTAGACAGCAAAGATTTAAGTCTTGTTGCAATTACCTTCGAAATGAATTTGTATATTGTATTGCAGCAAGCTATAGGCCTAAAGTCAGTAACTTTCGAGGCATTCTTCTTCTTTGAAATGAGAGAAATATTGGTAGCATTATATGAAAAATTCATACTAGATTTTTTGAAGAAGTATTTGATGGCTGCACACACTTCAAGACCAATGCAATCCTAACATTTGTAGTAAAAGTAAGCATTGAACCCGTCCGGACCTCCCACAGAATTCCTACTCAGAGAGAACATAGTCGTTTTCACTTCATCATTGGTTACTTCAGATTTGAGATAAATGCAGTCACTATTAGAAATCTTTGGCAAAATGTAAGGATCTATCAGCTCAATATTAGGTATAAAATTTTCTTTATTTCCCAGCAATTCAGTAAAGTGAGTTACAAAGGCAGTTTCAACTTCTTCTTGGGTATTAGAAAATTACCATGTTTATCGATAATCGTTACCATGGTTTCGCTGCTTTGTTTATCCTTGAGCGAGGCATGATAGATTGCACTATTTTTGTCTCTGTCGAGCTTCCATTTTAGTCTTGCTTTTTGCTTGATCATGGAGTCTTCTTTTTGTAGCGCATCTTGATATTGAGTAATAATTTGACTTTCCATTGTCGAGTGCATCAAGTTGTTAGAGTCCATCATCATCAAAACTTGAATTTCCTCAAGTTTAGCTCTCCAATAATTGCTTTTCTTTTTGCCTTCTCCAAAGTTCTTCTTAGCCCATTCCTTCAGTGTTGCCTTAGTCGCCTTCAATTTATACTGCAAAATGAACATAGGATTACCATAAGTTTGAATCCCCTATACTTCCTTGACAGTATCCAAAAAATCAGGTTCGTGAACCTAGTTATTTAAAATTTTAAAATTAGTGGAGATTTTCTTGTCAAGCCCGCCAAGGGAGAGTATTAGAGGAGAGTGATCGGAAAGGAGTGGGGGAGGTTTATTTTAGGCTAGACATGGCCATAAGGAAAAAGATGAGGGACTACACAAAGCATGGTCAACGTGGGAGAAAATTCGTGGACCATCATGTTTCTTATTGTTCCAAGTATAAGGGAGACCAGTACTTTTGATAACCGCAAGGTCCGCAGTAGCAATCATATTTCTGAGGGGTTGGATTTGAGCCAGGGAGAGGGGGTTACCACCATATCTTTGAGAGACTTCATGAAAACAATTGAAGTCACCTATAACAATCCATGGTTGTAAAGTAGGGTTGAGGTTTGTCATTGCATTGAGAAAAACTTGTCTAGATTGAATAGACTTAGTAGCGTATATGAAGGTAAGTAGGAAAGAGACATGGTCAGAACAAAAAAAAGTAGACCAGTGAAGCATTTGAGAGGTAGAGAGGATAGGATTTAATTGGATAATTTCGAGGTTATAAAGAGTTAAAATTCTTCCAGGGGCAGCGTCAAGATTATGGATGTATTTCCATTTTGGATTAATATATCTCGAAGCTCGATTGGTAAGATCAAGATCAAGCTTTGTTTCTAGTAAAGGAATTAAACATAATCTATTTTCTTCTATTAAAATTTTGCATTGATTCAACTTAGTATCTTTGTGGCAACCGTGAATGTTCCACACTCCAATCGTTTTCTTCATTAATCAAACAGCGGGGGGTACATCCTCGTCATCTCTTGTACTCCTTAGCTTGTACCTATGAGGTGCATAAGCAGGAGTAAACTTCTTGGTTTTATTTTGTTTACATGTTGTCAGGTCAAGGGTCCTTGCTCGACACGTGGTGCAAGCTCGACCCCTATAGCTCGTACTTCTTGACCAGGGACAGTTTGTCGACCGCTGTAAGGTGGCACTTGACTCGTTAGAGCTATGAGCAGGCTACTAGAGCTTGCAGCATGTTTACCTGCATACTGCCACTCATATTGTGCGTGCACATATACTGTTTGAAAAATTGCTCGAATGAGTTTATGGTAGTTAACATTTGCCCATCGAAGCTTGTATTTTTTGCTTGCGAGAAATGCGGGATTCGAAATGAACATTGTTAGTGCAGCTTGCATTGATATCCAGTTATAGCTTTTGTTTATTATGGCAAAATAATGCTTCAATGCTACCTATTTTGTAATGAAAACAAGCGAATGCACAATTTTGGACTTATACTCACCACCGACTGTCTGAATCGATAGTGGATTAGTTGAATAATGTGTTCACACTGGATTTGTTCCATTCAATGGTTTATAACTCATCGAATATTATTCGTACAAACACTATATTCTGATTTGATAACACTTAAGATCAACTAGTCGGCTAAAGCCGACTAGTTTGAGACTTCTACTCGGAGAATTTTTTATATCATTGTGCCCCAACTTGGGAAGGTCGTATGTTTGGTGCCCCCGCTAGGGGAGGACTTTGGGTTTTGTGCCCTCACTTGGGGAGGACTTGGTGTTTAATGCCCCCGCTCGAGGTCTTATATTGATTGTCCCCGCTTGGGGAAGACATATATTTAGTGCCCCCGCTTGGGGAGGACTATATTTAGTGCCCCCGCTTGGGGAGGACTTATATTTAGTGCCCCCGCTTGAGGAGGACTTATATTTAGTGCCATGGCGCTTGTTCATCGTTTGACTCTTTCTGACTCCCACTCCATCAATTGTCTTTTCAAGGCGGTGCTCTTTATTTTTACAATCGTGCACATTGATGTTTAAGGCGCTTAGCGATAGGATGGATGTTGTCAGGGTCGTGAAGTGGCACCAACTTTTATTGGGTCAAGCGCTCGGTGTAGGACCTGCAATATGAACTCTTAAGCACATTTTTGATTTGACATAATTTTTGCAAGTAAGAGATTTTTTTCAAGTAGGTATGCTGTTAAGCTAATGTTCAAAACAATGTTTGCAAAATGTTATAGACTTGGTTACAAGAATTCTGAAAATAGCAGTAAATAAAGTGAGAAGTAAAGTAGGAAAAAAAATAGCAGAAAGCAAAGCAGTGGCGATGATGATGGCTTATTCTGGGCCGTTGAAATTGGAGTGCCAATTAACGGTCGTTAGTTGATGATCGGCCTTGTATCAGCTCGGGCTGGAGCTTCATTACTTAGACCGGATTGGCCATTTGATTCTCCTTGTTAGCCTTGTTGTCTTTCCCGTCGTTGGCTCATTTGTCTCCCTGATTATCCTTCCGATTATATTGAGTAGCAGTGTTTTTTGAAGCTTCAAAAGGTTGGTTTACATCAACAATCTGAGGGGGCACGGGCTTATTATCCAATCTCATGTACTCCTCGGCCTTTTTACAGAATTTGTCAAGCGTGCTTGGCTCTTTCATTTTGATCCATTTTCCAAATTCGCTATTCTCATCTGTAGCGTCGATTACAGACATTAGGATCATGCAGGGTTCGGGATTCCCTACTTCGGATACAACAGCTTCGAACCTTTTGAGGAAAGCTTTGACAAATTCTCTTGGATACTGCCCCATTGATGTAACAGAAAAACCATCCTTAGCCTTCATAGCTTGCAACCTGAACTGCTCTTTGAATTTCAGAATTAAATCATGAAACCAGTTGATGGAGTTGGGCGGTAGCCTTATGTACCATAACGACGCGACACCTTCTAGATAGAGAGGGAAGCACAGGCATTTGATCTTGTCTGTTGCTTTGACTCCATTCATATACCATTCATACTTGTATAGGAAGTGATTCGGATCAGAAGTCCCATTATACAGAGGTAGGGTAGGATGAGTAAATTTCTTAGGGAATTCAGCTTTGCGGATCCTCTACGTGAATGGATTTTTGCCAAGGGAGAAGTACCATTCCCCTTCACTATCCTTGTGGGGCATGTTATCTTTCATGATTTTTTTTACCATATCCGCGATATATTCCTTCGAGTTGTGTCATTCCGGAGAACAAACTTCAGTCTCTTTTCCGGATGCTCGCCATGGCGAGCGATCGCATTTAGAGGATTTAGGTCTTTTACTTCCACTATGGAAGGGGCCCCATTGACAGGACTTGCAACTCGTTAGTTATTTCGATCGGAATGGTTTTTAGCTTTCAACTTTGAATCTTCGATATTAGCGTCGCTTTTGTCAATGGATCCTTCAATATTGTCATCATGGTGATGATCGGAGGCTAATGTATTTGCATTCTCTTCAAGATTGATATGGATCTTCGGAGGAGGAGTAAGATTTGCTTGAATGTCTAGGAAAGCACTCATTTTATCCATTAAAGCTTGATTAGTATCCTACAGAGTTTTATTAGCATCGATTAAGGCTTTGTTGAAGCTTCCATGCTTTGACTCAAGTTAGAGACAATGGCATCTAATTCATCTCTAGTCACTCCAGCTCCGGCCATTGAATTTTCTCTAACTTCGAAGCCATTGACAAGTGGAGTAGTCTCGTTGTTAGCGACGTCGTAATTTTCTATATACGGTTTTGCCTGTGGTCTTCTTAGATTTAGCCATTATTTCGGAGAAGGGTCTCAACTTTGTGGTAGAGGATTCGTCAAATGGTCTTGATCGTAGTAGATTCGGAGAATCTATGGTAGAAGTAAGCTCTTAAGATTGAGAGAAGTGTAAAGGAAAGGGATGCGAACGCTGCCCCACGGAGGGCGCCAAATGTTTTCACCAAAAATGGTTCAAATACCAAAGGTGTGAAAAATGAAAATGGGGCGACAAATGCAAAGTAAGCGGGAAAAAGTAAGTAAATGCACAAGGATTTTTATAGTGGTCCAATCTAGAGTAGATCTACATCCACTTTGGAAGGCATTTCATTATTATGGAGAGATTTACATAGCTCTTTATCTCATACATCTCATTTTAACTCATTGTCCCTTTTTACAATTATTTCCCTCTCTTTAATGGCTTGATTCTCTCTAGACCATTATGGAAGTGGTTGGATCCTTTGAATGTGATGAGTGTGATAGTGTATGATTCACTGTTCGAGCACTTAAAGGATCAACGAAGATTCCATGGTGATGGAGATATGAACCGAAGCTTCGAGGATGATTAATTGCGGTAGGTGAGAGCTTGAGATGATGGAAATGATGGATCTCGATTTGGAGGTAGATGGAGAGAGCCTGAATCGATCTCTAATGGAAGGAGGAGACTTATTCCACTTGGTGATGGAGGAAGATGAAGTGAGTTTTGGTGGCCATTCATGGAGTTTGTAGCTAGCATGGAGTGCTTAAGAATGGTGGAGAAGTGATTTGGGCAGCCCTTCGGGGTAGAGACATCCGTCCGTTTAATGGTTGTGAAAGGGGGTATTTATAGGTGGATTGGTATAGTGTGGCAAGGTTGTAATTAAATGGTTCGGGATCAATCTATGTGCGGTTGGAGCCAACCATGCGTATATACTTTACAGCTGTCATACAACTCATCGCACGCTGGCACCAAATCAACCTTCAGCATGCACGAGCGATCACTCCAATTATGCACAAGCGACTATAAGTAGGTACAAACGATCCCTGTTATGCTGAACGAGCGAGTGACAATGAGAGGACCACTTTTATTTTGTTTATTAGACAAATGCAATCCAATAATATAGCCAACCACCCTTTCAAATGAAGTTGCTCTAACTTGTGGACATGTGGCCCCAGGCTGTACGTTGCGTCATCCACTCTATTGCTGTATAGTCACTTTTCCATTTCTTTTTACATTATCATTTGTCTGTTTTACTGAAAACTGGGGCTTCTCGACTACGTTTTCCAGGAGGCCGATGTTGGTAAATAAGATCCTAACACGCTCTGCACGATCACCAGTTGGAAGCTTGCTCGACCGAGCTCAAGTGAGAGCTGCTCGACTCGCCACCTTGCCTTACTTGTCCGCTCAAGTGAGTAGGGATGAATGAGCGACTCATTTGGGTGCTAATGCTCGACCACGGAGACCTGGTGGTGCTCGACCTGGACATCAACATGTGCTCGACATTCAACAACGATGATCGAGCGACCACCGGGGCAACTGTTATCATTGTGCGAGCGACCGGATCATGGAGTGAGCGAACGATCTGATGGAAGTTGGAGTGTACAACCGTTTGCATGTTGGAGCTCGAGCTGCTGCATTGTACTGATGTGAACGACCAGGTCAAGGCTCCTTACTTGACACGTGGTTCTACTGCTCGACCCCTGTAGCTTGTACTACTTGACCAAGGACAATTGCTTGACTGTTGTAAGGTGGCGCTTGACCCGTTAGAGCTGTGTGCAGGCTACCAGAACTTGCAGCATGTTTACCTGCATACTGCCACTCATATTGTGCGTGCACATATACTATGTGAAAAAATGCTCGAATGAGTTTATGGTAGTTAGCAAGAACATCATATAATTGTATGGATAATGTTATCTGTAAAAACTATCATTCTTAGGTTAACATGGTACTACTAAAATGAGTGCTTATAAGACGGCAATTAGCCGTCGGCGACCGTAGACTGGCTGCAGCTAGCTAGCCGTCTATATAGGCTTTCGCTAACAAAATAGCGTCATCTCTTGCGATGACTTCGGTCATCGTACTAGCTATGGTTAGCGACGACAAGTCTGAACACGTGGCTTTTTTGTCGACCATTATACCATCGTCATAAGTCATCGAGTCGTAGCAAATAAATCATAAACCGTCGTCGCAAACAATAGTTATACTGAACCTACAGGCTGTAGCTAGCTGTGGCCAACGGTAGCACTACGTGACTGGTAAGCCATTGCTATACTAAAGTTTTTTTTCTTCTTTTTCCCTTTATGATGCTTCCCTCAAACCACACATACCATTCATTCCACAACTCATATATGATCAATTTGACAACCCAACATCTCACATATATTCAAATTCATAACACAAACTAGCATATACATATATAGAGGCAGGTTCAATGGCACCCCAAATAGTGAGCACCCCTTTAGCCTACCACTTTTCCACCACTCATTTCCCACTAACTCCCCTTCTCTCTCCTTCCACTAACTCTCTCACTTCCCACTCACTTTCTTTAATATAAATGAGAGGTGGAAATCAGGGGGCTTTTGGGGTGCTCCATTTTTGGGGTGCAACGGAACGCTTGCCATATATATATGTATATATATATATAAACAACCAATATAACACAAACTAACTAATAAACCATAAATAAATAACATTAAACATTCTGAAACAAACCATCACATCCACCACCATCATAACAAAACATATTCACAATATCATGTCCACAAACTAGCATCATATCCAAAAACCACCAATAACAAGCCAAATCCATAACCATCATGTTTATATTTACAAATACTAAAAAAATCAGAAAAAAGAAGTACCTACTCATCTCCATCATCATCATCATCATCCATCGTTCCCATCACTCGACCCAGCCTCATCCCTAGGCATCCCCTCATGCTTAGATAAAAATGCAGTGATTTGCTCATCGAGCATGACAGTCAGCCCACTCTTCCTTCAATCCTGTATCTCAGTCGTCTACCGACGGAGCAAGGTGACCCCTCCTCCTACTGTAATCTCCTGTAAGATGTCTAGGTCGTCGGTACCTATAATATATTATATTATGAGTTTTGATTTATATTATTCTATCATGGTTGATGTAATGATCTCAAACAACAAAAAATTAATATAACATTATGTATAATCATAAGCAATCAACACATAACCATCTCATATCTAAACTAACCACAAGTCAATATATCTACCAGGTATATATTTTTTCTAGAAATTCCTATTTTATTTTCTTAAAATCCTCCAATTTTATTAAATAAATTTCTATAGTTCAAAACATACCACGCCGCGATTTTTCTAGAAATTTGATTTTGACATAATCCAATATCTACTAGATGAAATCTCAATTTTTTTCTTCAGTTAGATAATTATAATCCAGTAGATTTGGAAGATTCTCGTTTCAAAGAATTCCTACTCATATTGTATCATATACCCTAATTTAAAGTTCAAATCATAAAATTACGATCTATCGCTGCGCGACGAGCTTGTTTTAATTATATTTAATTTATGTGTTCAACCATCACAAAATTACATAACATCAATAGTGATTTAATTTATAAGTTATTTTGGCTGTAACTGTGGTGGATTTTAGTCTGTACAATTAATTAGTACAACTAATTAATTTATGGATTTTCCACTATTAGAATTCAGGATTAATAGCAGTTATAATTTAGTTAATGAAATAATTTACCTCTATGTTTCAAATCCATAGCATTCCGTGAAGGATGTCAATGATGGTTCCCTAAATCTGATTGCACTCCTCTAGGGTCAGCTTTTGACCCGAGGACTGCGTCACTCGAGCGATCTTCGCCAAGTATCTCTCTTGCAATTGCGAACAATTAATTCATAAATTAAATATTTGATTTCAAATGAACAATGTGAAATACAAAATATTATGAATTCTTACCATTACGTGCTTGGACTTAGCCTTTATGCAGTTAAAGCCACGATAAAGCCCCGCAATATCCCCACTTTAGCCCATAGCGCTCTTCAACCGCTACGCTATTTTAATTTAGCGCCAATGAATAGTATATCCGCTTATAGCCCCGCTATTTTCCACTGCATCCGCTAAATCAAGGCTTTTTAGCGTCCACTTTAGCAATATTTGTATATATAGCTTAATTTGACTAGTTCTCGTTTTAAAAAATTCAATAAATTTAGCGTAAAGTGCAAAATTTAAGGCATAAATGGTGATATATGGTAACAATCACGCTTATCAAATTTAGCATGCAAAACTATGATATTCCTTGATTTTGTTATATAAAATTAATTAAAATTAGTTTCGTGTACACATATAATGTGAGAACAATGACTAATTAATTTTCAAATATTTTGTTTTACATCTAATGAACCTTTTTATGCCTCTGCAATATCCCCGCTATTTCCTCGCTTTATCCCCGCCTCACCTTTTTGTACCTCCGTCGTTATAGATCCGTTAAGTGCTTTAACTGCACAACTTAGCATCCATCTAGGTATATAAGGTGTTACCCTCTTCGTCGGTCTGCTCAACTACGTGAGTCTGGATAAACACCTCAGCAAGTGCAGGCTCCCGCTGGAGAGTTGACATCTGAAACTATGCAATACAAGTCGAATTTTACCAGTACGGTTAAAAACGTTAGAACTACTTACAAACATAATTTATCATACGTACCAACTCCCGTCAATGTTGTGAGAACGACTTAGAGTCACCCTGGTGCAATGCAGGATTTTTATTCCTGTTTGCTCGGTTTCGCTTTGAAACCTTCAGTAAATTTAATTATACAATTAACTTAATAGATATATGAAACATGAAACAAAATAGAGTTCAATTAACTTACCTCACCGCGGGACTCTCCCACGTCGTAAGAAAACCCGACTAACCTGATCGCTCATCCATGGAGGCTTCTTCATATACTTTTTTGCTTTATAGAGGGTGTCTTTATAGTTCTTTCTCATCTTCTTATTCCAGTGATTGAAAAATACCTACGTATCATTGGGTTGAACCCGAACAACAACCAACATGTAACAAAATTATCCAAATTACATATTTTATAAAAATCGAAACAAATAATAAATTTTGTAATGACCCGACTTTTCTGTACTATTTTAGGCTTTAAGCTAACATATTACTACTCATGTCCAACTCAAAAGGCATAGCAAAGAGGATTGTTAATAGAAGTTAGAGGGTGAGAAAAGAAAGAAAGAAATGTTAGACTAGAAGAATAAGAATATCAGAGTCTCAGAGTCGAACGAATAAAATATAACATATCAAACTCTATAAAAAAAAGGAACTGTATATATGATTTACAATCAAAGAACACATTTATTTCAATACAACACACATAGGCGGAATTATTTAATAGCAGAAAGTACAGATATACGTCTTGACTCCAGCTCCTCTTTTGAACTCTAAGTAAAACCTAAACTGGAAATATACTCGGTCAGACCCAAGCACATTTTGAAGCAAAAAAATAATCAATTCGGATCATTTGGAATACTTTCAGTGATAAATTCACATTATAAATAACTTTCTTAACTTTTAGAAATCTTTTGAAAGAATGGAACTCTTATAAGATACGACCACTTATAAACATTGCACGTGTTTTTACCTTATGATAACCAAAATCACTTTTTATATCAAAATTCAATGATATAATAATAATGTCTATCACTTCACAAATAAATAGGAATATAGCCGAAAAACTTGCATCTCACTTTCTAACATAGTTGGTATACATCTAAAAACGTAAGGCTCTATAGGAGTTTCGATTTCCAACATGACAAGGTATGAGACCACCTTTCGAATAATGTATCTCCAGAGAGCAATACACTAGGGTTCAATAAGAACATCTTGAAATCTGGCCACACATGAACGACCACTCATTCAACTTGAGTGTACCAAATATTTTGCCACCGATGGTTGGTCGCGAGACACCGTTACCCGTAAGATACAAAAACAGTAGAAGAAACAATTGAATTTTCTCTAGATGGTACACCCTAATGGGAATGACCCACATAGCCATGCTACCTACTCAATTTCTATTATTTCTCGATTGACGAGGCTTGAGGTTACAATTACCTTTTCAGAACATCACATCAATATTCACTTTGAATGCCACATTTTCAGATCCATTAAATCACTAATTGACGTCCACAAAAATACTCTGGGTGTTAAGCTAAGAGAAGGTGTCTTCTCCGCAACCATACTTGGTATCTTTGTAAAAATCAACGTACGTGATCCTTTGGAAATACTTTTTCAAACATTCATTTATACAAGTCATCCAGAAAAGGATGAACCGAAGGTACCCACCTAACATATCATATAGATATAGGAATCACTCAAAGGATCTATGGCGAGAAGTTCTTGCAATCTGAAGATTTCAGTCACGACAAAGTTACAAGTCATAATAACTCTAGGAGCTAACCAGGGAAATTTGACGAGTAGTTCTTCCGCTCATGAAGATACACAGTCTTCAATGCTCCCACTTTATAAGCATTCCTTCAAGTTAGTTTCGAACAAACGGTTGGTTCAAAGTGGTTTTGGGTCTAATTCAAATCCCAGTCTCTTCAAACTAACATGCCAATAGTCAAAAGAATATTTATTTGATAGTCGATTCTTTAACTATCAAATCCAACGACATTGATAAGTATAACAAAAGTTTAGGCCTTTATAACAAAAACCATAAAATCAATTTTATCGATTCTTATAATTGATCTCATATTTATCTCAACTGGATAATTTTATTCACAAACCTCTCTTGTTTCCATATACTTCGGAAATCAAAATGATTCACTTATCTTATCATCTTAGACTGAGCATATTCACGAAACCTCTTTTTATTACTTTGCTTTGAAATCATGTTATTCAATAATTACGCGTATTTACAAAATCTTAGGTTTACTTCAAGAGTACAATTATCAAATACTTTTGTATTTGGAAACTTCTTTCAAAACTCAATCATTTACTTTATTCAATTATTAAGTAATATTTTCTTTTATAATCCTTCACAAATGATTTTTAAACCCCTTTGTATTTCCTTTACTTTGGATTTTTTTTATATATTCCTGAAATCTCCTTTTAATTTCCTTTACTATTACAAACTAATACTATCTCTCAATAATAGGGAAGTCGTTCAAGTTGGGGTATTCTATTTACCTCTCAGACCTTGATCGACAACGTTCTTACCTTAAGATAGATAGTAGTTCGTGACTTAAAACTTATATTTTATTATATCCTACAAACTCTATTTTCCATTCCATTTTATTTTAATATGGTTTTGATCAAACATTACTCTCATTTGAAATCTTCTTTTAAACATAACTATTCTTACTTAATTTGATTTATATAGTAACACTTCTTCAAACACAACCTTTGGCTTTACCTCCTTAATACCACCCGTTTCATCTTGGTTTTGTTACCAAACACCTAGTTATCATGTTCTTTTTATACTTCAATTAAACATCTTCCTTGTATAATTTTTTTTAAAAAAATTCCTTTTTATACAAAAGTTTATTTGGTTCAATTATTAAGTAAATATTTTACTTAAAATCATTGCATTTTCTTATACTCTTTTATATGCTTCGTTTGTAAAATATGGGAAGAATCCTTTCATAAACCCTTCCATTAAGATCTCATTATAACTAGATTACTTTTTAAATGGAATTCCAATTTAAAAAAACACTTTAATCATTACTAATTAAAATAATAATTAACTTCATTATTTAATGAGCTAAAAGTAGTTTTCTTCATCATTAACCAAGTAGAAATGACTGACTTCTTTATTAACTAAGGTTCCCATAGTTAATCCCCTTTTTAAAAGGTAATTAAAATAACAATTAAATTTATGTATAAACACCTTGATAATCGCTTTTAAACATAGTCTAATTAGAGATTAATTAATTCTTCGGAACATTAATTAAGTTTAAATGATTATTTGTCAAAACTATTTTAATTAGATTTATTTAAATCAACTAAATCATATAACTAATTATAATTAGAAACAACTGACTTAGTCACCCTGAAAACGCAGTTAACTTGTTAATTGATTTTCACTAACCCAATTTTCTTAAATTAATTAATAACTTAATTAATTTAGTATAATCCGGCTTAATTGTTTTCTCAAAAACAATTGTTCCAATTTATTAACCCTTAGGTTAATTTCTAACTTCATTGCTTATAAAATTTATTAAAACGTCAAACTAAATCATTTATAATACTTATACAAATCGGTTATAAAAAATTAATTTATAAATTTCTGTTTATATATAATAGAAATTAAACTCTTACTTTAGTTATGAAAATAAACTTCAATGGCATCAATTCGCCTGACGACAAATCAACATATAAAAAGATGGATTTAGGCCATTCGATGTCAACCACTTATTCAATATTGTCTATTGTTTAAAACACAACAATCATTGAATTAAATTCAACAATCAACATCCTATCAAGATATAATGTTATTTGGGATAAACAATTCATATATGAATAATAGGAAAAATAAGTAACATACAATTTATTTGAGGAATACAGTTGGATCCCTCCAACGTGTTCTTCCCCACATCATAGTTCATGATATCATATCATAATAGCATATGAAATAAATTTCTAATCTAAAACATTTAAATGATGGAATTATAAACACCGATCAACAACAACAACAATCGTTCATAGCATCTAATGATCCAATTTATACCATCAACCATAAATTTTAGTGATATGAGTTAAATCACATCATAGAATTCCAGAAGCTGTGAGTGTTAACTCACCATTTCGTTTTTAATCGACGATTTTCATTGTTTCATTTAATTTTAAACAAACATTTAAAATTAAATGAAATTCCAATCACTTTCGATTACGACCATGTAACAACCCGTATTTTTAAATAACATGTTATAACATAAACAAAGGCAGAATTAAATGATAAAATCTGAATCAAGGGAAACGGGCTGTGCCATTGCGTTCGTCTCGGAAAAATACGCGAAATAGAGTCTGAGTTTTCGAAAATCGGAGTCCGTATGACCAAGTTATGGCCCGTCAAAGTTTTCAAAAAAATTTCAAGTTCAAAAACAGATTCAAATTTGAATTCAGAATTCAAATTCAGCCAAGCAGAACAGGCGGGAAAAATTCCCGCCACCCCCAAGTCGACTGGGGAGTCGACTTGGGAGTCGACACACCCCAGGTGGTGTCGACTGCCCATTCGACACCCCTGTCGACTTGGGTGGTCGGCCAGTTTGGCCTGGGTGCACCTGACTTGTTCCTCAAGACATGTTTGGAGGCTTGTGACGGATTTTAAAGGCTCAGATCTGAATTAGGGTTAATCCTATGGCCTAAACTAACCTAAACTTCTATAAAAGGACCCTAATACCTAGCCTAAACCATCATAAATCAATCCTACAACTAGATTATGCCAAAATGTTTAATCATGGCCTCCACCCTCTTGTCATAGTCTCCATCTTCATTCATATGAGAGTTTCTAAGCTTGTTTGAGAGTTTCTAAGTTTGATTCAAGGCCAAAGTTCAATCTTTCTTCATCAAAGCAAGGATCTTCTTCTTATTTCTCAAGGGTTTTTCATTGGAGCTTATTATTTGGGGGGTTTTAGAGTTGTTAGTGGCTTCGTCTCAATCTTATTTTATTTTATAAGTCTTCATAGCATTGTAAGCCCTATTCTACTCTTAGATTCTAACTATGAAGTTAAATATGACATGTTGCAAGTTTGAGTTTGGGCCTAAGTATGATTTGTGCTTTGATTCTATCATGTTATGCATAGATTTATTCTATGCATGTTTGTAAAACTATCGCCTTGACTTTGTGCATAGAAAGCTATGAGCTTTGATTTGAAATGTTGCATAAAGCAACATAGAAACTCTCATAACCCTTATGTTATCTTGCATATGATGTTATATGCGAATCACTAGCTATCATCCTATGTCATTTATGACCATGTTTCACCTATTTTGCTAAAGTTTGATATCATGCATGTTTTAAGGCTTATAATGTAATATGCAAGTTTATGAACGCAATTGTCTCATATTCCACCATGTTTAACTTGTGGCCAAACCTTATTAATTATGTCATGCTTCTAAAGTTCCCTCTTTGAGATCTATTTGCGTTTATGCGAACTTACATGCGATGGGGTTACGTTATGGGTAAACTAAAATGACATAAAATCATGACTTGAAAGATGACACGAAATATGACATGTGATTATGCTTGGAACATGAACATGAACTTGGACATGACTTCTAGAAAACATGAGAATGGCCAACTCGAGGTTGGGTTGAGTTTGTAGCATAAATCTACCCGAAACCGACCGGCTTAACTAGTGGCTACAAGCAATAGGACCCAATGTGAGTAGTTGGTCATGTCGCACTTGAAACCCGAGGTTAGACTAAGTTGTGGTGTAAAGCTACCCGGACCCGCCCGGCTTAACTAGTAACCACAACAAGGTCTAATGTGAGAGGTTGGTTGCATTAAATTAATTAATGCCACATGATAGGGTTAAGTCATGAACCACTTGAATACTTAACCAATTAAACACGATGGGTTGATAGGGTTAAGTCATGAACCTTGGGTACACTTAACCGACTTGATACTTGATTGGATAGGGTTAACCACGCTTAACCCGTTAGAAACCCTAGTTACGTGGTCCTTTTCACCGGTAACCCTCTTGGTTTTATCATGATACCCTAGGGACTAGGCTAGGGTGGGGCACGATTACTGGGATGACATGTAAGCGACCAAAACGACGGCTGAGTAGGTGCGCCAGTGTAGGTTCAGGCGGGCTATGGTCGTGCACATAGTCCGGAGTTGAAGAAGCAGACACGGGCACCAGTAGGTTTAGACTGTTCGTGCTTGATGTGTGTCCGTGGTTGGCACCCTAGGGCTTGATACACCCTAGGGTGGACCTAGCACAGTTTGACTACACTTCGTGATTGGGCCGTATGACACCGACACTTGACGAGTTAGGCTTTTAGGGAGCCGATCGACTAGACCGTGTTGTTGGACCTTGATTTAGGTCATCTCGTGATATTGGGCCAAGATTGGGCCAAGGGGTCACTTCTTGTTTATACTTGACATGGGTTGGAATACTAGTACACTTGGTGCAAAACTTAACCTTGTATATGTGGTGCCACACTTGATCTATCTTGTTAACTTTTCACCATGCCAGTTATCATCCTATGTTTCATCTCTGTTTTACATGTCCAGTTAACTTTATTAGTTTTTATACTAATAGTAGGTAGGACTTACCAGTCTTTTGACTGACCCATTTTCTTTCGCCTCTTTTCTTTCGTCCCCCCCCCCCAGGTTTACAGGGCGGGAACACTAGCACCTAGCTTGGATCTTTAGCTGCTTTTCTGGATAGCTCATGTACGGTTTGGACTTGAGCATGCTATGGCTTTATTCTACTTTGGGGATAGTTACTTTATGGTTTTTTTCCCCAGTTTTCAGTTTATGTTTCTAGACTTTGTTTTGTGGGAAAATAATGACCAAGTACTTTGATAACTTGACTATGGTTTTGAAATGTTAGTTTTTACCCGCTGCTTTATTTACTCTGCTTTTACTTATATGTTCTGTCTTGTGATATCTGCATGCATGTTTACCTCGTTTAACGCCCCTCCAAAGCCAGTGTACTTGCAAGAGTGACACTGGCGGAGGTGGGGTGTTACAGACCAAAGCAGCTCGACTGCGTTTATCTCTGCGATTCTAACATCTCTTATTTCGTTGAATTCTGATAACGCGCGAACATGTTATAGTTATAACAATATTAAACATGAATTAAAGGAATATATAATTAACCTAAATTATTAATTAAATTAATTAACTTACTAATTAACCTTTTAAACATGATTAACAGCTCCTAATCCATTTTCTACCCAACTAAAAACCTTATGCCTCCATTCGTACAAAACATGACAACCTCCTCCTTCCACCGCGCCGCCACCAACCACCCAATGTCAGCCATCGACCCCCCACCTTCCAGTAGCACCACCCCCCATCCCTAGCTCCGGTGTACCCCAAAATGTCCAGAAACCTGCATTGAACGGAGCATGCATGCACCTCCATTTCTCTCTCCACACGTCACCAACGCACCTACGACGCTGCCATTCCCCTACACAACTTTCCTCTTCAAGTATCCCGGCCTGAAATCGCCTTTAGCTTGCCCAATCGACCAAAATTCGAGACCTACTTCAAAAACTACTAGCCTTCGATCAACTCAACACCACGAGCACCATACTCCACCAGAGGCTGCAACATCAGTCCCAAACAAAATCCCTACCTACCCTCTATAAGTTTGCTTCAGCTCCCTCACCCGAAACCACCTCCATCGACGCCTAATCAATCAAAAATAAAACTCCCTTCTTCATTGTTTAGGGTGATTTTCAACCACCACACTTCTTTGTTGGCCACAAAATTTTGCCACTGGGTCGAGCACACCATCCTTAACAACTTCCTAGTTAACGACATTTGCCAATTCCACACAGTTTGAGAGATAAAAATTAAAGTTTGAAATGGACTAAAATGTAAAATAGTGGCTATTGATTTTGGAATTTAGGGTTATGGCTAGGTGTTTATATAGAGAATTATATTTTATTATTCTGAGGTGACTAATGATATTTCTCTAAAAATGACTAACAATATTTTGTATTTATTATTATTCTATTCATTCGTGTCTATCGTCATTTCATATTGATGTTTATTTATTCGTATGATCATATATGAACTCCGATTGCGATGAAAATGGACATTGTGCTATGGTTTGACATTCCGGACCCAGTGAAACTTGTTTCCTCGAAATCCGAGTCCGTTTGCACAAATAGCGCTAGTTTGAGTTCAAATTATCGATTTATTCACGTTTTAATTTGCATATGCTCACAAAATAACTTTGATTGATGCAAAACTTGAAAACTAGCAATAATGACCCATTATGGATTTAGTAAAATTTATTTCGCTGAAATCCGAGGTAGTTTGAAGAATGTCTCTTTTTAAAGACCTAAATTAAATCGATATAAACTGATTTCAATATAATAATAATAAATTATCATTATCGTATATTCTCAAATAGAATTTCATATAGCTTCAAAATAAACTAATTCAGAATTGGAACATTTAAATTACAAGCTAAAATGATATTAAATTTATAATAAATTCCTATTTTTATTAAATAAATGGTTATGGTTGATAAATGATTACATAACGACTTTCGGGAAATTTGATTTGGACATTACTTAAAATCTATAAGATGAAATCTTGATTTTTCTCTTTCATTAGAAATTATAATCAAATAGATTCGAATGGTTCTTGTTTCAAAGAATTCCGACTTATATTGGATTATGTACATCCATTTAAAGTTCAAAACGTAAACTACGAACTACCACGACGCCATGGGCTCATTTTTAATTGAACATAAATTATACGTTCAAAGGCCAAATTCCTTAATATAATTCAAATCTAAACTTAACTAAATCTTTTTATATTATCCAATTCATACAATAATGCAAATCCAATATGTCTTGACTATTTCAGAATTAAATTAATATTTTATTATTTATATTAATAAAATATTCAAAAACACTGAATTCAAGTTATTTAAATTCTAAATCAACAATTAAACTAATTTTAGTTAATCAACTTAATGGTTGAAAATCCAGGTCGTTACATTCCTTTCTCCGTAAAAGAATTTCATCCCCGAAATTACTAAGGTAGGAAAAATGCTTCAAAACCATTATCTTTTCACAAATCCGTTAAGTTAAAATTCTTCGTTTCGATTCCTAATATTTTTTTACTGATCCAAATAATTTTAATACAAAACCAAATTCATTTTTTTTAACAAAACTTTTGAAGAAATTATACTGCATTTATACATAGGGACTTCTAAAATATTGCAGGAACAACAAACATATATACATCGACCCACATGGTCGTAAAATCCAATTCATAACCAAATTTTGTATTTTGCATAAGCGTACCTTACATAAGCGTTATTTAGCAATAAGCAATAAGCTATACGTAAGCTCACTCAACTAGCTTGCAGCTATAGCCAAACTGGATCCGCTTAGCCCTAGAACTCAATTGAATATGTTCAAAGATGAATTAACTCATGCACTTCTTCTTAACTTAGATGTTGTTAATTCCATAACCAAGAAAATTGTAAAATTCCACATCTATCACATTTTCATCCATAATCATTTGTATCACACTTACGTGTAATATAGATTCAAACATTCAGATTATCTGCTTCAATTTATTTAATATGCCATTCAATTAAAATGGAATTTATTTATAACCAACTTATTATCAATCCATTCAGATTCATTATATAAGTTTAATTCGTCTATTCAATACACTGATTCCTAAACAATCCACTTAGATTCTTGCATTTATTTCTGTTTTCCAAACTCAAGTCAGATTTTATTTGACTTAAGTTGAATTTTGTATCAAAATTCAAGTTCAATTTCAACTTATAAGATTCATTTTAACTCAACATAAGTTAAACGTTAAAATTCATATTTCACTTCCAAATTCAACTTGAATTCAATTCAAATCAACATTAGTATATGTAACGACCCGGGGATTTGAGACTAATTTAGAATTTCAAATTCCATAAAGAATCACGATAAAATAGATAACAAACATTAATATAATTGTAAACAGGTTTATTATAATAAATTTTAGTATACAATAGCACATTTACAAAGGAAGTATAAGAAGTGTTTATTTTCATTCTTCGAAACCAGTTCCATTAAATATGGAACATGGATTATTGATCCTGTATGGATTAGGATAGGACTTGGCATTAATTAGATAAGCTAAATTCATAAAAGATCGAGAATTTGAATTGAAAACGGATGATTTTGAGGATATCTTGGGAACAGTATATTTTTAAACCGCAAGACCACCTCTGATGCATCAGGAATAGTGAATTTTTGTACTCAGGGAAGTTTTGCGTAAAACAGTATCTGTATGTGGAAAAGGAAAAATAAAAGGCTAAAATTTGAACTAAATTTAGAAGGTAATTGGAATTTAATAGTCCTAATGGCAAAACTGGAACGTGAGACCTATCCAAAATAATTCAGAATAGGGGATATTAGATGGGTACCAGCTTTGGGAGCATGAGAGTCCGTAGATAAAAAGTTATTAACAAAATAAAACTAAAATAAATTATTTAAAATAGTAAATGAATTCAGATTTCGGATTTGAACACATAGGATTGAAATACATTAGAAACCGGACGATATGGTTGAAGAATTTCAGAAAAACGCTATCATATGATACTCCGACATGAGACCGGAAAGTGCTTGAGAAAACACACTTCACTTTTCTAAGAATAAGCATGAATCTCAACCACTTATTTTTCATCCTTATCTCCAACGACACATGTCATTCATCCATGATAGAATCCCTTATTATAAATACCTCCATCCTTATCATTTCTTTACCTATACCTCATTTTTTTTCACTTGAGAATTTTGCTTCTCCATCCAAGGCTACCCATGGCCGAAAATAATTTGTGAAATAAAAAAAATAAAGCAAATAAAAAGGAAGAAAAGGAGAAAGGAAGGCAAGACTTATAAAGGGTTTATGTTGCTAATTTTTAGTGGTGCCTATAAGGTGTTTGATGAAATGTTTCTTAGAAATTTTATGGTAAATTTATGATTATTCTGATGGTATATGTTTGTTAAAAATCCCTAAGTAGATTCATGAAGTAAAAATGACATCTTTAAGAATTTTTGGAGATGAAACCTTTATGTTAGTTCACAAAAATCCACTCTTATAGAAAACCAAGTGTATATATGTTTTAATTAATTGTTGGTGGTAAATTTGAGTTATTAGCAAGTGATTTCATGTAGTAAAGGATGGTATACTCCTAAAGATTCGATCTTTAGGAACAATCGCACATAAAGGTGTGATCTTTAAAAATAAATTCATAATTATACAAAGAAAACCAAGATTTTTATGAAATAGTTGATAAATACATGCCTTAGTTGGGTTTTGGTGGCTCGGTTGATGATTTAGTAAATAGTTTAAAGTGGTAAAAAGATGTTGAACCCCTAAAAGTTCGACCTTTATGTGGAATCATACATAAAGGTGTGATCTTTAGGTGTAAATTTGGATTTATACATGAAAATAAAGACCTTCTATTGATATTCATGAAGTTGGACCTTATGTGATGAATATTTGGGTTGAAAGCTAGGGTTATGAATATGAGAAACCTATAACATGGCTTCGAGCACCATAACATGCTTATGGTATGTTATTAATCTCTAGCTAATAAATGCAAAACTATTATTCATGTTTTGGAAGATGTTGAATGAGGTTGGTTTGGTTTGGATGTTAAGATTTGATTTCAAATTGTTGTGAATACCCTTTGATTTGATTTATGCAACATGGATGGCCTATTAAGGCAATGGTATGGTTTACATGTTGGTTTGAATGTTTGATTTGGTTAACCATGGGTCATGAATACTATTTGGTTGTTAATAAAATGGAATTCGATTATGACACTGACATTTGATCTTAAATAACTAATGAGTTTGGTTATAACTCGTTAGACATATGACATCTTGTTTATGTTTGTTGAATGTTTGAATATACCCAAATTTCTCGAATATACAGGAGTTGAATAAGTCTTAATCCAGAAATTGGATTGTAATTGATTATTTTAATAATAAGACAATCGGAGAAAATAAAAGTTTGAATTTAAGTTTAAGTACTTTTCAGACATGAAATTGAGTTTATAATGATGAACTTTTGCAAAAGAAAGGATTGAATTTGAACAAATTAAGAACAAGTTATGGCTTGTCGAACATTGAAATGAATAGTAAATCGGTTTTACGATGAATAGTAAATTGAAGTTGCATTTGCGTAGCTAACGAACTCAAATTTGCGTTATTATTATTTTAATGTTCTTATTTATTTTTATAACAGGCGTCAACCAATTTTGAGTTTTAAATGATTGTTTCGGAGAATAATATTATTTTAATGATTTAAATATTAATTTAATTATTTAAATGTAGAATAATTGTTCTAAAGGTCAAAAATGTGGAAATTGAATACCAAAAGATATTTAATATGGGTTGAATAATTATTGAACTTATTTTGAAGTATTTCGACTCAGTTTTAATAATAGGTCACTTTTGGGTTCAAATAGGACTCGTCGCGTAGCGATAGTTCGCAAATTTCGACCCGAAATTTGAATAAAAATTCTTTGAGATCTAACTGTTGGATTTTCTTGAAACACATCATGTTTTGTCCAAAATAATAAATAGTTTTGAAGGAAGGCAAAAGAAACAATTTTAGACGGTCGGATTTTCCTAAAAAACTTAATCTATTTGCCTGAAAAATCCAGATTGGGCTGTAAAAGTAAAATTTTGGATTTTCTCGATAAAGGTCAAATAAAAATATTTAAAGATGTGGTTGTAGTAGGGTTTTTACATGCCCGTTGTATTAGCCCATATTGTAATACGCCCCGTTTACAAGAGTCATTGCCCGTTGTAAAAAAAAGTTTTTGCAACGGGCAATGACCGTTGTAAAACATGGGCTAATACAACGGGCCGCAATGCCTGTTGCAAAAACCCTATTACAATGGGCGTTGAACCTTGTAAAAAATATGTTTTGTTGTAAAAAAAAAATCTAATCATTGTAATATAATTTTTTTGCATAAATTAAGATATTGAACTCAGAATTTCTTATTTTAATATAAATATTTTATTACACTTTTCAACAATATACAGTTTTATTTCTTTCTATTGCACAATTACTGTACAAAATACTCATTTGTACAAATATTGCCTCACTACATACACTAAGTTACACTCACTCACATCCTCTTACACTCAATATCTTCATTTTTAGTGATTGATCGATAATTTTTATAACAAACCGTCTAAAGTGGAGTTAGCCCCTTTTGCAGGTAATGCCTTATGTCAATTCCTACAAAAAAAATAAACCTATTGAAATAATTGGATGTTTAGAGGCGCTACAACAAAAACATCCAATCAGTAAACATATGCGAGGCACAACCCTATTCTAAGGCCAATGCTGAACAAAATTTACATTAAAATAGAAAATTAATTGCTTACCTTTACTTGATATAATGATATTGCATGCATTGATAACTGTTATCAGAAAAACAACGTTGGGCGGCTCTCTACTTCTGCCGAGGAGAGATTCTGCTTAGAAAAAAATTGTAACTACAAATAAATAGAAATCAACTATTTTTAAAATTATTGTTACATAAAATTATGCTTTTGATATTTTAGTTGGAACAATTAAGTAAGTAGAAATCAACAATTTTTAAAATAAATAGAAATAAAATAATGTTTTTTTTATGGGAATAAAGTCATGATAGAAGAGAAGAGACTAATAAATAACCAGTCTAAAGAAGCGTCCAGTTACAGAAACAACTTTGATTGGTATGTACACATCTGATCATATGACCTGCAAAACATGGATAGAATTGCAAGCGTTATTTACACAAAGATGGAATAAATACGTGAGTGATGGTTCAATATTTCTGGCAACTGCCAATTACTAACTTCTTTGTATCCAATATACCACATAAAATTTGGCTATCGGTTAATTAAGTCTTCCAAATCTAATGCTTTATTTTGTACAATAATGATCTCCAATCACTTATAACAGCATGACCAATAACTAAGAAGACAAATGCAGTATGACAAAAATTATTAGGCTGATTCCATTAAAACTTACAAATAGTTCACCTAAAGGAGGAGAGGTTCAGGAAAACCATTCATCACACAGATGGGCTAAATCGGACATCATATGGAATACATAAAATTTATTTTAAATTATTCAAATAGGATATATCAAAAGAAATGATGAAAAAATTATTGTACTGATTAAAAAGAAGAAGAGAAAACATTAATTCTAGTGGTAAAATAATTTGTTTATCAAATTTTTTGTTGTGTATGAGCCAGTGTGCTTTCAACAGTCGATTTGGCTATGTATATATATTCTAGAAACAATTGCATAAACAAGTGTACCTTTCAACCTTGTATATATTCCCCTCCATCCTTCCTCGCAAATCAATAGCCCTCTATCTTCTCCAAAATATTAAGTTCTCTGCCATCTTAGTAATAGCACTTGCAATAATTTTACAACTATGCATGCTGTCTGAAACTGGCATAGCCCAATTGAAGCAGAATTACTATGTAAACATCCGCTACACTCGCCTTTTCTTTCATGACTGCATTATCCAGGTACTTAAATTATATGCTTCCTTGTAAAATTTGTAAGAATTTTGTAAGGTTAATGTACTTACTAGTAATTATCTTGCAGGGATGCGATACTTACTAGCAACTTGGAATTTCCTATTAATATGTACATAATTTTATTTAAACAGAGTCACACGTAAATACCGTAAAGTATAAGTAAATGGTAAGCGTCGAACACCATATTTGAACAGATAATATTTCGAAATCAATGAATCATGTGTTACACGCATACCCTCATCTTCTATGTAGTTCATCTGATTACGCAAAATAAACAATCCGAGAGATGTACTAAAAAATCATGTAAAACGACAGCCAATAGTTCAGAAAAAGAAAAACCTGAAACATGTTAAAAGCGCAAATTCAAACCTAGTAAAATGACAACAAACCTGAAAGGGTTTTGAAGCTTTTGAGCTATACATTCATTTCAATCTTAACGAAACCAAACCCAACCCGATAATCTGCCACAAATTCAAACCTTGTAACATCCTTCTAGGGATATGGAGTATCAATGGGAAATGTTCTCAAAATTCGTAACACTGGTCATCGCTAAAAATCACCGAAACTTCCGTTGTAAACTTTCACTCAATACCCGAATTCAAACCATCGGAAAGATCGGTCTGAAATCCACAAACGCTATGAGCATCCCTCGTCTTGACGCACAAATCGGAAATTGAGTATGAAGATAAAGCGAAAATTGAAGCAGTGAAAGAGAATTTTAGTGGCGGCTGCGATTTAGAGTAGATTAGGTTTAATGAAAGGAAATGAGTTAGAGAACAGGTTTTGTTTTTGGTTACGGCTATAGGGCTAAAATATTTGGTCAGTAAATTAAGGACTGGAGTGTAATTTTTGGAATGGAGGGAAATATTTTGTAACACCCCACGTCCATTAATGTCACTCACAAAGGGAATGCATTAACTTCCATGGAGCGTATTTAGTGTATAGAACAGAATATAACAAGACAGATATAAATAATGGTACTTGAAATTTTTAAAACAACTTTTATTGCAGCGGAGAAATAGTTTGATTACAACAACTTCATAAACCAAGTACACTTAATATCCATCTTGATAAATTGTTTCAGAGTACATAAAATAAAAAGCATAAACCCCAACACAAGTAGCCATAAAAGAGATGAGCTGAACTTTACTTTCAGCAATCCAAGCACTTCCAAAAGAGAGAGAAAGAGATCCGAGATCAAGCTCCACTAGTACTAGTCCCACCCTGAGAACCTGGGGGGGAAAGGAAGAAAAGAGGCGAAAACAAGGGGGTCAGACATAAAGTCTGGCGAGTATAATAACTTTAACAATATAATTATTAAAGTAACTAGGATAAGGCATAAACTGGTAAGATAAGATATGACCATGAAACAAGTGGGCATGACAAAGCAAATAAGAGGAATATTCTGGCGTTAATCTCATTCCTAATCCCTATAGGATAATTACTATACTGCACCACCACTAGTCCCCCTAAAAGTTGATCCCGCCTACAGAACTTAATAATGATAATGGTAGTTTCGTGTACCCCTAACTGCCTTCATAGGTGCCGTCTGCCCCTATCTCAACTAGTTGCACCCATTACCCCCATTCGATCGGCTCCTAACTCGTAGATACTCGTGCTGGTCCCACAGTGGGGTGTATCACTCCCCAAAGTGGCAACCTGATACCACCAAAGATGCACGGCTTATATCTACACGATGCAACAACATCTTACCTACCAGCCCGGGCCTACGCACGCACATGACCCAGTTGGACTTGCGTTGCCACCGCTAACCCGTTTTAACCTCTTACAATAAAATCCAGTAAGCGTGTTCGGTCCTCGACTTGGGTCGAGCTCACAAAGATACTTAATGGGTTACTGGTTTGAAAAGGGCCCCCATGCTTGACACAAGCCTTCCAACTATGCTTGGTCCCCACTAAGGTTTCTCCACTTTACCCAATTCTTATTCATGTCCTCTTACATGTTTCAATCTTGGTTAAGTGCATCTAATCGTATTTCACATGCTACCCAAGGCACCCACTTAATTTCACATGCCACCCAAGGCACCCACTTAACCCCCATGTCCCACCACATGTTTATCAGGTTAAGTGTTACTTAATTCATTAGAACCGTAACCTTGTAAAGACCTCCTACATTAGGATGACGTTTGCGGTTGCTAGCTTTGCCGAGTGGGTCCGGGTAGTCTTATACCGCAAACGAGGCTAACCTCGTGTCTTTACAATTGTTATGCATTTAATTCGTGCCTTTGACCTCTCACATTAGACTGGCATTTGTGGCTGCTGGATTTGCCGGTCGTGTCCAGGAAGTCTTACACCACAAAAGAGTCTAACCTCATGTCTTAGGCGGTTAATTATTACACATCTTTATTTAACCCCAAATTTGATTAATATCCCTATTCAAATTTGTCAATAAATTCCAAATTTATTTATGTCCATAATTGTCTCTTAAAATTATGTCCATAAATACCAATTATGCCAATTAATGTCTCAAATTAATTATATGCCTTTTAAGGCCATTTTATGCCAATTCACAATTTATGTATATTCAGTATTATCCCATCATCCCCACACTATTCGTACGTTTTCATATGACATATGTTAGACTCGCAAATAGTCTAATTTATAAAAAGAAAAACAACATCATATAACACATAAAATAGATCTAAGGATCTTGACATAAGATTACATAGCCAATAACTTGCATTTGAATTTCATTCAAACTAGCATATGATACAAAACTAGCATAGGTAATGGGCATAAACTTGCATAACTTATGTACTGCTATAGATCCAAACATAAAGGTGTGAACTTGCATATGGATCTAAACATAAAGATGTAAACTTGCATATAGATCTAAACATAAAGATGTAAACTTGCATATAGATCTAAACATAAAGATGTAAACTTGCATATAGGTCTAAACATAAAGATGTAAACTTGCATATGGATCTAGACATAAAGGTTAATGTCACATAAACTAGCATATGCATATGTCTCACATATATTTTAACAACCCAAACTTGCATAAGATTCATACATGAATATATGATCCAATCATCACAAACTTGCATAAGATATATGATTCAACTTGTATAAGATTCACATAAGAACTAACATATGATCCAACTTGCATAAGACTAACATATGATTCAACACCACAAACATACATATAATTTACATCACGTGATTCAAAATCATATTCTCATAATCCCAATTATATCTTATCATAATTAAATTAATTAATTAATTTGTGAAAGCTATAATACTCACAATTAAAAAGAATAGTCTTGTATTTCTGGGATCTGTATTCTGAAACTGAATTGCTCGCCTTTGATGTAGACTAATCGTTATTTAGATTTGATTTGATTTTGATTCAAGGTTCTATCTTGCTTTAGGGTTGAAAGTGTATGGCAGCTACTCTAGGTTCTCCATTGACGGCATGGCGGCTCTTGTTATGAATTAATGTGATTAGGGTTAGGGGTTTAGGTGTGTTCGTATATAAGTTTAATTTAATAAGAGCCGTCGGATTAACCTAGGGATAACCAGAACCATCAGGGCCACTCAGATGCCACACCAGCCCTTAGGGTGAATCGGGCCATAGGTTGACAGCCAAACACCCTGGATCGACCCCTAATCAACCCAGAGAGGCTCGGGTCGACTCCAAAAATGGTGCGGTTCGGCTATTCCACCTCCCGATTCGCTGTTTTGAACTTTTTCTTTGAATTTATATATATATATATATATTCCTCTCATATGCATACAAACTTCAAGGCTTAATAACTTCTTCATAAGTTATCTGTTTTATGCAAACCAAATGTCCATCTTGGCCCAAAATTTTGAGACGAACATAATAGCGCAACCCATTTCACTTAATTCTTCTTCTAAAAATTAAGTATACATTAATTTGTGAATTTTAATGTTATAAAATTATGGTGTGTTACATTCTCCCCTCCTTAAAGGATTTCGTCCCTGAAATTTCTAAGTTAAGAAGAATGTATCCTACCGATCAATCATCCATCTACTCAACCATCATCCACAAGCATCCATTGTCCTTAAAGAAATTTCTAATGCTATATGAACTTATGCAAAAATGTGTGTATATGTTCCTTATCTAATGCAAAGATCAGGCGGTATACTGATTCAGTTGACCTCCTTAATGCAAATCATTATAGTGCCATGCGTCCATTATGTATGCGAAAGAATCCTATCGATACATATTATTTCTACATGTGTGCACAACCATTCATCAAAATGCAGCATCCATATGATAATAAAACCATTATACATCCATTAATTTAGATATGCACACGCATTTATATGCAACATGAAGGTGATTGAGCCGATCTAGTGCCTAATGTGTGCGTACATGGATCCACAAGCAACCACTAGCAACCACTTGCATCCATTTGCATCCACCAAACATAACATGTCTCAAACACATGTTTGCAACCATAGGGTTCTTCCTAACTAAAGATCGAAGATGTCATCGCAAAGATAATACTAAAACATAGGACAAGTGTCTACAAAGCGGTAGAAAAAGGAGAAATTAAAACATACCCTTAAAAAGGAAAGGGTATACCGTACGCATTTTGTCTTCCGTCTCCCAAGTCGCGTCTCTTTGATCATCTCCCCATTGCACTTTGACCAACTTGACCTCTTTGTTGCGAAGCTTTTTGACCTCCGATCCAAGAATGCGTGTAGGAGCTCATTTGATCGTGACATTGCGCTCTACTTCCACTTCTTCAAGCGTGCTCGGCTCTACCACTTCCGCCGTATCGTGTAAACACTTACGCAAATGTGAAACGTGAAACACGTCATGAACTCCGCTGAGCTTCTCTGGTAACTTTACTCTATACGCCATCTGTCCAATCCTCTCCATAATTGGAAAGGGTCCTACGAACCTCGGTGCAAACTTCCCTACTAATCCAAAACGGACTATGTTTCTTATCGGTGACACCTTAACAAAAACCATGTCCCCAATATTGAATTCAAGATCGGTTCGTCTCCAATCAGCATATGACTTCTGTCGGTCCCGTGCCATCTCCATTCACCGTCGAATCAGGTCTATCGTCTCCGAAGTCTCCCTAATCATGTCGGGTCCAAGCAAAACCTTATCAGTGGATTCCCACCAATATGTAGGTGATCGGCACAATCATCCATAAAGAGCCTCAAAAGGTGTCATGCCAATGCTAGCCTGAAAACTATTATTATGGGCGAACTCCACTAGTGGAAGGTGTTCTTCCCATGTTCCTCCAAAATCTAGGATGCATAGTCTCAGAAGGTCTTCTAGAACCCGATTTACTCTCTCGGTCTGGCCGTCCGTATGAGGGGGATAAGCAGTACTTTAGCATAATTGCGTTCTAACCGCCTCTTGTAAGCTTTTCCAAAATTTTCCTGTGAAAATGAGATCTCTATCGCTCACAATGCCAGAGGGTATGCCGCGCAAACGAACTATCTCTCGAAGGTAAACAGATGTTAACCACGCGGCGGTCCTTCTACTTTTAACGGGAATAAATGGGCACTTTTGGTAAGTCTGTCTACAATTACCCAAATCCCCGTATTACCCTTCCTTGATCTTGGTAACCCATCTAAAAAATCCATGGAAACGCTTTCCCATTTCCAAAGCGGAATCTCTAAGGGATGGAGAAAACCTCCAGACTTCTTTTTCTCCGCCTTGACTTGTTGGCACACTAAGCATCTAGCAACGAACTCGGCCACGTCCTTCTTCATTCCGGCCTAAAAGAAAACTCGCTTCATATCCCTATACATCTTATCACCACCGGGATGTATGGTCATCTTAGAGCAATGTGAGTCTTCAAGAATTGCCTTCTTCAAACTCTCGTCTTGTGGTACGCAAAGTCTTCCATCTCTATGTAGCCAACCTCTCTTATCTATAACATATCTATTAAGATGACTCGAGGACTCTCCTCCTATAAGCTTGCCTACTATCTCAACCAACCGTGGGTCATTTCGCTGTGTCTCTCCAACTCGACCCAAAAGTGTAGGTTGCACCTCTAACGATGCCAATAATCCAGGTACATAATCGATAGAGGGTCTGAAGTCAAAGGAAGATATATATACTCCAAACTCTGTCGCTCTACGAACAAAGGACTTAAAGTTAACTTCTTTACTTAAGGCGTCGGCTACAACGTTACCCTTGCCAGGGGTATATGCAATCTCAAAATCGTAGGATGCCAAAAACTCCATCCATCTCTATTGCCTCAAGTTTAGGTCCTTCTAAGAGAATAAGTACTTTAGCGACTTATGGTCTGTATACAACTCAAACCTCTAGCCAAGCAAATAGTGACGCCATGAATTAAGCGCAAAAACTATGGCCGCCAACTCTAAGTCGTGGGTAGGGTAATTTTTCTCATGGGCTTTCAACTGTCTTCCACCATAGCATATCACCCTTCCCTCTTGCATTAAAATTGCGCCAAGCCCTATCCCACAAGCATCGGTATATACAGTGAATGTCTTACTCCCGTTTGGCAAAACTAAAACTGGAGCTGTCGTCAAAGCCCTCTTCAGACGTTGGAAAGCATCGTCACAGTCAACGTCCCAAGTAAAAGTCAAATTCTTCTTCGTTAATCGAGTGACAGGGGCTGATATCTTCGCGAAGTCCTTAATGAACTTCCTATAATAGCTAGCCAGACCTAAAAAGCTTCTTACTTCTGTTGCGTTCTTAGGAGTTTTCCAATCTTGGATTGCCACCACCTTGGAGGGATCCACAGCTATCCCTTCCTTAGAGACCGCGTGTCCTAAGAACCTCACTTCTTTTCTCCAAAAATGGCACTTGGAGAACTTATCTTTTAGCTGATGCGCTCGTAGGGTCTCTAAGACTTCCCTAAGATGTAGGGCATGCTCTTCTTCGTTTTTAGAGAAAACCAGAATATCGTCTACAAAGACTACCACAAACTTGTTTAGAAACTCCCTAAACACCCTACTCATTAAGTCAACAAAGTATGCAGGTGCATTCGTCAAACCAAAAGGCATGACGAGCTAGTCAAAGAAATCGTCAGGAGTTCTAAAGGCAGTCTTATCGATGCTATCTTCAGCCACCCTTAGCTGATGAAACCCTGTAGCTAAATCCAGTTGCGAGAAAACTGAAGCACCCGCCAACTGATCGAATAAATCGTTTATCCTCGGCAATGGGTGTCTGTTATTCTTTGTTAGCTTATTCAGCTCTCTATAGTCCACGCACAATCTAATTGGACCATCAGCTTTTGTAGCAAAAACGACTGGAGCACCCCCACTCCAAAATACTTCTTCTTATGAAACCCTTATCAAGCAATTCTTTCACTTGCTTACTGAGTTTTCTTCTCTCTCTCAGAGCCATATGGCACACTGGTAATGCAACTGGCTCTCCATTATCTACTAGATATATTCGAAATTCTATCTCGCGCCTCGGGGGTAAACCTCGAACTTCATCGAAGACGTCACTATATTCACGGACCACACGAACAGATTTCAAATCATCATTGGATGCGTCTAGGGATTCTAGGTAGCTAAGCATTACCGGACCTCTAGGGTCACAAGAAATATCAAGGGTCTTTCCACAATGAGTCAAAAATTTAACTACCCTTCTTTCACAATCAAGGATGGCACCGTATCTAGTTAGCCAATCCACACCTAGAATCAAGCCGTAGCCCATGAAGCCAAGAACAAAGGCGTTGCATTCAAACCCAACGCCCAAGATAGACACTCTCAAATTCCGACATCATAGAAAGATGAGCCGAACCACCAATAGGATTTGAGACTACTATGGGATCCGTAACTAGACTAGTATTTAGGTGCAGTGTTTCAACTAACGAAGCAGATACAAACGAGTTTGAAGTGCCAGAGTCAAACAAAGTACAAACAGGATGATCAAACAGAAAAACTAAACTTTCAACGGAAATGTTTCTACCTCTCTCCTATCCTGGTGCCGTGAGAGCCTGAATCTGCCCTCTCGTCTGCCCTGGTGCCATGAGAGCCTGAAGCTGCCCTCCAAAAGTTCTTTGCCCTTGTCCCTTTTCCTTGGGCAGTCCTTAACTAGATGACCTGCCTCTCCACAGTGGAAACAACCAGTCTTCTTCTTTTTCCTACAGTCTTTTCTTAGATGGCCTGGTGTCCACAATTAAAGCACTTCTTCTTTCCTTTGCCATTATTGTTCTTCCCGCCTTTCTTGTTTTGCTGTTGTGGCTTCTTCTGGTCTCCTTTCTTCTCCGGTGCCTTATTAGCATTTGCACCTTTCTCTTCCTCATGCATAAGCACCATGTCAACCAGTTTCTCAAAGGTATCCCCCATCAGAATGTGGGTCATCGCCAACCCATGTAGCGGCTCATTCAAACCTTTAATGAACCTCAGGGCCTTCCTCTCAGGTGTGTTTACCAATTCCAAGCCAAATCTCGCAACTGATTGAACTTGTTGACGTACTTCTTTAGTGATAAATCCCCTTGCTTTAACGCCAAGAATATTTCCATATATAAATTCTCTTCTGCTCGTGAGAGAAACTTCATTTCGAACCTACGCTTGAAATCCATCCATGTCTCCACCGGACGCTCTCCGTTTGTGACCTCCCACCAAAACAAGGCTTCGTCTTTCATTAACCAAGCAGCCAATTGGGCCTTCCTTCCATCTTCTACTTCGAAAATACCAAATAGAACTTCCACCTCCTTAAGCCAATTTCGAGCTTCAACAAACGTCTCTGATCCGTGAAAAGGTTTCCCGCCCATTGCCCTAAAATCTTTGCATATCTTTGCAAAAGTATCAGCACGGGGAGGAGGAGGAGCATTTGCTGGGCCTGCGACATTGGCCCTAGCTTCCAGATACCTTCTAAACCGTCCTGGTATCGGTATCCCCTTGGGTGTCTCAGGAATTCCAGACATGCTGAAAAGAAAATGAAGAGATTCAAAATGGAGAATTCGAAAGAAAGATATATGGCTCTTGGGGTTATGTTTTTAAAACAAACTTTTCTCTTGAAAATACTTTCCTTAAAACATACTTTTGAAAGTATTTCTTTATAATATGCTTTTTGAAAATTAGTTTTACAAAATTCATATCTGGTCTGGTAACCTTCAACTCTGATACCATGTGTAACACCCCACGTCCATTAATGTCACTCACAAAGGGAATGCATTAACTTCCATGGAGCGTATTTAGTGTATAGAACAGAATATAACAAGACAGATATAAATAATGGTACTTGAAAATTTTAAAACAACTTTTATTGCAGCAGAGAAATAGTTTGATTACAACAACTTCATAAACCAAGTACACTTAATATCCATCTTGATAAATTGTTTCAGAGTACATAAAATAAAAAGCATAAACCCCAACACAAGTAGCCATAAAAGAGATGAGCTGAACTTTACTTTTAGCAATCCAAGCACTTCCAAAAGAGAGAGAAAGAGATCTGCGATCAAGCTCCACTAGTACTAGTCCCAACCTGAGAACCTAGGGGGGAAAAGGAAGAAAAGAGGCGAAAACAAGGGGGTCATACATAAAGTCTGGAGCGTATAGTAACTTTAACAATATAATTATTAAAGTAATTAGGATAAGGCATAAACTGGTAAGATAAAATATGACCCTGAAACAAGTGGGCATGACAAAGCAAATAAGAGGAATATTCTAGCGTTAATCCCGTTCCTTATCACTATAGGATAATTACTATATTGCACCACCACTAATCACCCTAAAAGTTGATCCCGCCTACAGAACTTAATAATGATAATGGTAGTTTCGTGTACCCCTAGCTGCATTCATAGGTGCCATCTGCCCCTATCCCCACTAGTTTTACCCACTACCCCCATTCGATCGGCTCCCTAACTCGTAGATACCCATGCTGGTCCCACAGTGGGGTGTATCACTCCCCAAAGTGGCAATCCGATACCACCAAAGATGCACGGCTTATATCTACACGATGCAACAACGTCTTACCCACCAGCTCGGGCCCACGCACGCACATGACCCCGTTGGACTTGCGTTGCCACCGCTAACCCGTTTTGACCTATTACAATCAAATCCAGTAAGCGTGTCCCGTCCTCAACTTGGGTCGAGCTCACAAAGATACTTAATGGGTTACTGGTTTGAAAAGGGCCCCTGTAACAACCCGTATTTTCAATAACCTGTAATAACATAAATCGAGGCAGAATTTAATTCTAAAATGGGAATCAAGGGAAACGGGCTATGCCATTGCGTTCGTCTCGGAAAAATACGCGAAATAGAGTCCGAGTTTTCGAAAATCGGAGTCCGTATGACCAAGATATGGCCTCGCGAAGTTTCACGAAAATTCCCAAATTAAAGTATACTTAATTAAGTGAAATGGGTTGTGTAGATATATATATATATATATATATATTGATATATATATATATATATAATTGAAAATTTAATAAATAAATATGCAAAAATGCTCAAAACAGCGAATTGGGAGAGGGGAATAACCGAACCGGCCGATTTTTGAAGTCGACCCGAGCCCGCTGGGTCGACTAGGGGTTAATCCAGGGTGTTTGGCTGTCAACCCGTGGGCCGATTCGCTCAAGTGCAGATTTTGCATTTGAATGGTTCTCATGGTCCATCTTTAATCTAAAGGCCCTAGATGGTTCCTACACTTGACTTCTTCCCCAAGACATGCTTTGATGGCTTGGATTGAATCTAGGGTTAATCCTATGGCCTAAAACACTTGCCTAATCTATAAATAAGACCCTAACCTACCCTAATTCATTCATAATTAAACCTAGTGACTAAACTATGGCAAAATGCTAGCTCTCATGGCCTCCACTAATTTTATGAAGAGGGTTGCATACTAATCACTCTCTAATCAACTTCTAATCCCTTCTTAGCATCTTAATCTTCTTCATTTGGTGTTCAAAGTTGCTAGTTGTGAGTTTCTATCACTTTGATGATCTTTTGGTAAACTAATTAGATGAGATGTGATGAGATTTATGGTTTTGTATGTGGGTTAATGAGCTTTGAATCATATGATATGATGTTAGCATTAATCTTATGTTTATGCATGTTGAATATGTAAGTTATGTGACATATTATATGCAAGTTATGTGACATGTTATGCAAGTTCATATGCAAGTTATGTGTTTGTTAATATGCAAGATGGCACCTTTGAAACATGTTCATTCATATGCAAGTTGACACCTTTTATATGTGTTATATCATGAACGAAATTACGTGGGAACGATGGGGTAATTAAATGCATAAGTTAATAAGATTGTGTGAAATTAATATAATTATGCATAACACAAAATAAATAAACATAGTATGGGAATTTGCCTATTTGGTTAGGTGTACCCATACTATGTGTTGGGAATTTACCTATTGAGTTAGGTCTACCCCATGGGAATTTACCTATTAAGTTAGGTCTACCCATGTTAAGAAAACTTGATTAATTAGGGATAATTAATATAAAATTATGAGGGTGATTAATTAGGTGTAATTAATTGACTAAGACACGAGGTTGGACTCAGTTGTAGCGTAAAACTGCCCGGACCCAACCGGCTTAACCAGTTGCTACAAATGTTAGCCCAATGTGAGAGGTCTTAGGCACAAACTAAATACGTAATTAATGTAAAGACACGAGGTTAGACTCTGTTATGACATAAGGCTGCCCGGACCCAACCGGCTTAACCAGCGGTCATAAAAGACAGTCTAATGTGAGAGGTCTTTACAAAGGTTACGTTCTTAATTAATTAATTAAGAAACACTTAACCACATTAGCATGTAGAGGGACATGAGGGGTTAAGTGGGTGCCTCGGGTGGCATGAGAAAATCTAGTGGTTGCCTTGGGTGGCAATAGAAAATACGATTAGAATACTTAACCAAAATGGAACATGTAATTAAAACATGATTAAAGGGTTAAGTGGGATATACTAGAAAAAGGGACAAGCTTAGGTGGGTAGCTTGTGGAGGCCCATTTCAACCAGTAACCCATACGTATCTTTGTGGGCTCGACCCATGTCGAGGACGGGACACGCATACTGGGCTTGACTGTAAGAGGCAAACGGGTTAGCGGTGGCAACGCAAGTCCAACGGGCTTCATATGCGTGAGTGGGCCCGGGCTGGTAGGTAAGCCGTTGTTGCATCGAGTAGATATAAGCCGTGCACCTTTAGTTTCATCAGGTTGCCACATTGGGGAATGATACATCCCACGGTGGGGCCAGCACGGGTATCTACGTTAGGGAGCCGATCGAATGGGAAGTAGTGTGTACACCTAGTGGATTGTAGGGCCCCGTGGCGCCTACTTGGTCACCTAGGGGTACGCAGGTACTAATTAGTAAATTTTATAAGTCCTTGGGTGGGATCAACCTTTAAGTTAGGAACGACTGGTGTGGTGCAGTTTAGTAATTTACCTTAGGGAGGGTAGATGCGTCTTTATCCTTTATCTTCGTTTAGTTGACTGCTTAGGGTAGCCATTCATCCCTATATGTTACCGTATATCAGTTTATGTCTTCTCTGGTTACTTTAACGATTGTATTGTTAAAGTTATAGGACTCGCTCAGACTTATGTCTGACCCCGTTGTTTTTATCTTTTTCCCAACCCTCAGGTCCTACGGTGGATCCTAGCAGTAGTGGAGCTTGATCGGATTGCTGTTCCAGTCTTTAGGAGCTTGGATAGATGTAAAGCTCCAGTTATCCAGTTATCTTTTCTTTTGTTTGGCTATTGTATGAGAGTGGGATTATGTACTTCTTTATTTTGATGGATATTGTACTTGACCTTTATTGTGGTTTTATGATGTAACCAGACATGTTTTACTTCCGCTGTTATGAGATGATGTTTTAAAATTTCAAGTACTATTTATATCTGTCTTGTTGTAATTTTTCTGTTCTATATTCACTAAAATACTCCACCGATGCTATGGCATTCCCTTAGTGAGTGATCATAGCGGGAGTGGGGTGTTACACGTGGTATCAGAGCTTAAGGTTACCAGAACAGATAAATTTTTTGAGAAAAACTACTTTCTAAGAGTATTTTCGAAGAAAGTATTTTTAAAAGCATGTCTTCTAAGAGAAAAAGTTTTTGAAAAAGAAAAGCATAATCCCCAATAGCCATATCTTTATCTTTCGGAATCTCCTTTTTGAATCTTTCCTCTTTCGTTTCAGCATGGCTGAAGATCTTAACATCCCGGAGGGTTTAGTTATACCACTATGGTATAGGAGGTTGCAAGAGGCTAGGGCCGCGGCTGCGGGTCCGGCCAATGCTACTACACCAGAGACAACCGCTCCTCCTCCTCAGCCTAGAGTGGATAATTTTGCTAAGGTTTGCAAGGAGTTCAAGGCTATAGGAGGAAAACCTTTTCTTGGTTCAGAGACTTTCGTAGAGGCTAGAGATTGGCTTAAGGAAGTGGAAGAGTTGCTAGATATCTTTGAAGTGGAAGAGGGAAAGAAAGTCAAGTTGGCGGCTTGGTTAATGAAGGGAGAGGCCTCATTCTGGTGGGAGGTCACTAATGGAGAACGCCCTATTGACTCTTGGGCAGATTTTAAGCAAAGGTTTGGGGCTAAGTTTCTCTCAAGGGCGGAAGAGAATCTGTTTATGGAGAAGTTCTTGAATTTGAAGCAAGGGAATCTCACGGTGAAAGAATATGTCAACAAATTCAATCAATTAGCAAGGTAGGGCATAGAGTTGGTGAATACACCGGAGAAGAAGGCTTTGAGGTTCGTTAGAGGCTTGAACGAACCATTGCAAGGAATAGCTATGACTCACATTCCTATGGGGGCCACTTTTGAGAAGCTTGTCTACATGGCACTTATGCATGAGGATGATAAGAATTCTAAGGCACCAGAGAAAAAGGGGGATCAGAAGAAACCGCAACAGCAACAACAAGGCAAGGGCGGAAAAGGCAATGGTGACAAAAAGAAGACGAAGAAGAAGTGCTTCAATTGTGGAACACCAGGACACCTTAGTAAGGATTGTCGCAAAAAGAAGAAGACCGGTTGCTTTCATTGTGGTGAAGCAGGGCATCTTGTGAAAAACTGCCCAAAGAAGGGGCAGAAGACGGGGTCTACCTCAGGAGGCCAGGTGCAAGCTCTTATAGCACCACCTCAGTCAGGGGGGCAAGTTCAGGTTCTCTCAGTTCCACCGATTCAGCAGAGAGGTAGAACTATTTCCGTTGAAAGTCTGGTTTTTCTGTTTGATCATCCAGTTCGTACTTTGTTTGACTCTGGCGCATCGCATTCTTTTATCTCATCATCGTTAGTTGAGTCACTGCACTTAGACACCAGTCTAGTTGATGATCCCTTGGTTGTCTCAAACCCAATTGGGGGCTCCATATATCTGTCTATGATATGTTTGGGTTTGAAGATTTCTATACTTAGCGTTGAGTTTAGATGTGATGCTTTTGTATTGGGCTTCACGGGCTATGGGTTGATCTTGGGCATGGACTGGTTATCCAGTAATGGTGCCGTTCTTGATTGCGAAAGGAGAGTTGTCAGGCTCATGACCCGCTTGGGTAACACTCTCGAGATCTCTTGCAATCCCATGGAATCTGTTTTGCTAAGTTATCTTGAATCGCTCGATGCTTCGGTCGAGAGTTTGTGTTCTGTCAGAGTAGTCCGGGAATATCCGGATGTGTTTGAAGAAGTAAAGGGTTTGCCTCCGAAGCGGGAGATAGATTTCCGAATTTATTTGGTGGATAATGCCAAACCAGTGTCTTTGCCAGTACGCCACATGGCTCCTCGTGAGAGAAGAGAACTTCATAAGCAAGTAGGGGAGTTGCTTGAGAAGGGGTTCATAAGGCGAAGTATATCGGAGTGGGGAGCTCCAGTAGTGTTTGCCACGAAGGCGGATGGGTCCCTCAGACTTTGTGTGGATTATAGAGAACTTAATAAGCTCACGAAGAAGAATAGACACCCATTACCGAGGATAGATGATCTCTTTGATCAGTTGGTTGGCGCGTCAGTATTTTCGCAGATGGACTTAGCTACAGGGTTTCATCAGTTAAGAGTGGCGGAGGACAGTATAGAGAAGACTGCTTTCCGGACTCCGGATGGTTTTTATGAGTGGCTAGTGATGCCATTTGGGTTGACAAACGCCCCCGCATACTTTGTTGATCTCATGAGTAGAGTGTTCAGAGAGTATCTGAATAAGTTTGTAGTAGTTTTTGTGGATGACATCTTGGTCTTTTCCAAGAATGAAGAAGAGCATGCCTTACATCTCAAGGAAGTGTTGGAGACTCTTCGAGCGCATAGTCTTAAAGCTAAATTCTCTAAATGCCATTTTTGGAGAAGAGAAGTGCGATTCTTAGGGCATGTGGTCTCTAAGGAAGGGATAGCTGTGGATCCCGCAAAGATAGTATCTATCCAGGATTGGAAAGTTCCTAGAAATGCTACCGAGGTAAGAAGTTTCTTGGGGTTGGCAGGATATTATAGGAAGTTCATCAAAGACTTCGCGAAGATATCAGCCCCATTAACCCGCTTGACGAAAAAGAATCTGGTTTTCTCGTGGGATGTAGATTGTGATGATGCTTTCCGACGGTTAAAGAGAGCTTTGACCACCGCTCCAGTTTTAGTGCTCCCGGATGGGAGTAAGCCGTTTGTTGTTTATACCGATGCTTGTGGAACAGGATTAGGCGCAGTCTTGATGCAGGAGGGAAGGGTAATAGCCTATGGAGGGAGACAATTGAGAGTGCATGAGAAGAATTACCCTACCCATGATCTAGAGTTGGCCGCGATTGTTTTCGCACTTAAGTCTTGGCGCCATTATCTTCTTGGTGAGAGATTCGAGTTGTTCACCGACCATAAATCATTGAAGTACTTATTCTCTCAGAAGGATTTAAACTTAAGACAGCAAAGGTGGATGGAGTTCTTAGCATCCTATGATTTCGAGATAGCGTATACCCCTGGTAAGGGTAACGTGGTGGCAGACGCCTTAAGTAGAAAAAGGCTATCTTTGAGTCCATTGTTCGTGGAACGACGAAGCTTGGAGTTTCTTTCTTTGTTTGACTTCAGACCTTCTGTTGATTTTGTACCTGGTTTGTTGGCATCCTTGGAGGTTAGACCTACTCTTTTGAGACGGATTGGCGAGGCTCAGCGAGACGACCCACAGTTGGTTGTGTTGGTAGAGAAGCTTATAAGAGGGGAGTCGTCCAGCCATTTGGGTAGATACACCATAGATGATAAGGGATGGTTGCATAGAGACGGTAGACTTTGTGTACCGCAAGATGAGGGTTTGAAGAAGGCTATTTTGGATGATGCACATCGTTCAAGAATGACTATTCATCCCGGTGGAGACAAAATGTACCAAGACATGAAGAGAGTTTTCTTCTGGGCCGGTATGAAGAAAGATGTGGCCGAGTATGTGGCTAGATGCTTAGTGTGCCAACAAGTTAAAGTGGAGCAAAGGAAACCCGGTGGGTTGCTACACCTATTGGAAGTTCCACAGTGGAAGTGGGATAGTGTCTCGATGGATTTCATCGACGGGTTACCGAGATCGAGGAAGGGCAATACGGGAATTTGGGTTGTGGTAGACAGACTTACCAAGAGTGCCCATTTTATACCCGTAAAGAGTAAGAGGACCGCTCCATGGCTTGCTTCAGTCTATGTTAGAGAGATTGTTAGATTGCATGGCGTACCATCCAGCATTGTGAGTGATCGAGATCCTATTTTCACTAGTGAGTTTTGGAGAAGTTTGCAAGAGGCGGTAGGGACTCAGTTGTGTTTGAGCACCGCATATCATCCTCAGACGGACGGTCAGACTGAGAGGGTGAACCGTATCTTAGAAGATCTTTTGAGGCTTTGTATCTTGGATTTTGGAGGTACATGGGAAGAACATCTTCCTTTGGTGGAGTTCGCATATAATAACAGCTTTCAGTCCAGTATTGGTATGGCTCCTTTCGAAGCTCTTTATGGAAGGCCTTGTCGATCTCCTACATGTTGGTGGGAATCTACGGATAAGATCTTGCTTGGGCCGGATATGGTTAGAGAGACTTCAGAGAAGATTGATTTAATTCGAAAAAGGATGAAAGCAGCGCAAGATAGACAGAAATCTTATGCGGATCGGAGAAGGACGGATCTTGAGTTTGAGGTTGGGGACATGGTTTTTGTCAAAGTATCTCCATTGAGAAATGTTGTTCGCTTTGGGTCCGTAGGGAAGTTAGCACCGAGATTTGTTGGGCCGTTTCCTATTAAGGAAAGGATTGGACGGATGGCATATAGGGTGGAGTTGCCCGACAGACTTAGTGGTGTTCATGATGTATTCCATGTATCACATTTGAGGAAGTGCTTACATGAGACCGCGGAGGTGGTAGAGCCGAGCTTGCTTAGAGATGTAGAGGTAGAGCGTGATGCGACGATTCGACGAGCTCCTACTCGCATCCTTGGGTCAGAAACTAGGAAGTTGAGGAACAGAGAAGTTCAGCTAGTTAAAGTGCAATGGGGAGATGACGAAAGCAATGCTACTTGGGAGACGGAAGCAAAGATGCGTTCTTTGTATCCATTTCTTTTTGAGAGTATGTCTTTTAACTTCTCCTTTATTGCTTGTCTAGTACTTATCTTATCTTTAGTATATCCTCTCGCTAATACCTATGACCTTTAGATAGGGTAAAACCTATGGTTGAAACATGTGTTTGAAACATGTTATGGTTGATGGATGCATATGGATGCAATTGTTTGCTAGTGGTTGCTCGTGGATGCATATACACACACATTAGGCACTAGATCGGCTCAGTCACTTCATGTTGCATATTGCATAAATGGATGTGGTAGTTAGATTGATGGATGTATCATGGCTGTGTTATCATATGGATGATGCATTTTTGTGTATGGTTGTGCACGCATGTAGAAATTTGTATGTGTCAATAGGGTTTCGCATACATATTGGATGCATGGCACTATCATGGTTTGCATTAAGGAGGTTTACTGTATCAGTAACCGCCTGATTTTCGCATTAGGTAAGTACATATACACACACTTTTGCATATATCCATCCAGCATTTAGAATCTTGTAAGGACAATGATTGCTCGTGGATGATGCTTTGAGTAGATGGATGATTGGATGGTAGGATACGTTCTTCCTAACTTGAAGATTTCGGGGACGAAATCCTTTAAGGAGGGGAGAATGTAACAACCCGTATTTTCAATAACCTGTAATAACATAAATCGAGGCAGAATTTAATTCTAAAATGGGAATCAAGGGAAACGGGCTATGCCATTGCGTTCGTCTCGGAAAAATACGCGAAATAGAGTCCGAGTTTTCGAAAATCGGAGTCCGTATGACCAAGATATGGCCTCGCGAAGTTTCACGAAAATTCCCAAATTAAAGTATACTTAATTAAGTGAAATGGGTTGTGTAGATATATATATATATATATATATATATATTGATATATATATATATATAATTGAAAATTTAATAAATAAATATGCAAAAATGCTCAAAACAGCGAATTGGGAGAGGGGAATAACCGAACCGGCCGATTTTTGAAGTCGACCCGAGCCCGCTGGGTCGACTAGGGGTTAATCCAGGGTGTTTGGCTGTCAACCCGTGGGCCGATTCGCTCAAGTGCAGATTTTGCATTTGAATGGTTCTCATGGTCCATCTTTAATCTAAAGGCCCTAGATGGTTCCTACACTTGACTTCTTCCCCAAGACATGCTTTGATGGCTTGGATTGAATCTAGGGTTAATCCTATGGCCTAAAACACTTGCCTAATCTATAAATAAGACCCTAACCTACCCTAATTCATTCATAATTAAACCTAGTGACTAAACTATGGCAAAATGCTAGCTCTCATGGCCTCCACTAATTTTATGAAGAGGGTTGCATACTAATCACTCTCTAATCAACTTCTAATCCCTTCTTAGCATCTTAATCTTCTTCATTTGGTGTTCAAAGTTGCTAGTTGTGAGTTTCTATCACTTTGATGATCTTTTGGTAAACTAATTAGATGAGATGTGATGAGATTTATGGTTTTGTATGTGGGTTAATGAGCTTTGAATCATATGATATGATGTTAGCATTAATCTTATGTTTATGCATGTTGAATATGTAAGTTATGTGACATATTATATGCAAGTTATGTGACATGTTATGCAAGTTCATATGCAAGTTATGTGTTTGTTAATATGCAAGATGGCACCTTTGAAACATGTTCATTCATATGCAAGTTGACACCTTTTATATGTGTTATATCATGAACGAAATTACGTGGGAACGATGGGGTAATTAAATGCATAAGTTAATAAGATTGTGTGAAATTAATATAATTATGCATAACACAAAATAAATAAACATAGTATGGGAATTTGCCTATTTGGTTAGGTGTACCCATACTATGTGTTGGGAATTTACCTATTGAGTTAGGTCTACCCCATGGGAATTTACCTATTAAGTTAGGTCTACCCATGTTAAGAAAACTTGATTAATTAGGGATAATTAATATAAAATTATGAGGGTGATTAATTAGGTGTAATTAATTGACTAAGACACGAGGTTGGACTCAGTTGTAGCGTAAAACTGCCCGGACCCAACCGGCTTAACCAGTTGCTACAAATGTTAGCCCAATGTGAGAGGTCTTAGGCACAAACTAAATACGTAATTAATGTAAAGACACGAGGTTAGACTCTGTTATGACATAAGGCTGCCCGGACCCAACCGGCTTAACCAGCGGTCATAAAAGACAGTCTAATGTGAGAGGTCTTTACAAAGGTTACGTTCTTAATTAATTAATTAAGAAACACTTAACCACATTAGCATGTAGAGGGACATGAGGGGTTAAGTGGGTGCCTCGGGTGGCATGAGAAAATCTAGTGGTTGCCTTGGGTGGCAATAGAAAATACGATTAGAATACTTAACCAAAATGGAACATGTAATTAAAACATGATTAAAGGGTTAAGTGGGATATACTAGAAAAAGGGACAAGCTTAGGTGGGTAGCTTGTGGAGGCCCATTTCAACCAGTAACCCATACGTATCTTTGTGGGCTCGACCCATGTCGAGGACGGGACACGCATACTGGGCTTGACTGTAAGAGGCAAACGGGTTAGCGGTGGCAACGCAAGTCCAACGGGCTTCATATGCGTGAGTGGGCCCGGGCTGGTAGGTAAGCCGTTGTTGCATCGAGTAGATATAAGCCGTGCACCTTTAGTTTCATCAGGTTGCCACATTGGGGAATGATACATCCCACGGTGGGGCCAGCACGGGTATCTACGTTAGGGAGCCGATCGAATGGGAAGTAGTGTGTACACCTAGTGGATTGTAGGGCCCCGTGGCGCCTACTTGGTCACCTAGGGGTACGCAGGTACTAATTAGTAAATTTTATAAGTCCTTGGGTGGGATCAACCTTTAAGTTAGGAACGACTGGTGTGGTGCAGTTTAGTAATTTACCTTAGGGAGGGTAGATGCGTCTTTATCCTTTATCTTCGTTTAGTTGACTGCTTAGGGTAGCCATTCATCCCTATATGTTACCGTATATCAGTTTATGTCTTCTCTGGTTACTTTAACGATTGTATTGTTAAAGTTATAGGACTCGCTCAGACTTATGTCTGACCCCGTTGTTTTTATCTTTTTCCCAACCCTCAGGTCCTACGGTGGATCCTAGCAGTAGTGGAGCTTGATCGGATTGCTGTTCCAGTCTTTAGGAGCTTGGATAGATGTAAAGCTCCAGTTATCCAGTTATCTTTTCTTTTGTTTGGCTATTGTATGAGAGTGGGATTATGTACTTCTTTATTTTGATGGATATTGTACTTGACCTTTATTGTGGTTTTATGATGTAACCAGACATGTTTTACTTCCGCTGTTATGAGATGATGTTTTAAAATTTCAAGTACTATTTATATCTGTCTTGTTGTAATTTTTCTGTTCTATATTCACTAAAATACTCCACCGATGCTATGGCATTCCCTTAGTGAGTGATCATAGCGGGAGTGGGGTGTTACAGCCCCCGTGCTTGACACAAGCCTTCCACCTATGCTTGGTACCCACTAAGGTTTCCCCACTTAACCCCATTCTTATTCATGTCTTCTTACATGTTTCAATCTTGGTTAAGTGCATCTAATCGTATTTCACATGCCACCTAAGGCACCCACTTAATTTCACATGCCACCCAAGGCGCCCACTTAACCCCACATGTCCCACCACATGTTTATCTGGTTAAGTGTTACTTAATTCATTAGAACCGTAACATTGTAATGACCTCCCACATTCGGCTGACATTTGCGGTTGCTGGATTTGCCGGGGGGGTCCGGCAGTCTTATACCGCAAACGAGCCTAACCTCATGTCTTTACAATTGTTACGCATTTAATTCGTGCCTTTGACCTTTCACATTAGACTGGAATTTGTGGCTGCTGGATTTGTCGGGCGGGTCCGGGCAGTCTTACACACAAAAGAGTCTAACCTCGTGTCTTAGGCGGTTAATTATTACACATCTTTGTTTAACCCCAAATTGGATTAATATCCCTATTCAAATTTGTCAATAAATTCCAAATTTATTTATGTCCATAATTGTCTCTTAAAATTATGTCCATAAATACCAATTATGCCAATTAATGTCTCAAATTAATTATATGCCTTTTAAGGCCATTTTATGCCAATTCACAATTTATGTATATTCAATATTATCCCATCATCCCCACGCTATTCGTACGTTTTCATATGACATATGTTAGACTCACAAATAGTCTAACTTATAAAAAGAAAAACAACATCACATAACACATTAAATAAATCTAAGGATCATGACATAAGATTACATAGCCAATAACTTGCGTATGAATTTCATTCAAACTAGCATATGATATAAAACTAGCATAGGTAATGGGCATAAACTTGCATAACTTATGTACTGCTATAGATCCAAACATAAAGGTGTGAACTTGCATTTGGATCTAAACATAAGGATGTGAAATTGCATATAGATCTAAACATAAAAATGTAAACTTGCATATAGATCTAAACATAAAGATGTAAACTTGCATATAGGTCTAAACATAAAGATGTAAACTTGCATATGGATCTAGACATAAAGGTTAATGTCACATAAACTAGCATATGCATATACATGTCTCACATATATTTTAACAACCCAAACTTGCATAAGATTCATACATGAATATATGACCCAATCATCACAAACTTGCATAAGATATATGATTCAACTTGCATAAGATTCACATAAGAACTAACATATGATCCAACTTACATAAGGCTAACATATGATTCAACACCACAAACATAGATATAATTTACATCACATGATTCAAAATCATATTCTCATAATCCCAATTATATCTTATCAAAATTAAATTAACTAATTATTTTGTGAAAGCTATCATACTCACAATTAAAAAGAATAGTCTTGTGTTTCTGGGATCTGTATTCTGAAACTGAATTGCTTGCCTTAGATGTAGACTAATCGTTATTTATATTTAATTTGATTTTGATTCAAGCTTCTGTCTTGCTTTAGGGTTGAAAGTGTATGGCGACCACTCTAGGTTCTCCATTGACGGCATGGTGGCTCTTGTTATGAATTAATGTTATTAGGATTAGGAGTTTAGGTGTGTTTTTATAGAAGTTTAATTTAATAAGAGCCGTCGGATTAACCTAGGGATAACCAGAACCATCAGGACCACTCAGATGCCACATCATTCCTTAGGGCGAATCGGGCCACGGGTTGACAGCCAAACACCCTGGATCGACCCCTAGTCGACCCAATGGGGCTCGGGTCGACTCCAAAAATGGTGCTGTTCGGCTATTCCCCCTCCCAGTTCACTATTTAAAAAAAAAATTGAATTTTTTTAATATCTATATATATATATATATATTTCTCTCATATGCATACAAACTTCAAGGCTTAATAACTTCTTCATAAGTTATCCGTTTTATGCAAATCAAATGTCTATCTGGGCATAAAATTTTTCGACGAACATAATAGCGCAACCCATTTCACTTAATTCTTCTTCTAAAAATTTAGTATACTTTAATTTGTGAATTTTAATGTTATAAAATTATGGGGTGTAACATATTTTCAATCCCCTAAAACCGAAAGTTCGTACATCTGAAAGATCGCATGTATTCAGATGCGTGGTTTTACAAATGATGTTAGTTATTTAATAATAATTTTAAAATTGGATCTAAATTTCTATCAGTTTCTAAAATTAATAGCTTGAGTAAGGTTCGTTTAAGATGCGATATTTTGTGATTATATTGAAGTGCTTTAAAAAAATCGAGTGTTGTAAAGGATATATTACAACTGTCCAAAAAATGACCGTTGTAATAGCATTTATTACAAAGAGCAGTTTATGCCTGTTGTAAAAAGGGTGTTGTACAAGCATCTATTACAATGGTCCACAAAATGATCGTTGTAACAACATTCTATTACAATGGGCAACTAACACCCGTTGTAAAATGAACATTGTAATAGGGTATTTTTGTTGCAGTGAATCTTGATAAATCATAAAAAATAATTTTAAAGTATTTTGGAAAGAAAATATCAAGTTCTGAAAATTTACGAGCCCTTTGGGAAATCCGGATTTGATATTTAACCGAACCTTTATTGAAATATAAAGGAATTTGGATTTTTAAATAATGATTGAATCATTGATAATGGTTAAATAGAATCACAATCTTCCAATTAATTTAATTAAATTGGAATTGAATGGAAACCAAATTGGTTATTGACTGAGATAAGTCTCTATAGATGAAGACATAGACTGTTCGAGGGATTTTAAAGGCTATGCCATTATCCGGCTCATAGTGTTTGTTGGATATGGAGGATTTTCTCGATTATAAACCAATATAATTTTTGGAAGGTTCCACTTTGAATAAGAATATGATTTTGGGTTTGTTATGGATGATGTCTTTTATAACATTGTTCATTGGCCATGTAAAAGTAAGATAATTTACCAAGTTAAGCAAATAAAATCTTTATTTATAAAGATGGGTTAGAAAAGTAACAAACATGTTTTACATAAAGCAAATGGCAAATAATTGATAAGAATTATTGAGAAGATTTAACTTGGAATTTGAAGTTAAGCAATCGCTTAAAGAATGATTTGAATATTTAAAACTGAATAAGTTTTAATGGAAACTTAAATGATGAATATATTGGAAGGGAATGAGATTCACGGAATCTGTATACCCATTGATTTTAAAGATGTGCTAGTTATTTGGAAAGACTGGGTTTTTACCCATTCCGAATAATTATACGACGTGATGTTGACGTCAAGATATCGAGGACGACGTTGGAAGACCTAGATTTCTTCACATCAGATGTATGGACTGTTGATGCCTTGGGCAATGGCCCATATATAGTTAAAGTAGCGGCCAATCTGACCGTACTTGAAGTGATTTGGTTTGCAAGGGCTTGCACTCTCAGGCGGGGATGTGGAATCAAGTGCCTTCGGTTTCGTTCCTATTCCCGGAATGGACTTGTGGATGGATTGCATGTTTGACATGGAATGATCATGTGGCATGCTAAGTGATGAGTAATGATCGAGGTTTATATTGAAAAGCAGGCCTAGTGGTGATGATCAAAGCATGGCTTAAATGCATAGCTTTGTGTATGATGGGACCTCGTGATAGCCTCACACCCCGGTATGATGGTGTGCTGATTGTCAAATTAGCATGACTTTATGTTTTGCGTAGATTCGGTCGACCGATGGTATGCCAGGTTGCGAGATTAAGTTCATTAACCTGAGGGAATGGGTGCGGTGTTGTGTACAGACATGGTAACCGCTAAATGCCCGAGTGGTCTTTCGATCAGTAACCATCATGATGGAATCCAAAGTCCAATGTGAACCTTTTTTGATTTTCAGTTGTATACATATATATCCAACATAGTGGTATTGGACACTATGAGAGCTAAGATTTATAAGTTTACTTTCGAAAGAGTTTTACACACCCTAGACATTATTATAATATCAAATGGTTTGGTTTTAAATTATATCAAGCGTGTTTTACGATTATGAGGCAAACCCCTATCCTTAGGTGTGCGCTTGCATTGTGTAATGGGACACAGGGCATATAATCGTTCATTTTTCTAAAGTCATGTTTTCAAAATCTGGTTTATGGTTATTACGTTAGTTATTGTTGCTGTGGTTGTGTACGTATCCTTAGGAGGAAGCCTGTTCCGCGACATGCGGCGTGGTCCCGAGATACCTTATTCAAATTAAGGTTAAAGTATAACATTTGTTTGAAAGATTTTCTCACACCATTCCCATGACTGACTCATAGTTTGTTTTTCCCTTGCAAACTGCAGGTGCCCACAATTTCCACACAGGTAGTCTGTTAGTTTGTTTTTCAGTTATCAAGATCGGGTTCATGCTTGAAGATTTGGAGTTCCAGAGAGAGCTGAAGTTTCATATGAAGGTCGTACATACTCTGCTATCGATATACTATGTTAAGCCTACATTGTTGTAATGGTATGTAAAATTAGATTTGTGTTCAAAAATGTTTCCACCGCTGTGAGTTTTGTATTTCGCTATGTTTGCTCTGATAAACCTTAACAAAACGTACTTTTTCTTGCATTAAATTAACATGGGTTTGGGTTTTTGGTCGGTTTGAAGTGAGTGAAAGTGAGGGTCATCACACTTGGTATCAGTGCTTTGGTTAGATAAACCTTGCTCTGTGGAATACGAACTTGTCAGAGATAGGAGCAGTAGTGTCCTAGGACAAGTAACTTGTTAGAGATAGGGTTAGTAATGCCCTAGAATGAGTTGAGTTGAGTGAATATGCATTATATATATGTGAGGACGTACTTGTAATTTGATATTGAAGTAGAAAGGTATTTTTATATATATACCAAGGAGTCGGTGTCTTAATACCATTTAAATTTGAGGAGTTAGTTACTTAATGAATGCTATGTATGCTTAATAGTTAGTTAAACTATAAATAGACATAAGCTTAAACTGTTAGATTATGGTAAGTAAACGGAACACTTGGCCAGTTTGGATAGTCAATTAATTCTAATATACATATATGGTAAATGTTAGGGACTACATATTCATTAGTATAGTTAAGTCTATTTATTCAATTGATTTAAGATTAGCTAGTTATAATATGTATACTAAAAAAAACTCTTTTATTTTATTATAGAGTGAAGCACTTAGAGGTAGAGGGTGGTACCAAGGTATTAGAGGCCGCGGTAGGGGAAGCCGTGGACACAGACCGGTTAGAGAGTATATAGCTAGTATAAGGGATGGTCTTAGTAGTTCTTCTAGTTCCTCCAGCAGTAGTTCTTCCAACAAGGCGAGTGCACCCCGTACCAGATTTTCTAGAGTTTTACATCACGATTATTCAGATGAGTCTATGTCAGATTCCATTTCCACATATCACCTAGTGCACGACTCAGGCTCTAGTTCTAGTCCAGAGGATGTTTAGGCTCAAATGCAGATAGACCAGAAGATTCTGGTGATTTAGATGCTTGGATGGACGGTCCAGAGATGGATATCGATTATGATATTGAGATACCCCATACAGTTTTTCCTGATCCTATCCTAACCCTACTTCCTCAGGAGTAGATAGAGATAGATGCAGAGCCATTAGTAGCACCACCTCCCGAGATTCTACCTCTGGTAGAAGTAGACCATGTTTGGGCTGAGGCTCTAGTGTTAAACGAGGAGAAGCCAGAGGAGGAGATAGAGATAGACGCGGATGAGTTAAATGATGCAGTAGTGATTGATGTTGATGGCTATGACACCGATATTGAGTCAGATGGGGATGACTTTGTGATACCGGTAGATGGCCAGGAGGAGGCTGAGGGGATTTCACTATCTGGACCATCCGTGAATAGTTCAGAGGAGTAGGAGTTGGCAGTGTGGTTTATATCCGTGTTATGCTTATTTTAGGGGTATGGTATGGATACCGATATATTTTGGGTTTTGTGTAGATGCATATACATAGATAACATGATATGCTATGGTCTAAGCTATGTTTATGTTATAGTTAACATATAAGTAAGGATGTATAAGTAGATGTAGGATATGACTATGCATAGGATATGACTATGTATATTATTAACTTAAATTGATTAATGATACATATATATATATATATTGGCTTGGCATATGCGATTGTTTATTCTATTATCATTAGATTTATAGTTATCGGATTAGAATCAATTTCGGGGACGAAAATATTTTAAGTGGGGGAGAATGTAACGACCCGAGGATTTGGGACTAATTTAAAATTTCAAATTCCATAAAGAATCAAGATAAAATAGATATTATACAGTAATATAAATGTAAATTTATTATAATGAATTTTAGTATAAAAGTAACACCTTTACAAAGGAAGTATAAGAAATATTTATTTTCAGACTTCGAAACTAGTTCCATTAAATTTGGAATATGGATTATTGATCCAGTATGTATTATGATAGGATTTGGCATCAGTTTGGAAATGCTAAATTCATTAAAGACCGAAAATTTGAACTCAAAACGGATGATTTTGAGGATATCTCGAGAACAGGATATTTTTTGACCGCGAGACCACCTCCATTGGATCCGGAATAGTGAATTTGTGTACTTAGGGAAGTATCGCGCAAAACAGTATCCATATGTGGAAAAGGAAAAATAAAAGGCTAAAATTTGAACTAAATTTAGACGGTAATTGGAATTTGATAGTCCTAATAGAAAAACTGGAACCTGAGTCCTATCCAGAAAAATCCAGAATAGGTGATATTAGTTGGGTACCAATTTTGGGAGTATAAGAGTTCGTAGATAAAATGTTATTAACAAAAGAAAACTAAAATAAATTATTTAAAATAGTAAATGAATTCAGATTTTGGATTTGAACACATAGGATTGAGGTATGTTAGAAACCAGACTATATGGTTGAAGAATTTCTAAAGACCGTTATCGTTTGATACTCCGACATGACACCGGAAAGTGCTTGAGAAAACACACTTCGCTATTCTAAAGGATAAGCATGAATCTCAACCACATATTTTTCATCCTTTCTCCAACAACACACGTCATTCATCCACGATAGAAGCTCTTATTATAAATACCTCCATCCTTATCATTTCTTTACCTATACCTTTTTTTTTCACTTGAGAATTTTGCTCCCCCATCCATGGCTACTTATGGCCAAAAATAATTTGTGAAATAAAAAAAAGCAAATAAAAAGGAAGAAAAGGAGAAAGGAAGGCAAGACGAGGAACTAGGAACCTTAGGAAAAAGCTTGGACTTCATGGGGTGAGGAAATCTAAACTTATAAAGGGTTTATGTTGCTAATTTTAAGTGGTGCATATAAGGTGTTTGATGAAATGTTTTTTAGAAATTTTGTGGTGAATTCATGATTATTTTGATGGTATATGTTTGTTAAAAATCCCTAAGTAGATTCATGAAGTAAAAATGACATCTTTAGGAATTTTTGGAGATGAAACCCTTAAGTTAGTTCAAAAAAATCCACTCTTATAGAAAACCAAGTGTATATATGTTTTAATTAATTGTTGGTGGTTAACTTGAGTTATTAGCAAGTGATTTCATGTGTAGTAGAGGATGGTAAACTCCTAAAGAGTCGATCTTATGACCAATCACACATAAAGATGTGATCTTTAAAAGTAAATTCATAATTATACAAAGAAAACCAAGACTTTTATGAATGAGTTGATGAATACATGCCTTAGTTGGGTTTTGGTGGCTCAGTTGATATTTTAGTAAATAGTTTAAGGTGGTAAAAAGACGTTGAACCCAAAAAATTCAACCATTATGTGGAATCGTACATAAAGGTGTGATCTTTAGGTGTAAATTTGGATTTGTACATGAAAAGAAAGATCTTTTATTGATATTCATGAAGTTGGACCTTATATGATGAATATTTGGGTTGAAAGCTAGGGTTATGAATATTAGAAACCTATAACATGGCTTTGAGCACCATAACATGCTTATGGTGTGTTATTAATCTCTAGCTAATAAAAACGAAATTGTTATTCATGTTTTGGAAGCTGTTGAATGAGGTTGATTTGGTTTGGATGTTAGAATTTGATTTCAAATGGTTGTGAATACCCTTTGATTTGATTTACGTTACATGGATGGCCTATTAAGGCAATGGTATGGTTAACATGTTGGTTTGAATGTTTGATTTAGTTAACCAAGGGTTATGAATATGGTTTGGTTGTTAATAAAATGGAATCCAATTATGACACCGACATCTGATCTTAAATAACTAACGAGTTTGGTTATAACTCGTTAGACATATGATATCTTGTTTATGTTTGTTGAATGTTTGTATATACCCAAATTCTCGAATATACAGGAGTTGAATAAGTCTCATTCCAGAAATTGGATTGTAAATGATTATTTTAACAATAAGACAATTGGAGAAAATAAAAGTTTGAATTTAAGTTTTAATGCTTTTCGGACATGAAATTGAGTTTATAACAATGAACTTTGCAAAAGAAAGGATTGAATTTGAAAAAGTTAAGAACAAGTTATGGCTTGTCGAATATTGAAATGAATAGTAAATTGGTTTTATAATGAATAGTGAACTGAAGTTGCATTTGCATAACAAACGAACTCGAATTTGCGTTATTATTGTTTTAATGTTCTTATTTATTTTTATAATGGGTGTCAGCCAATTTTGAGTTTTAAATGATCGATTTGGAGAATAATATTATTTTAATGATTTAAATATTGATTTAAATATTTAAAAGTGGAATAATTGATCTAAAGGTCAAAATGTGGAAATTGAATTCTAAAAGTTATCTAATATGGTTTGAATAATTATTGAACATACTTTGAAGTATTTCGACTTTGTTTTATTAATAGGTCACTTTTGGGTTTGAATAGGACTCATCGCGTAGCGACATTTCACAAATTTCGACACAAAATTTGAATTGAAATTCCAGGAGATCTAACTATCGGATTTTCTTGAAACACATCACGTTTTGTTTGAAATAATAAATAGTTTTCAAGGAAGGTAAAAGAAACAGTTTTCGACGGTCGGATTTTCCTAAAAATCCAAATCTATTTGCCTCAAAAATCCAGATTAGGCAGTAAAATAAAATTTTGGATTTTCTCAATAAAGGTCAAATAGAAATACTTAAAGATGTGAAAAAATCTTGACAAATCATAATAAATAATTTTAAAGTATTCTGGAACAAAAATATCAAGTTCTAAAAATTTACAGATCCTTCGAGAAATCCGGATTTGATATTTAACCGAACCTTTATTGAAATATAAAGGAATTTGGACTTTTAATTAATAATCGAATCATTGATAATGGTTAACAAGAATCAGAATCTTCTAATTAATTTAACTAAATTGGAATTAAATGGAAACTAAATTGGTAATTGACTAAGATAAGTCTCTATAGATGAAGACTTGGACTATTCGAGGGATTTTAAAGGCTATGCCATTATCCCGCTCATAGTGTTTGTTAGAAATGGAGGTTTATATCGATTATAAACCAATATAATTTATGGAAGGTTCCACTTTGAATAATAATATGATTTTGGGTTTGTTGTGGATAATGTCTTTCAAACATTGTTCTTTGGCCATGTAAAAGTAAGATAATTTACCAAGTTAAGCAAGTAAAATCTTTATTTATAAAGATGGGTTAGAAAACGAACGAACATGTTTTTCATGAAGCAAACGACAAATTATCGATAAGGATTATTGAGAAGATTTAACTTGGAATTTGAAGTTAAGCAATCGCTTAAAGAATGATTTGAATATTTAAAACTGAATAATTTTTAATGGAAACTTAAATGATGAATATTTCGGAAGGGAATGAGATTTAAGGAATCATGTATACCTTTGATTTTAAAGATCCGCTAGTTATTTGGAAAGATCAGGTTTTTACCCATTTCAAATAATTATACGATGTGGTGCTGATGTCAAGATATCGACGACGATGGTGGAAGACCGAGATTTCTTCACATAAGATGGATGGCATGTTGATGCCTTGGGCGATAGCACATATGAGGTTAAAGTAGCAGCCAATCTGACTGTACTTGAAGTGATATGGTTTGCAAGGACTTGCACCCCCAGGTGGGGATGTGGAATCAAGTGCCTTTGGTTTTATTCCTACTCCCGAAACATAATTATGGATGGATTACATATCTGACATGGAATGACCATGTGGCATGCTAAGTGATGAGCAATGATCGAGGTTTTTGTTGAAAAGCAGGGCCTCGTCGTGATGATCAAAGAATGGCTTAAATGCGTAGCTTTGTATGTGACGGGACCTCATGATAGCCTTACACCCTGGTATGATGGTATGATGATTGTCAGATTAGCATGACTTTAAGCTTTACATGGATTCAGTCGACCGACGGTATGACAGGTTGCGAGATTGAGTTCATCAACCTGAGGTTATGGGTGCAGTGTTATCATAAAAACATCATGTCGAACATTCAAGCATCGTAAACACAGGAACATTATTAGAAAGAGATTAGAGGATGAGATAAGAAAGAAAGAAATATTAGAATAGAAGAAGAAGAACCAACACATCACAGAGTCCCACATCGCAGTGGAATAAAATATAATATGGAAATAAATCTTTACTGAGAGCTTTAAAAATACTTACAATAATCAAAGTACATCAACATCTTTGGACAGTTATAATAACCTGTCCTCGGATGCAACACATAGCAGAAACACAACTATATAATATATCATATGTCTGAATCTTTCTAGCTCGTCTCTTTACAGCATTCGATAACCTGAACCTGTATAACTTGGTCTAACCCGAGCACTACAAAGGTCGGATCAGTCTGGTGAACCAGAGTGAGAAAAACACACTATGTTTAAAGGTGTCATCCAACTTGATTTTAAAGTTTAAAATCTTTTCAAGAGCAAGGATAATCTAAGACCAAATCCACACAAAAATACGGACGATTTTTACCTTACGATAACCCAAAACATTTTTGAAATCAATATCTTTTCTGATATTATAATAGCGTCAAAATACAAATAAATGTCAATATAGCAGAACGCTTGCATCTCACGCTCTACATACATATTATACTATCAAAACCGTGGGTGCTTATTGGAAAATGGATTTCCTTGGCAAGGTTGGGAAACCACCGTTCCGACAATGTACCTCCAGAGATAAATACATTGGGGTTCAACAAGAACGTCTTGTATCCCTGGCTAAATATGACCGGCCCCTCATTTCCCTTGAGAGTACCGAATATATCATCACCACGGTTGGGGGCCAGCCAACCGAATCGATAACATATAAAAATATAAAGGAACAACCAAAGGCATTTGATTTCTCTAGATCAGGTAATGATATACCCTTGGTGCGACCCACATAGCCATGCGACCTACCCAATTTTAACCATTTCCCGGTTGATGAGGCTTGAGGTCATAATTTATTTATTTATTTACCTTTATTATTATTTTTAGAACACCTAGCCATCATTCACTTTGAATGCCACATCATCAGATCCATCAAAAAACCACTAATTAACGTCCACAAAAATACTCTAGTTGTTAAGCTAAGAAAAAGGCCTTTCTCCGCCACCGACTATGGTACGTTTGAAGAGATCAACGTACATGACCGTTTTGGAAATACTATATCAGGCATCCGTCCATACAAGTCATCCAGGAACAGGATGAACCGAAGGCACCCTCCTACCACATCCTACGTATCACCCTATAGATCAGTAGCAAGTGGTTCTTGCCATTCATAGCTTCCAATCATGACAGAACCACTGTTGAAATATCTCTGGCCGCTAAACAAGAGAAATTCAACAAGTAGCTCTTTCGCTCATGAAGATCAACGGTCTTCAATTACTCTATCTTCAAAAATCATCTTCTACATATTCGCTAGTTCAGAATGGTTTTCGTATATAAATTCGATCCCGGTCTTTTCATACCAACAATTGTCTTGGCCAGATTTGATAGTCGGTTATTTAACTATCAAATAAATAATCATGAGAATAAAATGAGTTCAATGATTCAGTGCTCAGCATTACATGGCCTATTTAATTAAAAACGATTAATGATAGTAAATTTTAAACTCTTAAATATTTCAACATTCTAAATATAGCTTTTCATTTCTTATTTAATATAAAGTTGTTTCAAACTATTTTTTACATACTTTGGAAAATATTCTATATTCGCATTCAATTTTCTATTCTACTATAATTTTCCAAACATTTACTACCTCATTACTCATTATCTATATTGGGAAAATCAACTCAATGTATCATTCGTAAAATAATGTTACGAAATCTCTTTTGGTTTCATTACTTGAATACACTAACCCACCCTTATTCCTTTAGAATAAATCCATTCCCAGAACTGAACTTTTCAGTTTCCTTTTATCTCGAAAATACCATTTTAATTTCACACAATCTCCTTTTATTTCCTTTTCAGAAATATCATTATATATATATACTCAAATCTTTCCATTTCCGTTACTTAGGAAATCTCATTATATATTCTCGACTCTTTTATTTACATTGCGTTATTATTTCTCATATGAAAATAATAAATTATTCTTAACCGCTTTCCCATTACAAACTAACATCATCCTCAGATAATCATGATGTCGTTCAAGTTAGGGTATTTATTTACCTCTCATACCTTGATCAACAACGTTCGCATAGATATGAATTGTAATTCAAAACCCGATATTTATTCTAGTACCAAACACAACTCATTTAACTAATTTACTTATAATATGTGTTACAAAACTTCTTACTTTTGGAAATCTCCTTCTCGAGTATAATTATTATTTCTCAATTCATTGTTTAAGAATTTCTTACTAAAACATCACCTTTTAATTTTCTTCAAACAATTTGTTTTATAACTCAGATTTTTGTTCCAAAATCCTATTACTCGCTTCTCTACCAAATTTACTTTTAGCCATCCTTTTTCTAATCCATTTAACCATTCCTGCTTGAAAATCTTATTTCGATTTCCCCAATTTTACTTAATTCCATTATTAAGTAACGTTAATTTAAAATTAACGCTTTAACACCTCTTCCCCTTTTTATAGACTTCGTTTATAAAATTCTGGACGAATATAAATCCTTTTATTCTCAATTTTTTTACCTAATTCAAACATTAAGTAAACATTAATTTAAGCTATCTTATTCGCTTAAAAATTCCTTTTATAACTTCGTTGTAAAAACTCGGGTTTTAATATCAAACCCATTCATAAACTCCTTTCACACTTCAATTAGATTTCATTTCAACTATGATTACTTTTTAAATGAATTTCAAATAAAAAGTAATCTCCTAAATTATTATTAATTAAATTAATAATTTACTTCAATCACTAACTGCAGTAGCATTAGTAACAACTTTTATTAACAAAATAAATAGTAAATTCCTTCTTAAAATCTTATTAAAATTAAAACAATTATTTGTTACTTTTTCATCATATTAATTCAATAGCCAATTCCAATTAATTTATTTGACTTAGTCAACTCAAACGATGGTTAAATTTGTTAACCAATTCCAATTATAGTCTTTCCTTTAAAATGATTAATATAAATAATATAAATAATTTCATTAATTGTTTCTCAAACAATTATTCAAATCTTAACCGTTAAGTTAATTTTCTACTCTATTGCTTATAAATCTAATAAATTTTGGAAATTACTTTATAAAATCAATTAATAATTAATTATAAACTTAAATAATAATCAATAACCATTTATTTCTTTTTAATAATTTATATTAGGAATAATATATTTCAAAAACTATCTTCAGTAAAAAAAATTACTTCACTTCTATCGATTTACTGAGGTAAATCAATATGTAGAAAATGATTGATTTATAGGCCATATACTGCCAATTAGTCAACTAATATTACCCATTGGTTTAAACAAAACAAATGTGGAATTCTAGGTCAACGGTCAACAATCAAATCAATCATTCTATTTGAATAGTTCATATAATGATAACAGGAAAATAAAAAACATTAAATATATTTGAGGAATCCCGTTGGATCCCTCAAACCTGTTCTTCTCTACATCAAAATAGATAATCTCACATAAATTCATTCACTTTAATTTAACTGATTATTACTATAACGGTAAATAATGGGCATTTAACACCAACCAATTAACAAATAATTCAAACAATTTAACATGTTTATTTTATAAACGTGTCCAATAAGGTAAGTTACCTCCATTGGGTCTAATCGTTAAAATAATAATTTGGGTTTCACTACATCGGTTCAATCAATATATGAATATGTATTAACAAACAGTCAACCATTAGCAACCATAGCACAAAAAAAATAAAAGCCCGACTTATATAACATATAAGGGGGAAGAACTAAATGAGTTTAACTCACCTTGATTTGATTTGTTGCTTAAACCATTTGTTTCAGTTAAATTAAACAAGCGTTTAATTTAACCGAAAAATCCAGTTGATTCCAATCACGTCCAATTCTGTTCCATGGCATAGTACTAGTTGAGACGAATCCAATGTTTCTTGAATTGTCCAATTCTGGTTACAAACGAATAAGTTATAGCGTTTATAAGTTAGATGATTTAATTATAAATTAACTATTTCCTAATTACAAATTAATTAAGCTCAATTACATTGCTTAAACAGTTTTAACGGGTCATTCTTCCAAGGTAGGTAATTGCACTTTCACTTCTAGCCCAAATCTGTTTTATCCTATAATGAGTTCATATTTTAGAATATAATATAACCTAACTTAAACTAATTAATCTCTTAATGACCTTGGTTAGATTAAACTAATCATACTAAAAAAATAACGGCTGAACTAGTTATGTTAGTTAAAGCTAATCAGGTCCACTCCCTCTTATTATTCCCTTTCGCATACTCCCTATTTTCGAACTCTAGGAACCACGATAGCACACCCTCTTCGATTCCACACCGCACCGCCCTCCATTCCATTTGATGCTGATCGACTGCCACCAAGAAAAACAACTGAAGCTCGCCTATCACTTCCCACCGTCCAGTGCAACTCATTCGTGCCGTTGACCACCAAAAGCTTTCCAAACTCCTGTCGTTTCGAGATAGACTGCGGCTGCTACAGTAGCTAAAAACTGATCATAACCGATTTGTATAAAGATCTGGTGTAGTTGGACTGTATTTCAGTTTGGAATTTTTCGATTAGGTTAACGGATTGAGAGGAAAGTTGGTGAGAAAGGAAGGAATTCTCGGCATTGTTTAATAGATATTTGGTCGTGCACCTACAGGCTGACTACGAAGAGAAGTTTGACGCAAATTAGGTTAAGCGTAAGGTATTTATAAAGATGCAGGAAATATATTATTATTATTATTATTATTATTATTATATAACAAAACTTCATTGCGAAGTATCATGTTAAAAACTATCACATACAATGTCTAATCGAGACAAAACTCCTAATCCTAGCAAAAAAAAATATTCCGGACCCGATGACAGGTTTCGTCGAATTCCAAGGTCGTTTGTAAAAAGTCCTTTATAAATCATAGGCGAAAAATCACACGTTTAACTTTCTAACGATCACAAAATAAATCCAATCAACTTGAAACTTTGCAATTGTACGTTTTCTTTTCTTTACGGATCCGATGAAATTTGTTTCGTTAAAATCAAAGTTCATTTGGCCAGTCATTTATTCCTTTAAAGTTACCCCTGTCTAAATTGGCCAAATTAAAATAAACGATTAAATAAAAACAAGGGTGTTTGACGTTGCTACGATCACATGGTTAATTGGACAAATTTGAAATGTAACAATAACTTACTAATACGGATCCAATAAAACTTGTTTGGCCAAAATTGACTCCATTTGGAAAACGACAATATTTTATAATTTAAATTGTTTGTCGGTTAACAATTAAATTCTGTACGCTCACATATTAACTCCGTTTGGCCTTAAAATTTGCAGCATGCTATTTTTTGATGTTTCAGATCCAACAAAATTTGATTCATCACAAACGGATTTCGTTTGAAAATTGGCTATTTCTAAGGCTTATAAAATATCAATTAAATATTATAAAATCCTAAAATAATTCAATTAAATAATTATAAATTATTATTATTATCATAATATCCACATATAATGTATAGATAGCTTTAAATGTAAACAAATATGGATTATACAACTTAACATCATCAATTTCAAGTTAAAACGGTATTCAGATTATATTAAAACCTTTTTAAATTATTAAATTTATGTTATCGTTTATTAACGAGATCCATGGCAACTATTTTAAAATATGATTTGGACATAACTAACAATCTATAACATGAAATCTTGATTTTTCTCTTTTATTTGAAAATTTCAACAAGATTCAAACGTTTCTTATTTTATAGAATTCCAAGTTAAAACGGATTATATATATTCAATTAAAGTTCAAAAATCAATATTACGAACTACCGCCCCATTTCGAGATCGTTTTAAATTATATATAAACTTAACGTTCAAACATCAGTTTTAATAACGAATTAAATATTAAAATCATTAATATTCCAAATATAATATTTAAAGTAATAAATTAAATATTTGGCTTCCAAAAATACGGGACATTACAAGGTCTTTAGATTTTAAGCCCGACATTCGTCGCGTCCAAGATGATCGGATGTTATGCGATTCAATTGGACGCTTATGAAGAGGTCATTAAAGCCCGACACCCGTCGCATCTGAGATGATCAAACGCTATGTGAGTTAATTGGACGTATCTGAAGAGGTCATTAAGGCCCAACACCCATCACATATGAGATGATCAAATGCTAAGCGAGTTAATTGGACGTCTCCGAAGAGGTCATTAAAGCCCAACACATGTCGCATTTGAGATGATCAGACGGTACGCAAGTTAATTGGACGTCCCCGAAGGGGTCATTAAAGCTACTTCAATGTTTGTCGTAATTGGGTCAAGTGCTCCCTGACACTGTCGATCACATTTAGTGCTCCTCTTTGATTGAGATTTCTATAGGCTTCACTATGAGAAGCTTTTTGTTGTTGTATCGCTCCATGGGGCATACGCCAATTCCTTCACCAGATGCTTCACTTGGTAGGCTAACCCAGTTAAGTAACCACGGCCTTGGACCTCTCACTCAGGGAGGTGCCCCTTCGGTGAAACTTACAGCCCTTGCATTCAATTGCCACAATGCTTGTTTATTATTTGACTCTACACGACTCTCTCCATTCACTTTTTCAAGGTGGCGCTCTTTGCATTTGTGCATATTGATGTTTACAGCACTTGGCGCTTGAACTAGTGTTGTTGGGGTCGTGACGTTTTGTCAGATTTTAAAGGAACAAGCGCTCGTTGGATAGCCTGCAATATAAAATCATCTTCAAGCAAATTTTGAATTAACAAAAATTTTGCAGGTAAGAGATTTACTCAGGCAAGTATGCTTTTAGTCATGGAGCTAGTGTTTAGTAGAATGCTTGTAAAATATTATAGACTTTTTACAAGAAATTTTGAATATAGCATGAAGTAAAGTAGTGGCGAAGATGATCGCCTATTCCGAGCCATTGAAATTGGTGCCATCAACGGTTTTCAGTTAATCACCGACCTTGTATTAACTCACGTTGGAGATTCATAACTTGGACGGTTTAATTAGTAGATGTGTTTTGCCCCTGAAGAGATGGAGCAAAGTTTGAGGCTTGCAGTTTCTTCACATACAGTTGCAGTCTGTTCTTTTGAATCATCTACTCAATCAAGCTTTTGAGATGTCTACATTCATTTGTATTATGACCGAGTTGGTTGTGGAAGCAGCACAGAGTTTGCGTCTTTCTTTGAAATCTTTAGCGACAGTGGTTTCGGATAATGTTATGCATCTTTGGTGGTGAAGAAAATGTTCTTTGGGGGTATCATTCAGAGGGGTGAATTCAGCGGATGTGAAGAAGCGAGACCAATTACGATCTCGATTATCTTTCCCATTGTTTCCTCTCTTTTTACCTCTGGGATTCTTCTGATTAGCTTGAACACCATTATCCTTCTTTTCCGGTGCAACAATACTTTCAGCAACATTGAGGTCATCCTCTACACTGATGAACTCTTCTGCTTTCTTATAGAATTTTTCCAGAGTATTTGGCTTCTTCATCTTGATCCACCTTCTGAACTCTGACTTCTTGTTTATAGCTAGGTTTAGTGCCATCAAGACTAATCGAGGTTCTGGACTTGCCAACTCGGCTGCAACAGCATTAAATCAAGTTAGAAAGGCTGTAACCGATTCTCCCGGTCTTTTCTCTAACTCATTTGGTGATATCACATCTTTGACTTGGGTGGTCTACAACCTAAATTGCTCTTTGAATTTCTATGCTAAGACGGAAATGTTATCCATAGATTTTGGCGGCAACTTGGTGAACCAGAGCATTGCCACTCCTTCCAGATAGACAGGAAAGTATAAGCATTTAATCTCATCGGTGGTCCGTGCACCATCCATGTGCTGGTCATACTTGTATAAGAACAAATTAGGATCACCAGCTCCACCATAAGCTGAAATCGTCGGTAGAGTAAACTTTTTTGGGAACTTGGCCTTCCGAATTCTTTCACTGAGTAGATTCTTATTCTGGGAAAACTCCCATTCTTTTTGCCTATTATTTATTTCCTTGTTTTCCTTCATAATCTGGATCACCATCTCCGAAAGACGTTCTACTTCACTGTGTCGACTAATGGAGCAGATGCCATCACCTTTGCCGGATGTTCATTTTAGCAAACGATCTCGGTTTAGGATCTGGGGCCCTTGACCTACTTCTTGGGGAGGTGCCCCATTGGTGGGACTAACCACGATTTGAGAAGTTCCTCTTACGAAATGATTCTTAGAAATTGGTTTAGATTCTTCATCATTAGTAATATCCGACTTATTGATCTCTTGAACAGAATGATCATGATTGGGACTTGAAGAAGAAGAATTAGCATTATCCACATGGCCGACAATGACGTTCACCTTTGCCGCATTGGTTTGAGTAGAAAAAAGAGCTTTTAATCTATCCATCATAGCTTTGTTTGAGATTTCCATCTGCTGAGTCAAACTGGCAATGGCTTCATTAACGACTTCTTTCAATTCATTCCTGGTCACACCAGCTCCTGCTCCTGAGGATTGGCCAATTTCATAAAGATTAGTTTGTGGAGTTGTAGGATTATCTGCAACATTCTCTGAGCCCGAAGCTCTTCCAGACTTACTACCTGGCTTCTTCGGTGGTATTGTCTTAGAAAATATTTTGAACTTTGAAGACAATATCTCTACTGGCTTGGATTTTAGATTTTGAGAATTTATCGTAAAAAACAACCTTAAACTTCAAAATTCCCCACAAAGCACTTGACCTTAGGATATGAAGTTTGCCCCACAGTGGGCGCCAAAAATGTTAATGTCAAAAAATGATCACTAACACCCTAGAAAGTGTATGAACACCTTCAAACAATTTAGATCTAGATTATGGGAAACACAAACACAAAAGTAGTAAGAACAATGAGATTTACAGTGGTTCGGCCTTAGATTTGGCCTACTTCCACTCTAAAGAGAGATTTAATTATCATTCTCGATGTTACAAGGTACATAATTTCTATAACTTTGTTCATTTTCTCTCTTTACAAACAATTCTCTCTATTTCTTCTCTTTAATCTCTTGATTCTATCGATTTCACCATATAAATGGTTTAATCTCTTTGAATGCAACGATTGTTGGATTAGATCTTCAACAATTGAGCACTTAGACGATCTTTAACGATTTCATGATGATTGAGATGTTGAATCTAAGCTTGGAAGAACTTTAATGGAGGTTAGAATGGTTTGGAGTTGTTGAGAAATGAATTGGGCAGCACTTCATTGGTAAAGAAATCGGCCCTCTCATGTTGGAATGGATGGGGTATTTATAGTATGGTCATAGAGTGGAGTCGCAAAGTTGTAATTTAGTGAGTGCAGGGTCCCGGGTCATTGAACGAGCTAACTAAAGTTCATGCGGATGTCCTTAATTGATTTTAACAACCTGGCTACAATATATATTCCCCATGACCTGATTGCGTGGAACGTATGATTCTTTGCCTCCTATCCGAACGACTTATCTGTTTGTGTTGCAACCAACCTTCTTATGATAATGATCCAACACTGTTTGTTTATGGCTGACTCATACATTATATAAATTTGTCGATCCATCCCATTAAATTGGAACAATCCATCATTAACCATTTGGACATAATGATATGGCTAACCCAGCGTTTGTTTGTCACGTGGCCTTCATAGTAGTATCCACATTTTTCAACTGGACCATGCAACGTAGAGATAAACAACTCATATATTGCCTTTACCCATTGTGCTGCCACGTGGACCATCATTATATGCAATTTATATTATGTTATTGCCTGGAAACACGTTAAGCGACCCGCTCATCAATATGTTTTACATGTTTGTGTCATGACCCGACTGGGCTTTATGTCCTGATGTGCTCACGATCTAGTGATGTTCGACGGCCTGGTGAAATACGACAACCTGGTGATGAGCAACGACCTGGTGATGAGCAACAACTTGGTGGTGAGCAGCGACCTGGTGGTGAGCAACGAACAGATTATGGCAATGACCCATATAATTGCACGTGTGTTGTCAAGCCTCATTTAGATATATACAAATAATGTGATCCATCATATAAAATGTGCCCATCCTTTATATACCTGCTGATGTGGCTTATTCGATCCATCATGTTGTGAACTGTATACGGTTCACGTAACACACTCTATGTAGCATTTCTGAACTATGTTTTAATAAGAGGGTTAACACTTAGAGACATTCTAAATAGGTCATTGGTTCCTATAAGGAATTACATTTGCACAGAATAATATACATATAAACTTCGAATGGAAATCTCACACAGCGGAACGAGAAAATATAATACTGAAATATGATTTACCACTTTATTAAAAATCACAGAGTTCCAACACAACAATCAAGATTTACTTTTGTTCCGTGCGTACATCAATAAATTCATTCTTAAAAGCTTCCATAAGAAGTGCAGTAATAATAACTAATAAAAGCATAACATCTTCGTCTTCATCTTCAGCCGCCATCATTTCTTCGTTAACATAATCTACCCCACCTATTGTCCTGCTGGATATGTTAAGGAGAGGGGTCAGAACATAAAGTTCTGTGTAGCTGAAATATAAAATTTACTTAAAGCCCATACCCTATATTTTAGAAGGTTACATATGTCAAGGGACGTCTACGCAATATACAAACACTCACACAACCACAAAGTATCTAACCAATGAGGTGGATATCCAAGTCAATCGCTCATTAGTATTTTTAGGGTAAGACCCAACGAGGCGGGTATTCTCGGTCACTTATGACCCTATTAAAGTTGGGTTCTTATGATCTCTTATAACCCTGAGGCAGACCCTAGCCGCTTAAGACCTTGTCCTAATACGTTAACGTTCTTAAGTCTATACTCTTAATTGTAATATGAGTAGTACTATGAATGTTACTACTTAACCGACGTTACGGTACAACACGTATGTCACTTAAGACTTCCCTTAGACAATTGGTGAGAATGCTATGGTCACATATTATATATAAACCAATCATGTCCCTAGTTTAGCCCTTATAAGCTTCTAGAGGAAGTGGACATCCCCATAAACTACCCTACTCCGTTACTGCTTATACCTAACCACTTCTAGAGAAGGACCAATAGACTTACTGCAAATCTAATAAGGGTGGATCCCATGACTTTGGTTCCTCTCCAAGGAATAAACCATCAGAGGGGATCCTAGTCCTAACCACTTAAGACCCAAACTAGATAAGAAGAGAGTCATCCACTTAATCTATTCTCAAGGTGTAGTATACCTGCCTATTTTCACACACAATAGACTTATATATACACACACACACACACACAACTAGACCTCCCACATTAAACCGTATACCTGTAAATGCTGGAAATGTCGGGCGGTTCCTGACAGGCTTCTACTACAAGTAGGTTTAACCTCGTGTCATAATGTACTAAATTTGAATGGCCTATGGCACCAAGACCTCTCACATTAGTTGGGTCTACTTGTGGTTTTTGGATTTGCCGATTGGTTCCGGGCAGGCTTATAACAAAAATAGCAACTAACCTCATGTCTGTGTGTCAATATAAATATATGTAAAGCCATTCTATACACACAAACAAGCAATCAATATTTATGGGGACATTTCAAATTCAAATCCTTTCCTAATCGCATTTATTACATTAGTTACATTGATTACGCTATATAAGTGTAATAATTATAATGCATAAATAACGCTAATGTTCGTATGACGAGAGAACGTTCTAATGAGATAAAAATTGTCAAGTTGTCCTAAACTAAGCTACAAGTTAATTTCCATATTTTGGCCTCTACATTTTTGGCATGATGGCATAATAGCATAATAACAGATAGCAGTGAATGGAAAGTACAACATACATAGAAATTTCAACTTGCATCCCAGGCTTATTAGAATGATTTTATGTGACTACCCCAAATCCCCGTTCCACGGTGGCAAGGGTAATCCTTGGAATATAACACAAAACCAGATAACAGCAGAACAGAAATAAATAAATACACCAGATAATGTACAATAGAATACACTGGATAAATATAAACATCAGAGTTACACAGTAAAAAGGATCATACTTAGTACAAATACAGTTCAGCTTTACATAAAATGTCTACAGCGGAATCAAAACATAATATGTACATTAGGAGATGAACAACATAAAAAGAAAGAAATGATAGAATCCATCTTCAGCTCCAGCTACCCAGAAAGAGCTTGGTAAAACCTGAATACAAAGCTGCCCGTATAGAAAAAGGGGCACCCGAGTTTGCAAGTGAAACAAACTACGAGTCAGTCGTGGGACTGGTATGAGAAATCTACTTAACATAATTTACAATGAGGCCAATCACAGGACCACGCCACTAACACGGAACGGTTTTACTCCATCGGATTTCCAGTGCTTTAAAACAAGTAAATCATTTAAACATCGCAATGCTTTTTATAAAAATGAAACCATTATAAGACTCAGTTCCTATAACACGATGCAACGCAAACCGGAGGATAGAGTTTTACCTTATAATGGCCAAAATATGCTTGATATGAGCAAAACAAATCATTTGATATTATTGCTAGTGTTTATATGTTTCGGAAACAATTTCAGTCATAACTATCAATCATATAGGGCATTACTGCCCCCATACCACTATGTCGCCATATATAGGTATACAATCAAAACCGCATAATGTCGTATTTGGAAATTGGATTTCCGTCATGAACCAAGGCAAGGGATCGTCCTTACCGCTTCGAGACGCTCTAGCCCGTGTCTCAGGACCTAGACTCAGGTGGGCCCTTGGATCGTCAGGGCTGGTCCACTCGATGTGGATTAAAATGCCTGAACACCGCGTTTCCCCGCCCTTTGGGCGTCAACTGGTCATATCCGACAAAACCATCAACTCTGAAGATACCGAACTAACCAAGGCCTCACTTTCCATCATCTACATAAGTAAAATACCCGGGCGTGTAAAACCCAAAGCACCACTCCTAGCTAGAAGGAAACGTATGTTCTCCCTAATGTCCTCTCCCGTTTCTGGCTCATAACGGGTGTGAGGCTCGCGAAACAACGCTAAACACAAAGCTAGCTATTCAAAACTGTGCTTTGATCATCAACCACAAAGCTCTGCTTTTCAACAAAAGCTTTGATCATAGCATCTCTGCATGCCACGTTGTCAATATACAACGTCAGACACACATCCATTTACAAGTCCGTTCTGGGTCTGAACGAAACCGGAGGCACCTTATACCTCGCATATCCGTACGATCAATAAGTACGTCTGGACTGCTACCACTTTAGCCCCCTTCAAGGTAGCTGCTCCCATCGTGAGCATCAGTTGCACCCATCCATTCGATGTGAAGATCGTCGGTCTTGCACCGTCTTCATATCTTCGACTTCTAACCGTCGATCAATTATTTGAAATAAGAATTAACTCGGCCTTTTCAAATAATTCACGTATATTTAGAATTTCAAATCAATTCATTTCAATGGTTAAATTATTCGACATCAATAATTCTGTTCTTTAATGTAATTTTCACGTCAAACACATTCAACTATCAAATATCCAATAAACTAGGTAAATTCGGTTTATTTCCATTCCATATCGTTTATAATATTTTATCACGATTTATCGCTATTTTTATTCATTTATAAATAGCCAATTTATATAAACGACGCTTCAGGCCATAACGCGGCCATGGCGCTGTTTTTCTTCAGATTTGATTTACACATATCTGAAAATCTAACCGTTGGATCTTTACAAATTTTATATCATTAGAAAGACCCTTTCAAAACGAATCCAACGGTTCTAGTTTTGGGAAAATCCGACGGTCGGATCTCCCGGTACAATCGTTTGAAGTTACGATTTCAAAATACGAACTACATCATCGTTATTCGATTTATTTTAATTATATTTATATATATAATCGATTCTGGCGTTGTTTTTATTCAGATTTGAATTAAACATTCCAGACAATCCAACCATTGGATCCTTACAAAGTTGGTGTTGTTGGAAAGGTATTTCCATAGCGAACCCAACGGTTTCGGTTTCGGAAAAATCCGATGGTCGGATCTCCCGCGATAATCGTTTGAAATCACGGTTTCAAATTACGAACTGCAGCTTCGTTATTCGATTTATTTTAATTATATATATATAAATATAATTCATTCTTCGATTTCAACCATATTTATTTCATATATGTGATAAAAATGGTATTTTTATCCAACAGATATTTAATTCAACACATCACTATTTTTAATAATTCATATATATAATAAAAATGTGATTTTTATTTGTAAAACAATTTATTCCAAAAAACGATTATTTTATATACTTCATATAGATGATAAAAATGTGATTTTTATTTGTAAAACAATTTATTTCAAAACACGATTATTTTATATACTTCATATAGATGATAAAAATGTGATTTTTATTGTAAAACAGTTTATTTCAATACACGATTATTTTATATACTTCATATAGATGATAAAAATGTGATTTTTATAGTAAAACAATTTATTTCAAAACACGATTATTTTATATACTTCATATAGATGATAAAAAGAGTGATTTTTATTGTAAAACAATTTATTTCAAAACACGATTATTTTATATACTTCACATAGATGATAAAAATGTGATTTTTATTCTTCAAACCATTTCTATTTCATTCATTCGATAAAAATGTTATTTTTATCGTTCAAACCATTCTATTTCATTCATCACATGAATATATTTCAAAACATGAAAGTAAATCAAACACAGAAATATTTCAGAAAATTTCGGAAGCATAACGGTAGGGTAGTTAAAACCGGCATCGTCCCGAGTACGGCTCCTCGCTCTACCTTAAAGCCTCGCAGCTTTTGACAATGGGGATTTCAATATCTAGTTCGTACACAGACGAATTTTCCCATATACTAATCCTATTGGGATTTCAACCACAATCAATCATTTCCAATCAACTATTCATGATATTCACCAAATTTCACATCAACCAATAATCTAAACAATATCAGAACCAATATATATCGTCCATGGTCTGTGGACGAGGGTAGAATATATATAAATATTCGTATATAAATATATTTCGATTTCATTTCAATATCATTCAACACATATATAACTTTTACAATGCATATATAACTTATACATCAACCATACAACTTATACAACGCTTATACATGAGGTGTGCAACGCTTATATAACTCATACATCGACTATATAATTTATACATCATAATTTTCACATCGTTTATAAATCAGAAATCTCACATTGGGTTCCACTCCTCCAAAAATTGTAGAAGGCTCAAAAAAATATCCGGTCTCTTCTAGAATGTAGAAGACATCCGTACAAGTCCACTGTCTCTTGTTTCACTGCATTTCGACAACATAGAAAAAAGTTATGATTTTTAGAGGTTTGCTACACTTAAAAGTGTAAAAATCAGTTTAAACAATATCAAGCCGTTACCTTATCCGATTGATTCAAAACTATGTCACCAAAATTTGGCCAAACCGTCGCTCGAGGTCAAGATCGGTCGGCGCCACGTGAATCTGCTCTGAAATCTGCGCCAGGGGGTCCCCACGCCGTTGAACTCGTCGGCGATCTGGAGGAGTGGCAGCGCGCTAAAGGTTCGGACTTTGGAGAGGTCGTGCTCGACGATGGAGCAACGATAGATGACGAGGCTGGTCTTGATTTGAAGAGGGAGGAATGAGCTTTGAAAAGTTGAACGGCGACGAAGTGTAATGGTGAGTGGTGTGGCCAGAAAGTTGGAGAGAAGGGAAGAAGGGAGGGCCGCCGTCGATCGTATAAAAGGGGGGGTTCTGATTTTTAATGGAAAATTAAATAATGAATAGAAAATATAATTGGCCGATATTTATATTAATTTGAAAATTAGGGTTTTCATAAACGAACACCAATTCAAACCCAACGACTATCGCCCCTACCTAAATACCCCCATTCCGAACACAATGGGATATGTTTTGTAAGCCAATTCAACTGTTACAGTCAGTTATTCTTCAAATTAAAGTATAAAACATTTAATTTTCGATTTGAACGTACATTTTAATTCGCCGGGGCCACATACTAATTCTAAAAATTCCAGAAAATAAACCTAGCTATGTTGGGACGATATAGTCCCAACAAAATTAATTTCGTCGAATTCTGAGACCGACTGAAAAAATGCCATTTTCTAGTCGATCCAATTTAAATAAAATCAATTAAACACATTTTCCTTCGCCACGATCACTTATTAACTTCAAAAATTATGGAATTTGAAACCTAGCAATAATTTGACATCCCGGATCCAACAAAAGTGGTTTCGTTGAATTCTGAGGTCGTTTGCAAAATGGCTATTTCCATGGGCTATATAAATTCTATAGCGACCTTTCTGAAAATTCATTTGGCCATAACTTTTGATTCCCGCTATGAAACTTCGATTTTTCAGATTCGTTAGAAAGATATTCATAAACTGATTTAAATATTTTTGGTTTCACTAAAATCCGTTTTATTTTGCACCCGGTATAGTTAGTCATAGTTTGAATTCAAATTTTGAAACTGTCGCGCCATTTCAGGCCTTGTTTATAATTAAAATAAATATATTTATTTTCAAACATCGATTCAAACCTACTTTTCTTCGTTATTATTTAAAATATTTAAAATCCATTAAAATAGCCAAATTAAAATTTTTAAACTGGTTTTGATTTTTCGGGTGTTACAATCTCCCCCACTTGAAATCTTTTTGTCCCCGAAAAGGAACGAAGTCGAAAGTTGTTTAATTAACCAACTCAACTTTCATTCTGGCTTTCATTCTTCAACTTTTCAGTTTCTAAGAATTTTCAAATTCTTCAAAAATTTGGCTAACACTCTAAATTTTCGAAAATTTTCGCCATAACCTCCTTTGTATGGAGAGGGGTTTGGAAATTTATTGGGCCGCATTTGTTACCCAATAAATCCTAATAACCTTGCACATATTTATAGTGATATATTCCGGTGTCCACAGGGGAGTGTGTATAGATCATAACTCCAGAGAATAAATTCTTGTCACCCTACAAATGGTTTTTGTGCCTTAATGACTAGAGATACGTGTTTATTGTCATCTCCAGACCCGTGTGGTTTTTTTATTAATCTTGCAATTTTCCGTTACATTTTATGTAGTCCATATCAGTCATCAGTTCAACCTGTAATATATAGTCACCGCCATACAAGCCTCTCGCTCATATGGTAAATCTTCAACCTCGTCACACAAGCTCCAAATGCTTATGTGGTATATGATGAAGTATGCTATCTTCACGAAGTATGCCATGTAATGTAGTTCAAAATTAATTGTTACTATCCTATGGCGACGTTTATTAATTACACACAGAACAACCAGCACTTCGCATCCAATGACATCCACAGGAGTTGATATAATAATAAAATTGCGCAACCAACTCATTAAGGTCTACCTATTTGTCGGGCACACAAATAAATTCTTTACTCAATAGCTAATCCATTTACCTGTTCACACATATATAATGCACATGTATATATCTCTGTCTATTTCTAAACCAGTTCAATACTTGATTTAATTGCATAAATTTACCATTCATTCATTGATTAAATTAGCTATCATTCTAATAATTTGATTAATCAAATTCTTAACCACACAACACAAACAACAATCAATTTATTTTTAACTTTTCAAAAATATACTAATTAATTCATATACTCTTTTGAAAACATTCAGACTATATAATTAAAAGGTTTACTGCATGAAAAGAAAACAACAGCAATATAGAGACAAAATGGGAATGCAAAATATGGTAAATGTACCTTGCACCAGAGTCAATCAGAGAAATCCACCCTGCACTTGGGATAGGCTTTCTTAATGCTTTCCTCAGTTTCCTAAGTACAATCTCGTGGATCTCCACTCCATTGCACTTTGACTAAGTGAACCTTCTTGTTCCTCAACTCTTTTGTTTCTTTGTCAATAATCTTGATCGTCTCTCTTCTTACAGCCAATTCTGGAGTAATTTCTATATCCCATTGCGTTGCTTCTTCCACGATCAAGTTTGGATCATGTACATGCTTTCGAAGTTGAGATACGTGAAATACATCATGCACTCCAGGCAACCAATCAGGAAATTGAACCCTATAAGCGAGAGTTCCAATCCGTTCTAGAATAGGAAACAGACCAATAAATTTGGATGTCAATTTCCCTGTTTTACCGAACCGGATTACTCCTCTCATCGGAGATACCTTCAAATACACATGGTCGCCAATAGCGAATGATAAATCTCTTCTTCTCTTATCTGCGTAGCTCTTCTGTTGGCTTTGAGCGGATAGTAATCGTTTCTTAACGAAATCGACTTTGTCTGCAGCTTCGCAAATCATATCGGGCCCCAATACGAGTCTATTACCAGGTTCTACCCAACAAGCAGGAGATCGGCATGGTCTACCAAACAATGCTTTGAATGGTGACATTGTCAGGCTCGCTTGGTAGTTGTTGTTGTATGAGAACTCGGCCAAATGCAAATGGTCTTCCCATGATCCGCCAAAATCATTAACACTAAGCCCGCAATAAATCTTCTAGAATACGATTCACCCTCTCAGTTTGGCCATCTGTTTGAGGATGATAAGCACTGCTCAAGTTCAGTTTCGTTCCCAATTCTACTTGGAATGCTTCCCAGAGTTTACTAGCAAAAATCGGGTCACGATCGCTAACAATACTCATGGGAACTCCATGAAGTTTAACAATTTCTCTAAAATAAATTTGCGCCAGACTCTGAGCAGTTCTGTTTGATCTGACAGGTATGAAATGGGCGGTCTTCGTGAAGCGATCTACGATCACCCAAATACTATCATTTCCCTTTTGGATCTGGGCAAACCATCTATGAAATCCATAGAAATCTGTTCCTACTTCCCACCTGGAATTTCCAACGGTTGCAACAATCCAGCGAGTTTCTGTTGATCGCTTTTGACTTGTTGACAGGTGGAACACCGGCTAACATATACAGAGATATCTCTTTTCATTGCCTTCCACCAGAAAGTTCGCTTGGGGTCATTATACATTTTACTAACCCCTGGGTGGATACTCAGTTTGGACTTGTGACTCTCATCCATTACTTCTCTTTTGAGCTCAAGATTGTCGGGAACACAAATTCTTCCTTTTAATCTTAGAACTCCTGCGCTATCCACTTGGAAACTGGAGACTTCGCCCCTTTGAATTCTTTTGATCATCTCTTTATTAAAACTAACGTCTTTCTAAAGAATAGATATTTTATCAATCAATGATGGTGTAATGATAATACTTGCGATGATCACATTCTTCCTGCTGAGCGCATCAACTACAACATTGACTTTCCCCGGAGTATATAAAATATCAAGATCATATGCCGCGAGAAATTCTAACCAATGTTGCTGCCTCATATTCAGATCCTTCTGGGTGAATAAATACTTCAATGATTGTTGATCAGTGTATAATTCAAATTTCTCACCTACTAGATAATGTCTCCATATTTTCATAGCAAACACGATGGCTAACAATTCAAGATCGTGAGTTGCATAATTCTTTTCATGTGGCTTCAATTGACGACTAGCATAAGCGACTACCTAGCCTCTTTCCATTAATACTACACCAAGACTTTCTTTAGAAGCATCTGTCTAGACTTTCAAGTCTTGATTGCCATCAATAATTGTTAACACTGGAGCAGTTGTCAATTTTAACTTCAGCTCCTGGAAAGCTTCCTCACATTCGGGAGTCCAGTTGAATCTCGAATGTTTCTTAGTAAGCTTTGTTAAGGGACTGGACATCTTCGAAAAATTCTTAACGAACTTCCGATAATAACTGGCTAACCCAAGAAAACTTCGGACTTCTATGGGTGTACGAGGCTGTTTCCAATTCTGGATAGCAGTGATTTTACTGGGATCCACTGAGATTCCTTCCTTTGACAGGACGTGACCAAGGAATTTTACCTCTTCTTGCCAGAATATACATTTGGAAAATTTTGCTTTCAAAACATTCTTTCTCGGAATCTCTAACACTTGTTCCAAATGTTTTTTATGTTCGCTTTCTGACTTAGAGAAGATCAGTATATCATCTATGAAAACCAGAACAAATTTATTCAATACTTCTCTGAATAACCGGTTCATTAGATCGACAAAATATGCTGGAGCATTACATAAGTCGAATGGCATAACTAACCACTCGTAGAATAAATCTGGACCTCTGAATGTTGTAAAGGAACACACTCTTCGGCAATACGAAGCTGATGGAAACCTATAGCTAGGTCCATTCAGGAAAATACTTGTGCGCCATTCAATCGATCCAACAAATCATCAATCCGCGGCAACGGATATTTATTCTTTAATGTCTGCTTATTCAGGTCACGATAATCCACACATAGTCTGAGAGTATGGTCTGACTTCGGGACAAATACCACTGCTGTTCCCCAATCAGAGAAACTAGGCCTGATCAGACCCTTCCATACAAGCTGTCGAGTTTGATCGTCTAACTCTTCTTTCTCCTTCAAGGTCATTCTTCGAATAGCGTGAAATATTGGCCTTGCATTCGGAACTAAAGAGATTTTGAAATCAATTTCTCTATGCGGAGGTAATCTAACCACTTCTTCGAACACATCCGCATAGTCCTTGACAACAGGAATATTTTCAATGTCGACTAAAATATTCTCCGGAACGACAGGAACAGGTTCTAATTAAGAAGGAGAAACATCTAAAGCTGACCAAAAATCTTTTCTATCAGAATTCGGGCCTTCACATGGAATGGTTACATAATTGCCTGATTTAATCTTCGCCCTTACGACTCTGTCGGCGCATTTAAACTCGGCTTCATATTTGATTAACCAATCCATTCCCAGAATCAGATCAAACTCTGTAAAATTCATGACAATAGAGATAGTAGGGAACCGATATCAGGAAAAAGAAACAGGAACCCCACAAACCCAACTAAGATCGAGGGAACCCCCAACCGGATTATGGACAGTCATCGGTTCTTTGAGCCTTTTCAAATTCAAATCCAGTTTCTTAACCGCATTCTTTGCAATAAAGCTTCGCGACGAGCCTGTATCAAACAATACTTTAACTGGGATGTTTTTGACAGTAAGCGTGCCTTCTAAAACATCTGGCCTTGCGGAACTAGCCGAGGGTTCAAAAGTTTCTGCTACTTCATTTATCTGAACTACTTCAGATTTCTTTGATAGTCAGCAATTTTTCGCATTATGACCAGCTTGATGGCACTTATGACATCCCCTATTCTCTTGAAGTTTGTCCTTCGATTTAAATTTATCCTTCATTCTTTCTTAAAGGGTCCACAGTTTGTCGCCAAATGCCCTGGCTTCTTGCAGTTATTGCATATTGCAGTCGTTACTGGTCCTTCCTCAGATATAACATTTTCCCGATTGAATCTAGTCTTTTTTCTGGACTCGTACTTTGTACTTGTTTCTGGGCTATCAGTTTCAAATTTCCTTTTGTTGCTAGAACTGCCTTCCTCTTCGTCGTCAAAAAGGCCGCTTATCTAGATTTTCATACTGATAAGCCATGTATATCATTTCAGAAAAAGGAAGCTTCACATGCCTCATTACACTACTTTGGTACTTTCTTTGGAGCCCATTAATAAACCTCGGATTCTTCCTCTTCGGAATTTGAATTAGATGAGGGGCAAAATGAGAAAATTCACTGAATTTCTTATGATATTCCGGAATGGTCATATCTCCATGTATTAGATAATAGAATTCATCACATAACCGCTCAGTTGCTTCTGGAGGAATAAATCTTTCACTGAAAATCTCTTTAAATCTATCCCAGGTAATATTACCTTCTGGATTATCCTTAATAATCGAATCCCACCAGAACAAAGCTTGTCTTTGTGTGCACAAGATGCCAGTAATCTTTTCTGGTCACCTCTTAGCTTTAAACCTTCAAAGATTTTCTCAGCACAATGAATCCAAGCTTGTGTTTTAATAATAGATTCTTCACCCAAGAATGGTACTCCACCCAGATTTCTATATTTCTTAAATAGAGCTTCTATATCTGGGTCTGTATTACTTCTTCTGTTTCTGCCACTCATTTTCTAGTGCGTCAGCAAATAGCAGACAAAGTGTCAGGTCAACAGAAAAGGAATTTTTAAAGCATAGAGACATATACTTGAATGTAAATGCATCTATTAGGGTGTATTTTATTTTGATATACTCATACCAGGACCTTACTGATCCTATCTGTGATGAGTTATTCGTCCTAGAACTCTGTTGGTTCCATTTCTGACGAGTTCGTTAATATGTTATATTCCTGAGATAAGATTAACCAAAGCTCTGATATCACGTTGTGACTACCCCAAACCCCCGTTCACGGTGGCAAGGGTAATCCTTGGAATATAACACAAAACCAGATAACAACAAAACAGAAATAAATAAATACACCGGATAATGTACAATAGAATACACTGGATAAATATAAACATCAGAATTACACAGTATACAGGATCATACTTAGCACAAATACAGTTCAACTTTACATAAAATGTCTACAGCGGAATCAAAACATAATATGTACAATAGGAGCTGAACAGCATAAAAAGAAAGAAATGATAGAATCCATCTTCAGCTCCAGCTATCCAGAAAGAGCCTGCTAAAACCTGAATACAAGGCTGCCCGTGTAGAAAAAGGGGCACCCGAATTTGCAAGTGAAACAAACTACGAGTCAGTCATGGGGCTGGTATGAGAAATCTACTTAACATACTTTACAATGAGGCCAATCACAGGACCACGCTGCTAACGCGGAATGGGTTTACTCCATCGGATTGCCAGTGCTTTAAAACAAGTAAATCATTTAAACATCGCAATGCTTTTTATAAAAATGAAACCATTATAAGACTCAGTTCCCATCACACAATGCAACGCAAACCGGAGGATAGATTTTTACCTTATAATGGCCAAAATATGCTTGATACGAGAAAAACAAATCATTTGATATTATTGCTAGTGTTTATATGTTTCAAAAACAATTTCAATCATAATTATAAATCAAAGGCGGCATTAATGCCCCATACCACTATGTCACCATATATAGGTATACAATCAAAACCGCACGATGTCGTATTTGGAAATTGGATTTCCGTCATGAACAAGGCAAGGGATAGTCCTTACCGCTTCGAGACGCTCTAGCCCATGTCTTAGGACCTAGACTCAGGTGGGCCCTTGGATCGTCAGGGCCGGTCCACTCGATGTGGATTAAAATGCCTGAACACTGCGTTTCCCCGCCCTATGGAGCGTCAACTGGTCATATCCGATCAAACCATCGGCTCCGAAGAGACCGAACTAACCGAGGCCTCGCTTTCCATCATCCACATAAGTAAAATACCCGGGCGTGTAAAACCCAAAGCACCACTCCTAGCTAGAAGGAAACGCATGTTCTCCCTGATGTCCTCTCCCGTTTCTGGCTCATACCGGGGTGTGAGGCTCGCGAAACAACGCTAAACACAAAGCTAGCTATCCAAAACCATGCTTTGATCATCAACCACAAAGCTCTGCTTTTCAACAAAAGCTTTGATCACAGCATCTCTGCATGCCACGTTGTCAATATACAACGTCAGACACACATCCATTTACAAGTTCGTTCTGGGTCTGAACGAAACCGGAGGCACCTTATACCTCGCACGTTCGTACAATCAACAAGTACGTCCGGACGGCAACCTCTTTAGCCTCCTTCAAGGTAGCTACTTCCATCGTGAGCATCAGTAGCACCCATCCATTTGATGTGAAGATCGTCGGTCTTGCACCGTCTTCATATCTTCGACTTCTAACCGTCGATCAATTATTTGAAATGAGAATTAACTCGGCCTTTTAAAATAATTCACGTATATTTAGAATTTCAAATCAATTAATTTCAATGTTAAATTATTCGGCATCAAAAATTCTGTTCTTTAATGTAATTTTCACGTCAAACACATTCAACCATCAAATATCCAATAAACCGAGTAAATTCTGTTTATTTCCATTCCATATCGTTTATAATATTTTATCACGATTTATCGCTATTTTATTCATTTAAAAATAGCCAATTTATATAAACGACGCTTCAAGCCATAACGCAGCTATGGCGCTGTTTTTCTTCAGACTTGATTTACACATATCTGAAAATCTAACCGTTGGATCTTTACAAATTTTATATCATTAGAAAGATCCTTTCAAAACGAATCCAATGGTTCCAATTTTGGGAAAATCCGACGATCAGATCTCCCGGTACAATCGTTTGAAGTTACGATTTCAAAATACGAACTGCAGCATCGTTATTCGATTTATTTTAATTATATTTTTATATATAAATATAATCGATTCCGACGCTGTTTTCATTCAGATTTGAATTAAACATTCTAGACAATCCAACCGTTGGATCTTTACAAAGTTGGTGTCGTTGGAAAGATATTTCCAAAGCGAACCTAACGAAATTAGTTTCGAGAAAATCCGATGGTCGGATCTCCCGCAATAATTGTTTGAAATCACGGTTTCAAATTATGAGCTGCAGCTTCGTTATTCGATTTAATTTAATTATATATATAAATATAATTCATTCTTCGATTTCAAAACCATATTCATTTCATATATGTGATAAAAATGATATTTTTATCCAACAGATATTTATTACAATACATCACTATTTTTAACAATTCATATATATAATAAAAATGTGATTTTTATTTGTAAAACAATTTATTTCAAAACACGATTATTTTATATACTTCATATAAATGATAAAAATGTGATTTTTATTTGTAAAACAATTTATTTCAAAACACGATTATTTTATATACTTCATGTAGATGATAAAAATGTGATTTTTATCGTACAACAATTTATTTCAAAACACGATTATTTTATATACTTCATATAGATGATAAAAATGTGATTTTTACTGTAAAACAATTTATTTCCAAACACGATTATTTTATATACTTCATATAGATGATAAAAATGTGATTTTTATTGTAAAACAATTTATTTTAAAACACGATTATTTTATATACTTCATATAGATGATAAAAATGTGAGTTTTATTCTTCAAACCATTTCTATTTCATTCATTCGACAAAAATGTTATTTTTATCGTTCAAAACATTCTATTTCATCATCACATGAATATATTTCAATACATGAAAATAAATCAAACATAGAAATATTTCAGAAAATTTTGGCAGCATAACGGCAGGGTAGTTAAAACCGGCACCGTCCCAAGTACGACTCCTCGCTCTACCTTAAAGCCTCGCATCTTTTAACAATGGGGATTTCAATATCTAGTTCATACGCAGACGAATTTTCCCATATACTAATCCTATTGGGATTTCAACCACAATCAATCATTTCTAATCAACAATTCATGATATTCACCAAATTTCACATCAACCAATAATCCAAACAATATCACAACCAATATATATCATCCATGGTCTGTGGACGAGGGGAGTATATATATAAATATTCGTATATAAATATATTTCGATTTCATTTCAATATCATTCAACGCATATATTACTTTTACAATGCATGTATAACTTATACATCGACCATACAACTTATACAACACTTTTACATGAGGTGTACAACGTTTATATAACTCATACATCGACTATATAATTTATACATCGTCATTTTAATATCGTTTATAAATCAGAAATCTCACATTAGGTTCCACTCCTCCAAAAATTGTAGAAGGCTCAAAAAAATATACTGTCTCTTCTAAAATGTAGAAGACGTCCGTACGAGTCCACTGTCTCTTGTTTCACTGGATTTCGACCACATAGCAAAAAGATATGATTTTTAGAGTTTTGCAACACTTAATAGTTTAAAAATCATTTTAAACCATATCAGGCCGTTACCTTATCCGATTGATTCAAAACTAGGTCACCAAATTCTGGCCAAACCGTCGCCCGAGGTCAAGATCAGTCGGCGCCACATGAATCTGCTCCGATATCCGCGCCAAGGAATCCCCACGCCGTTGAACTCGTCGGCGATCTGGAGGAGTGGTGGAGCGCTAAAGGTTCGGACTTTAGAGAGGTCGTGCTCGACGATGGAGCAACGATAGATGACGAGGGTGGTCTTGATTTGAAGAGGGAGGAAAGAGCTTTGAAAAATAGAACGGCAGCGAAGTGTAATGTTGCGTGGTGTGGCCGGAAAGTTTGAGAGAAGGGAAGAAGGGAGGGCCACCGTCGATTGTATAAAAAGGGGGGGTTCTGATTTTTAATGGAAAATTAAATAATGAATAGAAAAATATAATTGGCCGATATTTATATTAGTATGAAAATTAGGGTTTTCATAAACGAACACCAATTCAAACCCAACGACTGTCGCCCCTAGCTAAATACCCCCATTCCGAACACAATGGGATATGTTTCGTAAGCCAATTCGACTGTTACAGTCAGTTATTCTTCAAATTAAAGTATAAAACATTTAATTTTTGATTTGAATGTACATTTTAATTCGCTGGGGCCACATACTGATTCTAAAAATTCCAGAAAATAAACCTAGCTATGTTAGGACGATACGGTCCCAACAAAACTGATTTCGTCGAATTCTGAGACCGATTGAAAAATGGCCATTTTCTGGTCGATCCAATTTAACTAAAATCAACCAAACACATTTTCCTTCGCCACGCTCACATATTAACTTCCAAAATTATGGAATTTGAAACCTAGCAAAAATTTGACATCCCGGATCCAACAAAAGTGGTTTCGTCTAATTCTGAGGTCGTTTGCAAAATGGCTATTTTCACGGGCTATATATATTCTATAGCGACCTTTCTGAAAATTCATTTGGCCATAACTTTTGATTCCCGCTATGAAACTTCGATTTTTCAGATTCGTTAGAAAGATATTCATAAACGGATTTAAATATTTTTGGTTTCACTAAAATCCATTTTATTTTGCACCCGGTATAGTCAGTCAAAGTTCGAATTCAAAATTTGAAACTGCCGCGCCATTTCAGGCCTTGTTTATAATTAAAAAAAAAATATTTATTTTCAAACATCGATTCAAACATACTTTTCATCGTTATTATTTAAAATAATTTATTCGAAATATTTAAAATCCAATAAATAGCCAAATTAAATTTTTTAAACTGGTTCTGATTTTTCGGGTTGTTACATTTTAATAATTGATCAAGAATAGAGTATAATACATATATACAAATATATTATATACATGTATTTTTATAGGCTCCACTTTATCTAATTCATCCCTTTTTTGTGTATTCCACATAAAAACGTTTATATTTGATAAGCTTCAAATATGCATACATTTGGATTCAAAATAGAACCCAAACCTAATCAAATTATGAATCAAACCAATTCTAAACCCTTTCAGGTTACAATCAAATATTTAGACATAAGGATAAATTACATAAAGTAGGAACACACACCCTTTTTTATTCTTAATTCAATATTAAGACCAAGTTCCATAAACCTAATAAATCGACAATTCTTGAGCAAAACATAAAATAGGGGATTTGGAGGTATTTGTATTGATGTTATCGTTTTGCCAAATCCTCTTAGGAATAATAATCAATATGTTAATCTACAAAAAAATAGAGTATGCGTAAGAAACACAATATTCCACTCACAGATTTAAAAGGAAGAACAATAGGATTCTTACTGTAGATTCAGATCTGGATTCAGCCTTCGTGATAAATGTGCTCCAATCCTTCTCATATATATAAGAATCATCTTTAGAATCTTATGTATATATAAAACTAAATTATAGAATTATGTTAAAATCTTTATGAATTTAGATTAGAGAAAAGATAAGAATAGAGGTTAGAGGAATAGAAGAGAAATTCCTAACCTTTCTGAAATCAACAATGGCAGAAGGATAATCTGGAGATGGAGATAGAGAGTGGCTAGGGTTTTAGTTGTAAGGTCTAAGGGTCTATATATAGTTGCTTGTGTAAGCTTAGGCCGTTGGATTATTTAGATATAATCATGGTCATCCATTTCTATATACTAACCCTAAAAAGCCTAACCAAACCCAGATTTATCGGGTGTTCCAGCCACTAGACGGTTGACCCACCCTATAGAAGGGACCCCTTCTAGGGGGTGGTCGACCTCTTGGTCACTGAAGTTCCCAATGAACATAATTGCGGCTGAGGTGTTTAATTAAATAATACATTACTTTATTTTCTTTATACCTTACCATGTTTACAATATTCTCTGTCCCATCTATCTTATCTTCTATTTGAAATTCAAACTCATCCGTATTTATATTATTTATTATATATTTTGGATATATATATTATTCATCTGATTATATATGTATATATATACACATTTTTGCGCTTTACTATCCTTTTCATTTTCTTGTAACTTCTTTATACTTTCGCTGTTTTCAGCATATTATATATGAAAACGATTCAGAATTTCACCATGAATCCAAATAAAATATTTTCGTAGACAAATTCTTAAAGCTACAAAATCTCTTCTTCCAACCTATATGTATTTTATTATTAAATTGTTTATTTCTATTAATTATTAATATTTATATCTTTAGGCATATTTTACGGGGTGTAACACTTTCCCTCTTAAAAGAGATTTCGTCCCGAAATCTTTCCAAGTGAGAAAAATCACAGCTCGCTCTAACAAACATGTCATACACCTAAGTTAATATTTAGCATTCAATAAACATCCATGACTAGACGTGATCATGTACTACAGACATGCTATAGTGAGCTCAGTCCTAGCGTGTATGTGTAGTAAGTGATGTTGAATGTATGCAAAACACCTTGACATGCATATAATTTCTACATGAGTGCTCGGTGCATTTGTGTTGCAAACATCTCCTACCATCCAATCTAGCAACCACAATGCAATCATATAATCTTAAATTTTCAAGAAAGGTTACAAAACTTTTAAGTTTTCACGCCTACTCTCGAATTTTCTCCTAGTTGTACCCGAACCAATCTAATAAATAATGCAATGTCTTAAAATCCCATGCTCCAGAATATCTACAGTGGCACAAGATTTTTTCTTTGTCTCCATTTCTTGATTAGGCCCTACCAAAATTTGCTACACTATGAAGATATCTAATTAAACATAAAATCGTTATGGGCTCTTATCCTCAATAATATCTTTTATCCCTATAACCTCAGGAAAACCCAAAATATAATATCGAATCTCTATCCATCACAAGCTACCTAATTAAACTAAACTTTTCTCCAAAGTCTGACCACAAATTCGGTTCGAGTAGAAATCTATCAAATGTTATCCCATCAACACTTAGTATTTTAGATGGCATCCTTGAAATTCTTCAAGAGCAACCACTAGTTACCAAAACGGTAATTACACTACACCTAAAAATATAAATATTATACGTATTACCTAAGAGATATAAGAAGCAACTCTTCGTCTCATTCCGAAAGCTCTAGTTGCCTTCAGTTTGTCCTTTAGTCTTCGAATGAGATGTAACTCAAACTAAAAATTTCTTAAACCAAATTTTCTAAAAGTAATGTTCTAGCCTATACTAATAACTAGAATATTTTCCTCTACTCTAATTTGCTGGAATTTAAACTCCAAAAAAAGATCTTTTGTTATAATTTCCATAAATTTGCCCAAACGGCGATATTGACATTAAATTACAAGGAATGGATACTATCTTAATTTGAATGGATAATGTAGTTCTTCGTGCAAGCACAAAAAATTACACATCACACTCTTTTTTGTTTTATTTATATCACTTATAGTTTCAAATATATTCTTTTTATGAAAATGACAAAAGGCTAATTTATAAAAATTAAACAAATATCCTTAAGAAAACCAAAACACGGTCATATCTATTAGACCAAAAAAAATGACACTAACACCCAAAAAGTTTTATTTTGAGCATAAGATATGAAGAAACAACTGAAAAAGCAAGAAATAGCAAGACAACACCATTTTTATAGTGGTTCAGCGTTAACGAGCCGATATCCACTTCATAATCTCTCAATAATATCGGAATATTAAAGTTACAACAAATGAGATTGTCATAATCCCTAATACAACACTTTTTTTGTTGATTATTTCGAATTACAATCATATATATCATTTATATTTCGAGAATACATTTGTTGGAAGCTATGGCTGAGATGCTCCAAGCTTCACATGGTAAAAAGTCAATTAATTCTCTTTGAAATGGTGTATTTATAGGCTGGTAGGTGCCTGAGTCGAATGGGACACGTGGCGCTCGACCCGGGGAAGTCGGATGTAGTGGAGAGACAGTTATATGGAGATAGTGGACCAGGTCATGGACACATGGAACAAATCCCGCGTCTTCAGGAGATGGTGGGAGAGTGGAAGAAGTGACAGTTGTTGGAGGTTCGGGTCTCAATTGACTTGACCTGGGATCTCATTGGACTCAGGGTTCCCATTCAACTCGGAGCTCCCATTCGACCCAGACTTCATGTACCCTCTTCTTTGACCCGAGACTTCGTGTACCCTCTTCTTTGACCCCGGTATGTTCTTAATGTTGGTAGGCTTAGACGAGCCCAAAGATGATTGTACCGGAGGTTGGACCAGTGGTGTTTAAGCTTTTCTAGACCTATGCTCGAGCCTTGATTTGTTCTGTCAATGGTAGCTCATAGGGTGACGGTCTTACTAAAAGGTTGGCCAATATTTTGCCCTCCAAAGCACATCGTGTGTCAGACGGGATGTGCTTTGAATAAATCAAGCCGTGTTTCTTTGCAATGTCATTCATCCTTGAGAAGGCATTATCGAATTGTTGTGTCTTCTTGGGTAGTTCTGTTACTTGGACCTTTTCCTGCATAAATAGCTTGCCATGTATCACATTGGTTTCATTGGTGCTTATCAGGCCAAAGCCTATAGTGGGAATAGTCGAGATGATCAAGTAATCATTTAAGCCTCGTTGGGTCAAGATGTCGAATTCTTTCATTATAAGTTGTGTTGGATCATTGGCTCCCATGTATGATTGCACATGTACAAGTCATTCTCAAGCAATGTCGTCTTCTTGCGCAAGTCAAGCGCGTAGTCGAGTCAGACCTTCGAAGAAATCCATGATCACTCCGTATCGCGTAGTAGTCTAATGATCGTGTACGAGTTAGTACAAGAAATTGTTGAAATCATGAAAGCCAATACCTGGTATAATCATAAAATCGTAAAGTAGTACATAATTTGACCCACTTTCCATTCAGTACATTTGTGATTTAAGTCATTGAGGTCACGCTTGATCCATAAGTTGGCTCGCTTGAACGAGAAAGACAAATTATGTCATAGTCCAGAGATATAGTGTACATGTTTTGAATCACCCGCTAAGTTAGGGTCATGTTCAAAGTTAGTCTGTGAGTCGATGCTCGTGCTACCAATGGCAGTCGAGGTTAAGCAAAGTCAGTGGTTATGGCCCCAGCGTCGGTGGGGGTTGGGCCAAGCCAATCGAACATCCAATCCTGAATCCTGTATACTTTTTGTCATTTTATCAGGTTAAAGTTGCAAGTTTAGAAATCTTAGCTGACCCAAGTTATTTAATACCCTCTCTCGAGTCAGTGAGAGTTAAAGTTGAATATGCAAATGGTCGAATCACATTCGCTTTGGTATCGTCCCTTCACTTCAGTCAGAAAGTGAGGATTGCCTCATTGAGCATCAGTGAAAACTTACTTACTCTCATCGGATTAGTCATGGAGTTGAGTAATCTTGTAAAAATGAAGCAAATGAATGTCGTTACGGAGTAAATCGAGGCTGCTCATGCTTCAGCATAGTTCGAAATGGTCACCACAGTCTTCTTGGGTATATTCCTCATGCTTGGTTCCATTGAGCTTAAAATGATTGTAGATTTGATCACTAGAATTGGTTCTCTCTGGAATTGCACATTCCTGCCATTATTTTCTTCGGCTTTTACCTTGCCCTTATCACTTCCAGAGAAGGACAACGCTTCATTATTTTTCATGGAAACATCAAGAACTTCAGTCTCGATGTTAGCATCCTCAGGTCGCAAGAATCTATCTGCCTCATAGTAGAATTCACCAAGAACTCTGGACCAATTTTATCATAGAAAGATTTTGAGGTATGTTTTATACAAGATGTTGGATATTGCAGCTATAAATATCATAGATGGTTCTGGTCGATTCACCAATGCCACTGCCGCATTAAACCATTCCAAAAATGAGAGCATGGTCCCCTCGAACCTCTGCTTGATAGATGGGAGATAAATTATGCTTTGGGTCGAGCGATGTGTATTTTTGACTGCTCAATGAAGTGTGTGACCAACGCGTTCCAGTGGTTGATCATTTAGATGCAAGCTGCCAAAATCGTATAGCAGCAATGTATGTCAAGAATAGAGGGAAGCACTTAGTCATGACGTTGTTCGATGCCAATAACACTTCCATGTGGCGCATCCAGTGCACGGTAGGATCAATCTTGCTATGGGTAGCCTCCAAAGATGATAGTTTGAAGTCCGGGGGATTGAGGAAATCCCTAATGTCCTATGTGAATGGGATATGATTGATGTTATCTATGTCATCTTAAGATATGTCGCTTCTGGTGAAGCATCGAATAATGTTGGTCATCTGACCTCCGTCTCCGAGAAGTTGTTGTCATTCGTCTAATTCAGGTCAGGTGCCCCTAGCATGAAGTCCTGAAGTGGATGGAAGCCGGCCTTGGGCATCTTGGGGCATCTTGGTTCCGCATATGCAATAGCCATCAATCAAGCTTCTGGGTGACGCGTATTCATTGAATGTACATATGGTCTGGCACTTGTCATTTAATTCTGGATGATGATATGTTACTCGAATGTATGCGCGTTAACCTTGAGAAGTCGTCCTTTTGGCTATAGTCTGCGATACAGCGGAACTCTTAGGATAGTAAATGTCCATATAGTCGTTGGGTAGTTGAATCAAGCTTTTCTTGGCTCGCATTCCTCATCCCTAGTCATTGGGACTTGGCTGTGTAGTATAATTCAAATCCATGTCTTCTCTGAATTCATATGCCCACATCAAGTTAGAGTTGGATGCAAAATGATTTATTGGTATTCAACCCATGCTAATCTCTAGTATCCTATCAAGCCTCTGAGGATCGGAGTTAGATGGTGAAAAGTCAGACCGTAGTCACCTTGAGTGCTCCCACTTGCCCTTTGCATCAAGGGAAAATACAAAGACTAAATGTTTATGCTACATCAAATAAGCATATGAGATAAGACAGTCAATCCAGATCTAGTTTTATGTGAGCCTTCCAGTCGGGAAGTTGGTTGGGACTAGCAAATGGGCGTTCACTCTGCATCCGTTTCGTGGTCCTCAAGAGGCCTGTCAGGATTAAAGCATGAGTTAGATACAGACAAATAAGTTATGCTGTTTACAAATACTTTCAATAATTATGTCCATAATTCGAGGGTAACGCCAAAAGACGGGTGGTTGGATCATACTCCTTTCTAGGCATGCATTCATGAAAAAGAGACATTGCTTTCAAAAATTTAGCGATTGTGTTATCCAAGTGCCCGAGCCATTGCATTTTCCATTCAATGTACTCGCAAGGTTGAACTTGTCATTACACTTGGGCTATAGTCAGTCATGCATGGGCATGTGTGCCTATTTGAGATATCACTCTCAAGGCCCCCTTTCGGTCGTCGCCTTAGGTCATGTGATATGTTATTGAGCATTCCACTCTCAAGGACTCCCTTCGGTCATTGCCTTGAGTCATGTGGGAAGTTTAGCATTAGGCATTGGCATCAAACCTTCGAACGGGACCCGTTATTGGTGTATGCGAATGCGGCCTCATGTTTATGCTTTGTATATGTGCATGAACCTGCAATTCAAATAGAATAATTTTCTTAGTCTTACAAGCTACTAAGTCGATCTTCAAGTCACAAGCAATTTTAGCTTGAAATGGAAACATGTTAAGTGTCAATCTATCAAGCATAGAATGATTAAATGTCAAAGTATCAAGTGTCTTAGTCTAGAGGTATAATGTCTATAGCCCCCATTTAATTTTGAATCACGAGTTGCGTTTGAAACATGTTCTAAGTTAATTTATAAGTTTATGTTGTGCCCCCAGCATCGGTGGAAACCAGGTTAAGTCATCTGGATGTCCGGTCCGTAAGTCTTTTATACTCTTATTCTTGGTCAAAGGATATCGAAGTTTGTGTGGATATCGTAGTGTCGTCCTTTATACACTCCCTTCGTTAGTTAGGTTTAGAGTTGTGAATGTCGTGATTCGTTCTTTATACTCTCTCACAAGTCATAGGAGCTAGAGTTGTGGATGTCGTTATCCATCCTTTATACCCCTCCCTTTGTCAGTCAGGGTAAGATTTAGGGATCGAGTGGTATTAAATCTTGGCGCACCCATCACACTCATCCTGAGTTTATACTACTATCCAAGCTATGAGGATTAGAGTTAGTTCGGCAAACAGTCAGGTCACATTTGCCTTGGTGTCGTTCCCTTTTCCTCTGCGTCAAAGGCAAAGATCATCTTGAGGGTGGTCGGGTCACATCCATGTTGAGTTTATACTCGCCCCATCGGAAGCGTGGGAATGAATTAAAAACATCACTGGGAGAGCGGTTGAGTCATACTCATCCTCATCTTAACTTTTCTTTTTTATCCCAACGTCAAAGGAAAAAGTTATCAGGTGGATAGTCGTGTAATGTCCAAACTGAATTCTTCCCATCGTCTCAAGGGCATAGGCATTGTTCCAATGAATGTTCGGCTAACATTCATTTTATTGTCATTCTATTTCTTCTACATCAAGGGAAAAAATTCATTGTGCAATTCATAGGATCACACCTTTGTCACCATTGTGCTCTTCCCATCGGATCAAGGATGGAGTCATCGATCTGTTGGGTGGTCGTTTCACACTCGAATACATCTCTATGTCTTTCCTGGATAATCGAAGGCTATAGACTGAGGAGGACTAATTTGTATGACCATGCATAGATAGCACATGTCGAACTCATGTACGTTTATCTTCTTGCCCCCTACGTCAAGGGCAAAAAGCCAATAGATGACTGATCGAACTCCATCTATGTCAGATCACTGGCATCAGGCCAAAAGTAAGCATGTGAACAGTCGAATCTTGTTCATCAAAGCTTTCTGTCCCCCCGATCAAACTATTGAAGTTCTGATTGGTTCCAAACTCTCGGTACTTGCATCATAATTTGAAGTTCTAATTGGTTCCAAACTCTGGGTGCTTGCATCATTCATACACAAATTTACCCGAGTTAGTCATGTTGATAACTCCGGAAGCATGTAAAGCTAAGATACATGAATAAAAAGTAAGCATGTTGATGGGTGGTGTTGCCTCCTCTATTTGGATTAATGTAATCCGATGGTGTCGAGTGTAGGATCTAAACATATGTAAGGTCGAATCGCATTCATTTGGAGTTGGATTCTGACTTTGAAATGCAGAGATCGATGCACAATTGTCTTGATGTCTGCCACGCATGAGCCAAGGAGTGGATGGTCATATTAGGTCCACCTTGAGATATACAACTTCCTTAGATGGAGGGCATGATTATGTGAACTAGTAGCTCTGTTAGGCTCGTTAAAGCAGTGATCTGTAATTATGCATGCAGGTATTAGAAGTTTGAGCGTTACCAGACTCTAGGTACCTACACCATTCGCACATAAATTCATATGAGTTAGTCATATCAATAACTCACAAAGCATGCAAATATAAGAGACATGGTTAAAAAATAATCCTATTCAAGGGGTGAGTAATGTTCTAAGTGAAAATGACATTGCATATTCTTTGTCAATCCATTTTGCTTCATCCTGTCTCAGCTAGGAGATGACTGCTAATTTTTTTTTGCTGACGAAGGATATCTTTTCAGATTAACATGGGCCAGCAGTCCTAAGAATGCATAGACCTTAATAGTGGTCTTGGAGTGACAAAGGCAATTATGCAGACTCTAATAGCGTAGGATGAGATTGTGTTTCCTTTGAATCACTTTCTTGCCCCCACGTCATGGTAAGGGATGAGGGTCAGATAATCAGATCAAGACCGCTAATAGTTTCAATCTTAGCTTCTCAGTGCTAGCATGGTAATCGATGAGAGAAAAAAAATCCATATTTGTAGGAGCTTATCCCTTTCCATGTTAGAAAATGGGATACGGGGGCTAGGAAGATAGACATGCCTCATCCATTCATAGATATGCCTTTGACCTCACGTCGGGAATAAGAGTTGATGCACAGACAATCAATCATCATCCAGGCTTAAGTGTTGCAGATCCTTGACTTGCTAAACATCGGGAAAGGCTAGAGTAGTCAGCCATACATTGGATTCAAATGCGTTCATGCCAATCAACAATGTATCAACTTTGGATTAGATAATGAAACCATAAGCAAAACGTCTTATTATTTCCGAGTTGCCCCCCTGTTTGGAGCGTAAATCAATCGATAGGCGGTCAATGGAGAGAGTCGAATTGGAGTCTTCACATTCTATTGTCAAAAATGGTAGCCACCAGAAGTGCCATTCGTGTACGTCTTCAATCAAGCGAGAGGTCGGTTAATGCTTTTGAAGCAGTTTTCAATGTAGTGAACTTACCAATGAGATTTGTCGATTTTCAGGTGGTCATTACTCATTCAGGAACATCATTGGTTGCATTGGCGAAGTCTATACACCATTTGAACCTTAGAAAAGGGGTCTGTCAGGAAACAATCTTTCTCGCGTATACTGTTGTGGTTAGCATATTGAATCTGCTCAGGAACTCCTCACGTTGAACAACATCGGTAAACAGGGGTCATTGCTCTAGGATGAATTCCAGTCATCGCCATTTTGTTGTTGACATTATGGGACTAACCACTGAGCCTTAGTGACTAATATTGGCCATTGCGTTGTGGCTAGGGTTCAGGTTGAAATTCAGGGAGTAGCTGAAAAATATATATTTTCCAAAAATGACCCTGTCTTGAGTCGAACCTATCTTCAGGTCGCGTATCGAACATGTCTTCAGTTCGTAGTTCGAAGATGTCTTTGGGTCAGAACGGTAAAGTCGACTTGATATTGTTCATTTTAATCCAGAGGCATGTTCAACTCGGAGGCATATTCAATCCGATCAGGTAGGCTTTTCGACCCGACCTAGAGGCAATGCAGGGCTTCGCTTCTAGTCTCTGTTAATTTATGTTTGTTGTCATTCGAAGGCCTAGAGTGGCTTTGACGTCCGGTGTCCACCATTGTTGCGAAGTCCATAAACATGATGAGATTGTTGGATACGTAAGAACTGTAGGAATTTTCCTTTGGACTGGGCGATCCAAACAGTGGGTAAAACTCCTAGATGTCAAAAAATCTTCAATTCTCATTGAAAACACCAATATGTTATACCAAAAAATGGCACTAATACCCAAAAATTCGTGTTTTCGACATGAAATACGAAGAAAAACTGGAAAAAAGTGAGAACTAGCAAGACAACACCATTTTTATAGTGGTTCGGCGTTAACGAGCCTACATCCACTTCATAATCACTCAACAATATCATAATATTGAAGTTATAACGAATGAGATTGTCAGAATCTTTAATACAATGCTCTTTCGTGGATTATTTCGAAGTACAATCATATATATCACTCATATTTCGAGATTATAGTTGCCGGCAGCCATGGCTGAGTCGCTCCAAGATTCACATGGCCAAAAGTCCCTTAATTCTCTCTAAAATGGTGTATTTGTAGGCTGGTAGGTGCCCGAGTCAAATTGGACACGTGGCGTTCCTAGAGATAATGGATCGGATCATGGAAATGTGGCACAAATCATGCGTCTTCAGAAGATAGTAGGAGAGTGGAAGAAGTGGCAGCAGTTGGAGGTCTGGGTTCCATTCGACCCGACCCGGGTTCCCATTCGACTCGGGGCACCCATTCAACCCAGAGCTCGCATTTGACCTAGAGCTCTCATTTGACCTAGAGCTATGTTTTTACTAAAATGTGGTCTTCGACCCACGCTGTGGCTTCATTCGATCCAAGATAGAACCCTATTCAAGCTAAGGTAAGTAGGAAGGATTTCCTTTGACCCAAGACTTCGTGTACCCTCTTCTTTGACCCCCAGTATGCTCTTAATGTTGCTGGGCTTAGACGAGCCAAAAGATGATTGTACCGGGGGTTGGACCAGTGGTGTCCAAGCTTGTCCAGACCTATGCTCGAGTCTTGATTGGCTCCGTCAATGGTAGCTCATAGGGTGATGGCCTTGCCAAATGGATGGTTAACATACTCAAACTAAAAAATTCTTATTCTCATGCTTCAAGTTCTTATTCTCGAGGATGACATTCTCTAAGGCTAAAATTATTTTTCACTAAATATTCCAACAGTCACCAAACCACATACTTCTTCCTTGTAGGCTATAAATCTAATTCCTTCGTTAACTTCCAAATCCCATAAATTGTAGATTACTGTGCTAAGTATCCCCATAATAGCCTCTCTTACTCGTTTATCTTAAAATTTAATAAGGGCCTCAAATCCCAAGATCGCAGGCAAAAACATGGATTTATTACTTATATCACTTTATACACTTATCCAATCAATATGTGGGACCATTACCGAACACAACCAAAAAATTTCCTTTTTCGAAGTTTTATCCTCAGTTATATGGTTTAAATGATGCCAAGGTCTAAATGCTTTTATTACAATTCCTTAAGATGCCAATCCATCCCATTAAAATTTTCTAGTCTTTCTCATAATTATGGTCCATCCTATTCTAAAAACCGGACTATTCCATGAATACTTACTTAACTTTTTCAAGCTCTTTCAAGCTTGAAAATATATCCATTTTCTCTCAATCAACTTATCTCTTAAATCTAACCTCAAATTCCTCTTTTGATCTTGTTAATTAAAAATTTATTACCTATTAAATTTGTAACTATTATCTATGAATTGTTCCTTGAAATCACGACTTACGGTAAGTTATACTACACTTATATATATATATATATATACGCACACACACGCACACACCAATCATTAGATACAGATATAAACATACTAATTCCTAGACTAAATCATTTAGGGCAATCTAATTCTCAACCAACCCTTGATTGTTGAAACACTATACCTCCCCATCCTTTCGAATAGAAACCTCTGGGGTTGACGTTAAAATTTCCAGATTAGGTTGTGTAATTTATCCTTACTTAATCCTAGAACCTAATTAGCTACCCTTATTACTCTAGAGTTATCTGTTTTTATAAGGTGAAATGTTAGTGATTACACAAGATATATTCTTTTCTGAATACAAGTATATCCACGTTATCTTTCAGGTTTGCATAAACTCAAAAATAGGTACTTAATATCCTATTAAAAGCTAATATACTAAATTTTTGTGAAGATTCTAGTACTTACTGTACTCAATGTCAATACATGTTTTGTTCTAATAAGACATCCTTTATTTAGGTTTTATTCCAAAATGTTATAATACGGATTCAAATGCATCTTTTCAAATGTTAACTTAAATGTTTAAAAAAAGAGCAGAAATACCTTTTCTTTTTAAACACTTGACTTTATTAATTATTAAATGTCAGCCATTCTTACATTGAAAATGGTCAATTTAACTTTTTAACAGATAATGAAACAATTTCTCATTGTATTTTAGAAAATAGGATTCCAATTGATATTCAAGACTGAATTATGTGGAAATTAAGTTTCAAAAAGGTCTAATGACATTTATTGCTAAATTTTCCAAAATTCATTATTTCTTCACACAATAACACTTTAAGGCATTAATCAAGGTTTGTGCATCTTTAAAATAAAGCTTAATAACTTCTTTCTTTCTATACAAAACGTTTTAAATAAATGCCCTATTTTAAAGTTATAACATTTATCAAATGTTCATAAATCCTTGATTTAAGAGCAAAATAGCCTTTCTTGTTTTAATACTTATTTTCTATTTGTGTTCTTAATGTTAGTCTTTAATATTCTTCAAGTGACAAAAAATTTGAGATAAATGCTTTTCTTTAATTGAAAACCAATCTTTCATAATCCAACATTAAATTAAGTAGCAATTTAGCCCCTTTTACATATTCATTTCTATATCCTCAATTTACGTTGTTATTGCCAAACTACCTTTTAAAACATTAATTCAAGACTGTATCCATTTTAGTAGTATAGTTTAAAACCTTTAATGTCATGTACATATACTCTTACCAAATCCTTTAGTTATGTGTTCTTGAATTTAGGAAGTCCTCAATTACTCATCACATTTTGTTTGCACAATGAGAGTACTTTTCAAAAATTGAATTTAATAGTCATAAATAAATTATAAATTGCTAAATTAATTTATTGGAGTAGTCTTTTACCATTTGTTCTACTCCTGGTATTACAACCCATTTCCTCATGTACTCTTTATTATATGAGAATTTTACCATATTAAATTCTACCCAAATTTTAGTAAATGAGTTTACTATTCATCCTTTCTCAAATGAGTATATTTATGGCATTTATCCTACCAACTTTTATATATCTTCTTTTACTTCTGATGAATGTCAAATTTATTGTCATAACTTGTATAGGATTTTTAGAAAAAGAATCTTTTCAAATTTATTTCAATTTTAAAAGTTTGCTAAATCAAGGCAATGACAATTATAAATTTTCCATTGTGATTGTTTACTGCTTGATACTTATAATTCTGTAACGGCCCAAGGATTTTCGGCCCCGAAAATCGACATAAATACCTTTACCGTAACTCATGCCGACCTTCCAAACACCGAAAACACTGGAACGTTATTAGAAAGAATTTAGAGGGTGAGATAAGAAAGAAAGAAATATTAGAATAGAAGAAGAAGAAGAAACAACACAACACAGAGTCTCACATCGCAGCGGAACAAAATATAATACAGAAATAAATCTTTATTGAGAGCTTTAAAAAATACTTACAATATCAGAGTACATCACACAATGGGACAGTTATAATCACCTGTTCCCATATACAACACACAGTGGAATAGTAGCTATATAATATCGTATGTCTGAACATCTCCAGCTCGTCTCTGGACTTCATAGCATTCGATAACCTGAACCTGTACACCCCGGGCTAACCCGAGCATTTACAAAACACCGGATCAGTCTGGTGAACCAGAGTGAGATAAACTCGCACAGTATTAAGGGAGATCATCCAACTTGATTTTAAAGTTAAAATCCTTTTGAAAGAAAAAGATAATCGTAAGACCAAATCCACACATAAATACGGACGGTCTTTACCTTACGATAACCCAAAACATTTTTGAAATCAATATGTTTTCTGATATTATAATAATGTCTAAATACAAGTAAATAACAATCTAGTGGAACGCTTGGATTTCACGCTCCACATATAGTATACAATCAAAACCGCGGGCGCTTATTGGAGATTGGATTCCGACTATGACAAAGTATGGGACCACCTGCCGATAGTGTATCTCTAGAGGCGAATACACTAGGTTCAACAAGAACGACTTGCAACCCGGCCCACGCATGACCGACCACTCATTTCGCTTGAGTGTATCGAATGTATATCACCAACGGTTGGGCTCAAACCACCGTTTCCTGAAAAGGGACAGCATTGAAATAGATTAAAGAAACAAATAGGAATTTCTCTAGATAGGGGATTATACACTCTAATGGGAGCGACCCACATAGCCATGCTGCCTACCCGATTTCTGTCATTTCCCGATTGGTGAGGCTTGAGGTTTAGATTAACCTTTGAAACATCTGGTCATTATTTACTTTGAATGTCACATCGTCAGATCCGCCAGATATCACTAATTAACGTCCACAAAAATACTGTAGTTAGAAGCTAAGAGAACGGCTATTCTCCGCCAACAACTATAGCACGTTTAAAGAAATCAACGTATGTGACCCTTTGGAAATACGCTGTCAGACATCCGTCTATACAGGTCATCCAGGAACAGGATGAACCGAAGGTACTCTCCTATCGCATCCCATATTGGAATCACCCCATGGATCAGTAACGAGAAGTCCTTGCAACCCGTAGATTCCAACCACGACAGAATCACAACTTATCTCTGCTTATCAGGCAAAGAATATTAGTGGTTCTTACGTTTATGAAAATCCACGGTCTTCAATGCTCCATCTCGATCATCTTCTGATGTCTTCACGTATTTGTTGGTTGGAATGGTTTTCGAATATAAATTCGATCCCGGTCTTTCCATACCAACAATCGTATTGGAAAGATTTGATAGTCGGTGATTTAACTATCAAAATAAACAGTGATTCAATCATGACAATCCAATGAGTTCACTGATTCAGTATTCAGCATCACTTGGCCTTTTAATTAAAACAAACCAATTCACTTCTGTTTTAATTAAAACTTCTAACTCGTTTAATATTTAAAAATACGATATTTGAATTCTTACTTAATATACTAACGTTCTCAAAAACCATTACATATTAATACTTAATGAAATACTTATAATCATATTAAATTCCCACTGAATTCTCCTTTCAAAACATTTATTTCATTATTCTTTATTATTTAAACTTGGGAAATCCACAAACTTATTATCCGTAACCAAAATTACGAAATATCTTTTATTCTGTTCTTGAAAGATAACTAATATTTATTTGTATAAAATAAAACTCAACCTTACATTTATAAATTTCCTTTACTTCGTATATTCCCCAATTTTTCACCAAACAACGCATTATTATTTCTCTAATGGAAATAATAAATTATCACTAACCTCTTTTATGATTACCACTAATATCATCTTCAGATAATCCTGATGTTGTTCAAGTTGTGGTATTTTAATTACCTCTCAGACCTTGATCAACAACGTTCTTATCCTCAGATAAATATAAGTTGTAATCAAACCAATATTTTATTCCAGTCTCAGAACAAATTCCATTATAAATTGGATTTGGTTATACAATCCCACGACCCACTTCTTTACCCAAATTCACTTTTACCAATCTCTTTTCAAATCTATTCGACCATTTCCCACTTTTACTTAATCCCATTATTACGTAACATTAATGTAAAATTAACACTTTAACACTTTAAACATCATTTATCTTACTCTGGTTTAATATAAACCATTTTATCCCAATCCCCTTTGACTTAATTCATATAATTAAGTAAAATTTATTTCAAGCTATCGTATTCGCTTGAAATTCCTTTTATAACTTCATTATAAAAATTTGGGTTTTGAATATAAAACCCGTACATAAACTCCTTTCGCCATTCAACTAGATTTCATTGTAATTGCAATACCCTTTTTAAATGAATTTCAATTAAAAAGTAATTCCCTAAATTATTATTAATTAATATAATAATTTACTTCGATTATTAACTACTTTAGTAGTTAATATTTTTTATTTAGAAAAATAAATAATAAATTCCTCTTTAAATATCTTATTAAAATTTAAACAATATTCATTTAACCATTTTATTCAAAATGCACTAATTTAATCCCTAATTAAAAACGATCGATATAGTCAACTCAAAGCACGGTTATCCCATTAACCGATTCCAATTCGTTTACCCTTTAAATTAATTAATAATATAATTAATTTAAATAATTCCCTTTAATTATTTCTTAATAAAACAATATCCAAATTTAACCGTTAGGTTAATTCCTCTTCATTTGTTTATAAATCTGATTGACATCAGAATTTACTTTATATAATCAATTAATAATTAATTATAAATTAATTAAATAAATAGTAAATATTTATTTTCTTTTTACAAACTTAATTTCAATATAATTTAATTCAAAATCAATATCCAGTTGTAAAATAAATTTTATAAATTCATCTCTGTCGATTTGCCTAATGGTAAATCAACATTTGTAAAACAATTGATTTCATATGCCATATGTTGCCAAATACTTAACCAATACCGTCCATTGGTTTAAACTAAACATATGTTAAATTTTCAGTCAACAATCACATCAATCATCCAATCATGACATTTCATATATGGTAATTTGAAAATAAATAATATATTTGAGGAATCTCGTTGGATCCCTCCAACTTGTTTGTCCCTGTATTAAAATGGTTATCTCAAATCAGATTTATTCCATTCCATTTAACTGATAATTTCCATACAGAAAATAATAACCATTTAACATCAATCAATCAACAAAACAATTCAAACAATTAAACATGTTTATAAATAAACGTGACCAATAAGGTAAGTTACCTTCATTGGATCAAATCGTTAAAATAATGATTTGGTATTTCACTGAAATTAAACATAGTTTAATTTCATCGGTTAAGTCAACAAATAAACATATAACTAGCAACAGTCAACCATTGGCAAACAGAACACCCAAAATAAAAAAACCAAATTATAAAAATATAAATGAGAAAAATTGAGTGAGTTTAACTCACCTTGATTTGATATGTTGAAGTGGTTCAGTTACAGTTAAATTAAACAGTTGTTTAATTTAATTGTAAATCCTGTTGTTTCCATTTCTGTTCAAACCAGCTTTTCCCTGAAGTGTTCGCCTATACGGTTTCCACGTGATTGGGTTTGTTCCATTCTGATAATACACCAGAGAGTTATTCAAGTTTTGAATTTCCTATTTAATTATAATTAACTAGTTAATTAATAAATGTTAATTACTTTATATAATTAAACCAGGCCGACATGTTTAGAATGGATAGGTCGTTCACTCTCGAACCCCAAAACAGAGACCCGATACTATTGTGTCCTTCCTCCATCCGATCGTTCACTATATGTCCAACAACATTGCCTGCATCAAAATATTTGTTTTTATTAGTATAACTTAATTCAATAATTAACTTCTAATTTAATTTAATCCTGTAATCGCTTAAGTGTTGATCAACCAATAGCATGCCGACTATCTTTTCAAATTCTGAAAATAACCAGCCTTCGTTCCTTGTGTACTTAGATTCCTGCTACTGTTCGATGTATAGCAAACACCCTGCGTAATGTTTAAGTCAACAATGCAATTATAATTTGGTTAACATCTAATTATTACTTAATTAACAACTTTAAAACCCAATTATGTTTTAATAATCAGGCCTCATTTGCATTCCTCTTCGTTCCTTCTGTATTGACTTCAATCTGAAATATGAACAAGCTTTGGACTAATTAACATCCCTAAATAAAAGGTTTAGCTATTATAATTCAATTAATTAAAACATACGGGAGCTTTCCATTCTGTAAAACCCATTATTGATGTTCTTCCAATTCACTTATGCTGCTCCGTTCCTAAACAATACCCGCTGCCTCCTTGTGTTTGACTTCGCAGCCTTCTTCCACCACCGGAGGCCACTGCACTCAGGCCACATCTCGCGCCGACCACCACTCCCCCAACCGCACCCTTTCGAATCAATTCCTGGCCACCTCGTTTCACAGTTTGCCACTTTCCTTCATGCAGTTTGAAACGGAAAGAATCCGATATGATGTTGCTGAGCGTCGGTGCCGCCAGGAGGCGCCGGACTCCGATCTTGAGTCATCATCAGTTGCGCCTAACCCTTCATCGCTCCCAACCTGACAACTTTCAGCTTTGGCGTTGTACTCGAAAGAACATTCAACCCAAAAATCACAGAAATGGTGCTCGCATGAATTGATTTATAATTTATGAATGGTTTCGTTTGTAATTTAAAGAGGAGATCCAAATCTGAGTCTGGATTTTATTTGCTGATGGAAATTTTCATTTCCCCTTTATGAACAGAAAAATCGTGTATTTATAAAGATGAAACCGTGGAGACCAAGCCATTATAGGATGGGTTGGGATCACCTGGACCAGATTCTCTCAGGTCCGGTGTGCCCAACCAATGAAATCACCCCATTTTAGTGTGATTTGCACATTGCCCCCCTGAATTACCCCCGAATTTCAGGGGGCAATGTGCAAATCATCCCAAATGGGTGATTTCATTGGTGCGGACCACCGGACCAGGGAGAATCTGGTCCAGAGGATCCGCACCCTTATAGGATATAGTCCTGCAGAGGTATAGGGTAGGGGAGTGAAATATCCAAATGATACGTGACTAGCATGGTAAGGAGGATTGGTATCCAAGAAAAAGAAGTGTGGCGCGCAAGTTAAAGAGAATAATCGGTGGAAAATGGGAAAAGTGCTATTAGATTAAATATGTATAATATCATACCCGTATATCATGGTACCGATTCCTTTTAATTTTATTAAATTTGTTTCAATACGATTAACTGAATAAATATTCACCAACCTAATTCAATCGGCATGGATTTATAACTCAAAATATTAACGTAAATGAGTTAAACGATATTGAATTTTATAAAATCCCTTTTTAAATAAATAAAATAAACGTTATAATCTATAATCGAATTCCATAGCGACTATTTAAAAATTTTATTTGGTCATAACTAACAAAGTATAACATGAAATCAAGATTTTTCTCTTTCATATGAAAATTATAGTCAACATGATACCAACGTTTCTTGTTTCACAAAAATCCGACTTATATCGGATCCTGTATATTCAGTTGAAATTTAAAACTTCATATTACGAACAGCAGTGCCATTTCGTGCTCGATTTATAATTATATAAATATATGTCATGTTCAAACTTCGTTTTAAATAACGAATTAAATATTAATATCCATTAATATTCCAATTATAATATTTAAAATAAATAAATTAAATTAAATATTTGACTGCCAAAAATACGGGTCGTTACAAATTCTTACCATTTAAAGGCTCATAACTGAAAGCGTTTACTATTATCCTTTAATTAAAGAACTCATTTTCTATTTTTTCCTGTAGTGTGTATAATAGAAGAAATAGTAAAATTTTCAAATTGCTCAAAAGCATTTTTTTTTCCAAAAAAACATATTTCAAATTTTCTTTCTTAAATGGAATTACTATGCAACTTGAACCTATGAACGAAATGTTAAAATTTTCCTCTTTAAAATAATTCAATGGTATGTCAAAAATCATTTCTATAGGTTCCTTAATTTTTTTTTTTTTGTCTAATCCTTCTGACACACCTCTACGGAAGTCTGCTTCTTTTATTAAATTCTTCTTCCATGTTCCAATTTTTTCAATTCTTGACATTCCTTATGATTGCACCTTAATGTCCTTTATGCCCATTTTATCCATTAAATAATACATATCCTTATGTTCTTATAGGCTTCTAAATTGATAAGGGAGCTATTGAATCATTACATGTTTCAAGAGAATTTCTAGAAATCAAGGTTAATCCTTTCCTAGAAGGACCTATATACAATATTTTCTAAAGATAAGTGTACTTTAAATATATATACTTATATATATAGTTAAACTTTTGAAAATCCTTTTTCAAAATAACAAGTTTGCCTCTCATACGCATATATTTCCCCGTAATTAGGTAACCTATGCTCTAATACCAAATGTAACAGGTTGCACGGCCCACCCCTTAAAGGATGTGGCTACAAACGGTAACCCCAGACTTACTTGTTTCATGGCCAACCTCTCGACTGCTCTAACCAACCCATTCACTCAAGAGGTGTATGGGTAAGAGATAAAGCTTCACCACCGTTCACAATGCGAGAACCCCTTATCACCTAATCATAAACATGCCAATAAGATTTGGTGAATGAAATGCAGAAAAGATTATCAATAACTATTTCCTATATATGGTAGTATAAACTCTTCATGTTATGTCTACGCAACAAACATACACAAAAATTAAACATATGAGGCATAAACCCTAACAACCGCTTTTGGCCTATATGTGAATCTAAGGGCGGATTTGCTTACAGTCATTTAATACCAGCAAAAGGTAATTTTAAGGGCAGACACTCTTACGATCACTAAATAACCCCGCGAGGCGTGTTATTCCTAGTCACTTAAGACCATTACTAATTTATTAAAGGTGGACATCCCTACAGTCGTGTAGTACCCTATAGCAGACCCCAACCACTTACGTCCTCGTATCTAACATCAACGTCATAAATAATTCTTCTTGAAGGTCAAGAAATAGTAATGGCCACTTACTACCAAGTTCGGGTTAGGAACTCAACTTCATTTTAAGTGAACCCTTCAGGAGGATCCTTTTGTTACAATCTAGTTGTACCTACATGTGAACTCCTAGCTACTTAATACTTTCCTTAGACTGTGGTTCCTTTAGGCCATATATATATACATACATACATATATATATATATACACATACACACAAAAATACATACATACATATATATATATATATAATTCATCCCTCGGTTAACCTCACTAGCCCTTAGATAAGAAGTGGACATTACTTAGAGAACTACCATACTCAAGTTATCGTCTATTAAAACCATTTAATACCTTATAGGAGGAAGGCAGACCAAATAACCATTTAAGACCTTTATAAAGGCGAGTCCCATGACTTGGGTCCTAAACCATGGAGTGAACCTTAGGAATGGACCTAGTTGTAACTACTTAATACCCAAATCAAGGTAGGTAAGTCACTTAATATCTTTTCTCCAAGACAGGCCTACTTCACACACACACACACACACACACACATACACACACCCACCCACACACACACACACACATACTATACATCTCACACTAGAGCAACCACTTGTAGATGCTGGATTTGCTAGGTAGTTCCGAGAAGACATCTACTACAAGTTTAGCCTAACCTTGTATCATAGTGCACTAATTATAATAGTCGATGACACTTAGACCCCTTACATTAACTGGGCTTACTTCTAGATGTTGGATATGCAGGCCAGTTCCGGGCAGGCTTCAACTACAAGTTGAGGTTAACCTCGTGTCTAAGTGTCATTAATATATCTAAAGCCACTAAGGCACACAACATGAAAATACCTATATGGACATTAAAATTCCTATTTTAACTACATTTATTACGCACTTAATACATATTAATATTAAGTTGCTTTACGCTATATATATAAGCGTGAATTAAGCTAACAGAATTAACATCCTAACCATATTTGAAATGTCAATTCTTATCTTAAATTAAAGGTGTACAAATTATTTTCCATATTCCCTTCAATCATGGCACAAATGTACATATTAACATGTAACAATCAAAATGGAAAAACAGTAATAGCAACACATAACTTGTAACCTAGTTTTGACTTGATTGTCTAAATAATAAAAGATAAACAAAGTGCCATATACCCAATATATAAATATATATAATTCCTATTTTACCGGATTTATTTTATATATGTTTACATGCAAAACCTTAATACTTGACATCTTGTAAACAATACGTTTAAATACTCTTTTAAAAAAATAGAGATTTAAACCTACTCAAATTTAGTATTCCATCCAAACCTTAACCTTTTGCACAAAACCATACATATGAAACTACACAAAAATAAGATAAGATGAATCCGAAAAATATAGAGAATTATAAAACATAAATTATGCTTCTCTATTATAATTTTAATTACCCAAAACCATATATATAAATAGATTTATAGTCTCTTCATACAAACATAAAACAAACGAAAGATTTGAGGGATTTTGTATTGTTTTCTTTTCGTAATAACTCGAATCTTCCTAGGCACGATAATCAACCTTTAAACTAACAAATCGTAGAAAATATTACTTAAATGAATTCCACTCACATTGCTGTAAGAATGAGCAGCAACATAATTTAGTAGAATAAATTTTGAATTTGGCCTTCGCAAACAATCGTGCTTTAACCTTTTAAATCTATATATATATATATAACAATCACATATTAGAATCTTATATATATATATATATATTAATTCTAGAATAAATATAAATCTATATTAGAATAAAAGAGAAGAGATATAATAGTTTAGGAAGATAGAAGAAAAACCCAAACCCTTTTCTTATCCAGAATTTGCAATGGTAGAAATGCATCATGGAGGCATGAAAAATAATAAATGCAGTGTTTTGAAGGAGGGTTTGGGGTCTTACTTATAGTTACATCGTGTATGTGGACTGTTAGATTCCATAGATTTAATCTAAGGAGTCTATTTGATGAAAATATAAATAAGTCCTTTTAGAAAACACATTCACCGGGCACCCTACATAAGGGTGATCAACCGATTTTATAGGAGGGCGATCGACCGGGGAGGTCGACACCCCTCTTAGAGGGGTGGTCGACCCCTCTTTTAGGGTCGAGCCCAAAAGATAACACCTCTTGTAGGTTTCTTTTGAATTAATTTCTGAATTAATTCAATTGATTGCCTACCTTACATTAATTATTCTTGTCCCCATTGCGTATAAATATACACAAAAATTTGAATTCAAATGGAATACTCTTTTCATACTTATCCAAATTAATGTACTCCAGTTTGTATATTTGTTTATTTGAAATTTAAATTTTTATGTGTTAGTATATATGCACAACTTGTTTTATTAATATCTTTTGCATACAGACTCTGTTTCATTAAATAAAATATGAAAACGGATCTGAATCTCGCCATGAATGCAACTACAATACTTTCATGGCCCAATTCCCAATTTTTCAAAATTCTTATTTTCAACCTATTAATATTTTATTAATTTATTATTGTTTATATTTAATTTAATCATCTATGATTATTTAGGGTATATTTTATGGGGTGTTACAAGAGATGTCTTACCTTGAAAGTTATTTTACATAACATCATTAGAATTAGTTGGAAGATCATATAATTGTATGGAAATGTTATCTTTTAAAAATACCATTCTTAGGTTAACATTGTACTGGTAAATCGTTATCGTTAGTTAGTTGATACTACCAGTATAAATAAGACTGAATATTTTGCAATTGTGATCTCGAAGAAAAATATGTAATCAAGAAAAATAAGTTTGTAATCAAAAAAGGAAAGTCTTCAATAACAAAATTATTCTTCACTTCTCTCTATCTTTCTCTTAAATATTCAACAACCTAGCATCGGAGTGAGATTGAAATCATGAAATTTTGTTTCTTCCTTCATTTGTTCTCAGGATTTTATCTGATTTACGCCATTTTTTGTAACTTATAACAAAAATATACCACAATCCAAACTAGTTACAAAAATACGCCAGTTTTGGACACGCGGATAACTGGCGGCATCCGAGAAGCCACCAATTTTTTTTACGAAGGTGCATCTCAGATACTACCATTGGCGGCATTTGAAATAATGCTAGTAGGCGCTGTTTCAGATGCTATCACGATCTAGTCATACTATGTCACCTCCTCTTTCTTTTACACAATTCAGAATTGGGGAAAAAACCTTTCCACACTAATTTTTTATTTTGATAAATTTTTATTTGGTTCATGATAGATCCACTATCAATAAGTTGTTGACTCCATATACTCTTGAATGTATCGATTTTTAAATCTTAATTTCCTAATTAATGTTTAATTTTGTTTGGTTTGATGTTTGTTTTGTTATTGAAATTGTTGTTGTTTTGTACGTAGAATGGCTTCTAAATTTTTTCCGACCATATGTTATTATGTTGGTGAGTTAGCGGTAGACAAAGATAATTTTGGCAAATTTTGGATGGCCGTATAAACCGATGAAAGTTGTTAGTTGATGTAATTTGATTTATTTGAAAGAGTCGATGTATAATTCGACAAAGATTAAAACTGACGAATTTAATATACAATTGGCCTATCGATTCTGGATCGAAAGAAATTAAAATAGCTGATGATGATGTAAATTTAATGTTTTCAGAGACATCTAAATCCATAGAGCTTTTTATTATAAAGAGTAGATGGATTCAAGTAGAAAAAACAATAGCACCATAAGTAGTTAACCATGAAGGTGAAGATACTTGTGGAAGAGTGGAGAATGTTGGTATCAGTCATGTAAATGTATCGTCGAGCTTTAATACTCCAATTATTATAGCAACTTGCAGTCAGCTTTAAGTTTTTTTGGGTTATCCGCCATATATGAGTTAACAACATGGTATTCAGTACCACTATCCTTGTTAGAATCAAGAGAGCTTCACACTTATGATGGAAAGGTGAATGCTATTTTGCTTTTTTGTTTGATCTCTAAATAAGTTTTACTTTGTAGCTATTAAGTACAATGTTTTATTTGTAGTTATGTTCCACAACAACCGACATCATTTTATAGCGTCAAACCTTCAGATTATTACATGCTGCCTTTTTTGTATCCTATACAATTTGAGTTACAACATATAAGTCAGAGGAATGTGAATGCTATACAATTAAATTGCTAGTTTTGTATGTGAAAACTATTTACAATTAAAAGAAAAACCTTTTGCAAATTTTTAGTTCTTCCGTCCATGACATTGCTACAAAATCAAATATCAAAGTGCCCAATGTAGACATTCGAGCAAACAAGAAATCATACAATATGGAATGGGACGGATGTAGCTGAAAATGAACATGTGCAACCTTCTATTAATTGTATAGATGTATTGAATATATCAAAGAATGGAATTTCTTGGATTGATAGCATAGACATAAAAATGAAGCATTAAACTATGATTTTATAGGTATGGAAGATAGATCGCCTGAAGGTAGTGATGAGATGAAAATGAAGGTTCCTTTGATAAGACTTGTGCACAACACAGTTAATAGCTAAGTCAATTGTTGTAGATCTTCGGTTCAAAAACGAGATATTTCTGACTTGGAGCGTACATAATGGATTTAAAGTTGGTATGATTTTCGCGATGAAAGAAAAATTCAGACAACAACTAATTGAATGATCAATTATTCATGTTGTTTTTTTTAAACCTATGAAGTCGAATAAAACCAAGTACATTGATATCTGTAATATCTATGCTAATAATCCTTGGAGATTTCATGCAATTGTGTCAAAAACATCCGAACAAAATTAGTGGATCGTACGAAAATATCTAAGTGAACAAAAATGTGTGAACCCAACGGTCTACTCACAAGCAAGCAATGTCCACATTTTTAGTTTTAAAGATTTTATCGTTTGTAAAATCTGATTTGAATATAACCGCTGGCACTATACAGGTTTTAATGGAGGAACAATTGTTTGTTAAGATAAATTATATGAAGGCATGGAGAGCATTGAGTAAGGAAATCGAAATGATTTACGGTGATCAGGCGGAATCCTACACCACCTTAAGGGAATATCTTCTTAAATGATACTTAAAGTATGTAGGATTTGATCATTATTGGTTATTTTTTAAGCTTTAAAAGTAAGGATGACTTCCTTAGCATTTATTTTCTTATGTTTTTCTTCCATGACAATGCTTGATCTTTCGAGATGAAGATTTTTGGTCTAACTTGCTCAAAATCAACATTGACATTAACAATATGTAATGTTATAATCAACATGAATCATGGCAACCGATAACTATTGCCAAACATGGAAGAAATGTCTAAGCTCATAGACTTATCTCTCATTAGGTCTATAAACTTCATACCAAACCACTTTAATATGAAACTACTTACTTTTACTAAATCTCTTCGCATTATAATTGGTTTACCTCTTAATTATGGATTAGATTTGTTGTAGAATAGGCGCACCTCAATGGTTTTTCATTGCAAATGAGATTATTACTAACACGTTCCCTACTCGATGCTCAATGCATGGTTACATGCTAACTTCAGTATAGTCCAGTGCTTATTTTATTCATCATGACTAACGAGTTTAAATTATTGTTAGACTCTTTTATCAAATATCTTGTTAGTTGCTGTAGATAATCATGGAAACTCATATCTAGACATCAATTTTATGCAAACAACCACTAGAATTTACTTCAATTCATAATGTAAGCAAAACCACTTAATTCACATAACCAGATAACAAATTCACACAATCATTTGTACAAACAACTTATCTAAAAAGCTGAATGACATACCAATTCATCATAATACAAGTATAATTGAAAATAATGAAAATACATTACACATGGGAAAATGAGTGATTAGATTAAGAATCACTTAATCATTTCACATCTAAAAATATCATCGTAAGCAATGGCTTGCAAAAATCTTGATGATCTAGTAAAATTGTATCAAACTGTTAACTGATGTCTTTAGGACTGCTGCATGAAATTTCGTACTTGAATATTTCAAAATGTTTACCTTTTCTTAGTGCTGCAAAATCTTAGGATCCAGATTTCTATTTCATATTTAAATTGTGTTGCTTTCTGTTAAACAATAATATGAAGTTTCTCTCTATTCAAAATATTATCTTCCTCCATTATTCTTTAACTACAATTGGTATCAGAGCCGATTTCTTAAGGGGTCTGTGTTTGAATTTAAAAACCCATGGAAACTGAAGCCAATCTCTCTACATTTGCTCCAATAGTGTTCGATGGAAGTAGCTATCAGATTTGGGTTGTACGCATGCAACATACTTAGAACCTTTGGATCTATGGAAAGAAGTGGAAGAGGATCTTGCAATTCCAGAACCTCCAAATAATCCAATTTCAACACAAACAAAATTGTATAGAGAAAAGGAAACAAAAAAATCAAAGGCAAAAGCCTTCCTATTTGTTGCAGTATCATCGACCAACTTCACTTGCATATGCCCTTAATGACAGCCAAAGAGATATGAGAGTATCTTAAAAAAGAGTATGAAGGCGATGAAAGAATTAAAGGCATGTAAGTCATGAACTTAATCAGAGAATTTGAACTTCAGCGAATGAATGATTCCGAGAATATCAATGACTATACTGACAGACTTGTTAGTATTGTAAACAAAGTGAGACTTCTTAGATCCGAGTTTACTGACTCGAGAATTGTTGAAAAATTCTGGTAATTGTACCTGAAAGGTATGAAGCAACCATCACAACCTTGCAAAATACAAGGGATCTATCAAAAATTTCATTGGCTGAATCGTTAATTGCATTGCAAGCACAAGAATAAAGAAGACTGATGAGGAAGGAAACAAACACCGAAGGAGTATTAGCTGACAAGCATCAAAACGTGTCCAAAAGTAAAACTGAGGAGGATAGTGAAGACAATAGTACAAGCACAACATACGCCAATGCAAAGGGGAAGAACAAATTTAAGAAGAGAACTTACCCACCATGCCAACATTGTAGAAAGAAAGGCCATCCTCCATTTAGGTGTTGGAAAAGACCTGATGCCAAGTGCATCAAATGAAATCGGATGGGGCATGAAGCTATAATATGCAAAAATAGAGATCAACAAAACAACGATGAGGCAATGTCCGATGATCAAGAGGAGGAGGATCACTTGTTTGTTGCTACATGTTTCTATGGCATCAATTCAAGTGAGAGTTGACTTATAGACAGCGACTGTACTAATCACATGACATATAACAAGGATTTATTTTGAGAACTAAGTACCACAAATTCATCCAAGGTTCAAGTTGGCAATGATAAGTACATAGCTGTGAAGGGAAAAGTAACCGTTGCAATCTCAACTTGTTAAGGTACAAAATTTATTGTTGATGTGTTATATGTCTCTGAAATTGATCAGAATTTGTTAAGTGTCGGTCAGCTAATTGAAAAGGGTAATAAAGTTGTGTTCGAAGACAAATGTTGTTTGATAAAAGATGCGAATGGTAAAGATATTTTCAAAATAAAAATGAAAGCGAAAAGTTTTGCTTTAAATCCTTTAGAGGAAGAGCGCACTGCTTTCAATATAAAAGAAAATATGAGTGAGTTATGGCACAAGAGACTTGGACGCTATCATCATCAGGGGCTGCTCCAAATGAAATCAAATAAGATGGCAAATGGTCTTCCAGAACTTGATGACCATATTCCATATTTCAAAGCATGTAAATATGGAAAGCAAAGCAGATGTCCATTTCCGAAGATAACATGGAATCAACGAAGAAGCTTCAGCTAGTACATACAGATATTGCAGGTCCACAAAGAACACCTTCTCTAAATGGTGGTCTTTATTATGTTGCATTCATTGATGTTTTCATGCGTATGTGCTGGATTTTGTTTTTGAAACAATAACTAGATGTAGCTCAAGTGTTTAAGAAGTTCAAAATTAGAGTTGAGAATGAGAGTGGTTGTAGAATTCAAACTCTTCGTTCAGATAATGGCAGGGAATATATTTTTGAAATTTTTTATCGCTTTTACGAAGAGGCAAGCATGCAACAGCAATTGACCACACCATACACTCCACAACAAAATGACGTTAATGAAAGAAGGAACATGTTTATACTAGAAATGACTAGGTGTATGTTACACGATAAAAACTTACCAAAACAATTTTGGGCTGAAGCAGCAAGCACTGCAGCTTTTTTTATAAAACAGACTTCCGACAAGAGTAGTGAAGGATAAAACACCACTTGAGCTCTGGTATGGATATAAACCATCTCTGAATTTTCTTAAAATATTTGGTTGTTTGTGTTTCACTCATGTTCCACAGAGTAAGCGTGACAAGCTTGATAGGAGAGCTACATCGGGTATCTTTATAGGCTATAGTAATGTCAGTAAGGGCTATAAAATTTTCCAGCCACAAACTGGAAATATTTTTGTTAGTAGGGATGTTCACTTTGTAAAGGATAAAGAGTAGGGTTGGGATTATGCAGAGAAGAAGAGTCAGACCATGGTAGAGCTGAAACTCAAGTTTAGTGGTTCAAGCATCGAAGAAAAAGATGACCAACAAAATGAAATAGTGGATAATACTCCCGTTAGAGGAATAAGGTTACTCTCAGATGTTTATGAAAGGTGCAATATTACTATGTGTGAACCTGCTGACTATGCAGAAGTAAAGAAGGATCAAAGGTGGAGGGCTGCAATGGAAGAGGAGTTGTCAATTATAGAGAAGAACAAGACTTAGATCCTTGTGGAGAGACCTCAAGGCAGGAAGGTAATTGGAGTTAAGTGGGTGTTTAGAACCAAGTGTAACGTAGATGGCTCGATCAACAAGCACGAAGCCAGGGTTGTAGTTAAAGGGTATGCCAAAATCTTTGGTGTTGATTAATCTGATACTTTTGCTCCTGTTGCTAGATTGGACACAATCAGGTTATTGTTTGCAATAGCAGCACAAAAGGGTTAGAAAATGTTCCATTAGGATGTCAAATCGGCTTTTTTAAATGGTGTCTTACAAGAAGAAAATTATGTCGAGCAGCCCCAAAGATTTGTGAAGGAAGGTAAAGAAGATAAAATCTACCTTCTCAATAAGTCCCTTTACGGTCTAAAACAAGCTCCGAGAGCTTGGTATAGCAAAATTGCTGTACATTTGCTGAAATTGGGATTTGTGAAAAATTTATCAGAAATAACCTTGTATGTCAAGCACAATGGCATCAACATTCTTATTGTTTCATTGTACGTTGATGATGACCTACTGGTAACAGGAAACAATGCAGATCATATTCAAAATTTCAAACAGGAGATGATGAAGGTGTTTGAAATGACAGATCTCGGGTTTGTGTCTTACTTTCTTGGCATGGAGATAAAACAAAGGTAAGGTGAAGTTTTAATTTTCCAAAAAAAGTATGCAAAGGAAATATTAAAAAAGTTTCAGATGGAGGAGTGCAAAGCAGCAAGCACTACAATGAATCAAAAAGAGAAGCTATGCAAAGAAGATGGTGCTGACAAAGTTGATGAAGGATATTTCAGAAGTTTGATTGGTTGTTTGATGTATTTCAGAGCAACGAGGCCGGATATTTTGAATGTTGTTAGTATTTTGTCTTGATTCATGCAATGTGCAAGTGAATTACATCTCAAGGCTTCCAAAAGACTGATTCGATATGTCAAAGGTACAAGTGATTTTGGTGTTAAGTTTACAAGGAGCAAGGAGTTCAAGCTGGTTTGTTTTTCTGACAGTGATCGGGGAGGTTCTGTTGATGATACGAGGAGCACTTCAGGCTACTGTTTCACTCTTGGCTCTGATGTTTTCTCATAGAGCTCGAAAAAGTAAGAAACTGTAGCACAGTCCACTACCGGAGTAGAATTTATTGTTGCAACCGTTGCTGTTAATTAGGCTTTATGGCTGAGAATTTTTTTATTTGATCTAGATCTGGAGCAGAAGGAAAGCATAGAGATTCTTGTTGACAACCAAGCTGCTATTGCTATCTCTCATAATCCTGTATTTCATGGAAAAACTAAGCACTTTAATGTCAAATTATATTTTTTTATGGGAAGTACAAAAAGATGGAGCTGTCAATCTTGTTTACAGCAAAACCAATGATCAAGTTGCAGATGTTTTCACCAAGCCACTACTTCTTAGCAAGTTTGAATCTCTTAAAACAAAGCTTGGTGTATGGAGCTGTTGGAAAACAATGGCTGAGTCGCGGACTAGGTCGCTTTCTTGAAGACGATTCGGCGATTCGGCCAGAGGTGCAAACCAATTCGTTCGTTCGCCGCCGCCTCTTGGATAAAACAGCCTCTAAAATAGTAACTGATTTGCTTGCACAAACAAATCAGTGCAGATTTGCACTTTCGGGAGAAATACTGCTCGAAATTTCTTAGAAATTTTAATGGCGGCTGAGAAGAAGAGAATATAAAATTCGGTGTTTTTCTCGTCTCAGATAAAATAGTATATATAGAACGAGAATTAGGTTTTGGGAGAAAATATCGGATATGCTAAAATTTCGGGGGGGATTAATTATTTTACCGTTGCAAAATTGTTTCCGTTGCAGAATAAATATCGGTGCGCAAAATAATTTTTCCATAAAAAAAAGGTTCGAAAACAACTAAGTTTTATGGTCCAAAAATATAAGTGCCTACACCACAAAGCCCGAGCCCGAGCCGGGTCGAGTCGAGTCGGTCGGTCGCGCGCGCGTGTGTGGTGGTCATGATGCATGGTCTCCCTCCTCACAACAATGCATGTATTGGGAGCCCAAGGCCCCAACATGACTTCTTAGAAACAAGTATAAATCCTTGCCTCTTCCCTATAATCCCATGATGTGGGACTACTCAAACATAGGATCCATTCATACACTTATTCAATCATTTTTAATAATTCACATAATGTTTGTAAAACATTTCCAACATGAGCAGTTCCTAAAGCAAGGAGGAGTCTTAGCTTATGTATTTAGGACTACTGCATGAGGTTTCTTATTTGAATATTTCAAAATATTTACCTTTTCTTAGTACTGCAAAATCTTAGGATCTAGATTTCTATTTTATATTTAAATTGCACAGCTTTCTTTAAACAATAATATGAAGTTTCTCTCTGTTCAAAATACTATCTTCCTCCATTACTGTTTACTTATTTCTCTACTTTAACTACACAAACGAAGTATAAGAGAAAAAAGAAATCACGAATTTACCTGATCGGCGAATTAGTGAAGTCGGGAGAAACAGTATTTTGCGGTCAAAATGTAAACCTAGGTTATGAGGGTGTTTGGTTGTTTTTTGGTTTTTGGTTTTGAATTTTTAAGTGGGCCTCAAAATAGTGAAAACAAAATAATATTGTTTTGAGTTTTTTTTATTAGGCCCATTTTCAAAAATAATAATTTTACAAAATGAAAAAGAAAATGAGTTTTCATTGTTTTTGTTTTTCAAAACTAAAAACTGAAAATGGTATGAAAATGGAAAACCAAACGCACTTGAAGTTTTTCAAGAAAGAACAAAGCACTTGAAGATTAATTGTTACTACATTATATAGAGATCTTATTCAAAACAATCCCATTACAATATTGTCTCATGTCAGTACAACTGTGCAGCTTATTGATGTGATGACCAATTAAACCACTTGGGGAACAACAACATTTTTTAAGTCTCATTGTTTGTCAGCCTCCTCCAAGTCCATCTTGGAGGGGATGTTAAACCATATCAGTATAATAAATAGTGGCGGTTAAAGGTCCTAATTTCTAGTGTGTCTTGTAATAACTGTTTGGGTATAAGCTTGTGATGTAAAAAGCCTTGTACAGAGAGATTCATTTTAGAACAACGGAAATAAAAAAAAATTGTCTCTTTTGTAATATTTTCTTTCCCCAGATTTCAATGGAGTTTCACATATATATTACATTAGGTGTAAGAAAAAGTCAGAGGCTAAAATACAGTAATTGCGTTCATTAAAAAAACACATAGACACATACATGCACGCATAGAAAAAAAAAAAAAAAAAAAAAAAAAAAAAAAAAAAAAAATAGGCAATAAAAGGTTACGTTGACGGGCTATGCACAAAGAGCATATAAATTTTAAAGCTGATCATATGAAAATTTAAAATTTGAACTTTGATGCCCCTTATGTTATTATTTCATATTATCTCAATTTATCTACAGTTAAATGGGTGGGACTTTCATCTCATATACATAAGAACATTCCAAGCAGCACGCTAGTTTTAGCGTGTTTGAAGACACAAATAAGCGTGAACAAACCCCACTGATCCAGCAGTGAGTGGGGGCTTGACCCTTTTTTTCTGAGGGCTAAACAGCAAACAGAAAACCGTTTGCCATTTAACCCCTTAATTTTCTAATTTTTCGTTAAATAACATTCAATTTGTCGTTTAATCAATGCACGTTCAAAATAAAAGTGGGAGCAATCTCCACTTCATACTTCTCCTCACACTGCTGCAGCGCGAGGAGAAAGTTTTGAATGGGATCACCTCCACTTTCTCATTTTATCGCACTGTTGGATATGCTTTAATAATGTTCGGAGTCTTCCGACTAACAACACTACATCAATGAGATATAACACAGAGATTTTTTTCCTTTTGGTTTGTTTTGTTAATAAATGATATTTTTCATGCTAAAAAATGCAAATTTGATTGTCCTTAGTGCTAGCCAGCCAAGTACATCATGACAAATACACTATCTACCATTTGTGGGACATTTCGCCATAATGGTACATTGACCTTGTTCTTTGCGTGTTTTAGGTTTATATCCTAATAATATTAAAACTGACACTTGACCTCTCTTTACATGAATCTTTGGTTGGAAGCAAAATGATGTTTAATTTGTTATAGCTTGCATGCATGGTTTAATTGCGAACTAAGGATACAAGGTTTGATCATACCATTCAATTAACTATAAATGGAAACTTACATATGCCCTACATGTATGTACGTATGTATGTATACAGATATTTTATATGAACTAAAACCAAACCAAATTTAACCACCAAAAACGCCAAACTTAGACTATCAAGCTGTTTTTCTATGCAAAACGTACGTTTCAAATCGTCCCATCAATTATGGTCTGTGCACGGTTTTAAATTCCAAACAAATAAAAACTTAAAATGGAAACACCCAGAAAGAAGAAGAGGGGGGGAAATCATCAATAAACTGATTTGGCAGTTGAGGAAGAATTGAACATAATATTGAAAGAGGAAGGAACCCAGAAAGAAGAGAAACAGAAGAGAAGAGCTCAACCGTCCTTGCATCTTCTTCAAAGTAACGGTAACTCAACCAATACCCAAAATCCAAACCAGATTACAACTCTTTTTTCATTATTAAAAAAAAAAAAAAAAAAAAAAAAAAAAAAAAAAAAAAAAAAAAACGATTGTTTTTCTCTTTCGATTATGCATGATCCTAAACTTCCTCCTTATCCCCAAGCTGCTCCTGCTTACCCCTACCCTCAACCAGGCTACCCACAACAGGGCTACCCTCCACCGGGATACCCACCACAGGGCTACCCCCCACAGGGCTACCCACAGCCATACCCAGCTCAAGGTAATATTTCACGTCTACATGCAAATGGTGTTTTTTTTTTTTTTTTTTTAAGTTATATAGAATTTCATTTTTGCCATAAAGGTAGAAATAAATATGTATTTCAAAATGGTTTTCTAATTGTTTCCAATATGAAATATATTATATTTTTGAGTGGTATGGATCGTTGGATTAGATTACTTGTTTTTTGTGAAACTTTTATGCTGATATTTCTCATTGCATTTGCATATGATGGCCCTTGTTAAGAACTGTTTGCCACATAATTTTTTCCACAGCTCTTATCTGTAGCTTACTGTTATTATGTAAATAGAACAGGTACTGTTTATGTGTATTTTTTTTATAACATGGAGTGATGTTTTCAGGTTATTACCAAGGACCTCCAGTAGCGCCACCGCCACAGTATGCTCAACCACCGCAGAGTGGCTGCGGCTGCTGTGGTTTTTTCGCAGGATGGTAAGCATTCCTAATCCTCACATTAGCGCCTTAAAAAATCTTGCATAGATCATTTTCAATTACTACGGGACTAAACTGCTAAAAAAAATTTCTTCCTCTGGTTATATGCAGTATGGCTGCTTTGTGCTGTTGTTGCCTTGCAGAGGATATATGCTGTTGCTGTGGAGACGTTGATGTAGTTATCTAAATTGTGACCTTGATGTAGTTGTGGAAGTTGCATATATTCTTATATATATTTTAAGCTATTTGAAACGAGTTTGTTTAATATTTGAAATATGCGTTACATGTTCCGCTGTTGTGAGAAGTATAAACATAACCATGTAAATAACTAATCTGTGCAGCTTGGAATTGATAATGTGGTTTTTATTTGAAATACGAGGTTATTGTTTTTTCTTTTAATATAGGCAAATTCTATTCGGGACCCAGAAAATTACTTAGTAGCTCCCTGTTTTTATAAAAAAAAAATCAAGGATAAATCCGTCCTTTTCAAAAAAAAAATCTTTTTTAAATTTTCAGTCTATCTAGTAGGGGCTCTACGTGGTTTGCAAGGAAACCACCACTACAAGAGCAGACTCATTTAGCGACGACAAAAAATCATCGACGGCCGTCGCTAGCCGTCGCTAATAACCGTCGCTAATTATGTGGACACTAAGCAAATAGCGTCGTGCATGGCGACGGCTTTGGACACCAATATGGCGACGGCCAGCGACGACAAAAGTGTCACGTGGACAAACGGTTATATTTCCTCCAAACGGTTAGAAGCCGTCCCTAGGCGTTACCATAAAACCGTCACCATTCGTGGCAAAAACTTTGCAATAATCTCTCACTGGTCGTCGCTAGCCTTCGCCATACGTGATCACTAAGCCGTCGTCAGCCGTCGCCAAACTGCATTTTTTTAATATATTTCAGCAACTAATAAGTCATCAAACCACACCAACTCATACACAATCAGTTTTTACATTCCATCACCTCAAATTCAAATCCAATCACCTCATAAATGGTATAAATCAACTCATACACCACTAAATATAACCATAAACGATAAACAATTCAAAAACCATCAACACATCCACATCAAACAAACCAAGTCCAAAATACCATCATCGTCACCACAAAACACCACAAACATCTCAAGTTCAACACCAACAAGTAGTTTGTATTTACAAACCAAGTCAAAAAAAAAAGGACAAGTACCTACCTACTCATCCTCGTCATCCTCATCGTCCTCCTCCACGGTAGCAAGCTCACTCGGCGGCATAACCCCATGCTCCTGAAGATATGCAGCAATAATGCGTGCATCTAGCACGGTCTCGAGCTTGTTCTTCTGAAAATCCTCTAAAGCTGCAACCTGTTGTCAAAGCATGATGATCTCCTCCTCGTCCTGACGCCTCGTATAAGAGGCCTGAGTCCCCGCTATCTGCAATTATCATAACATAAGCGTGTATGAGATAAATTAATATTTCAATGGTATTGCAATGTACATTATATTAAAATGTGATAAATTAATATTTCAATGGTATTAATATGACATAAATTTAAAGTAATTATTCATGCCAGTAAGACATAAATTAATATGTCATATTTGTTTACGTGGATTGAGTACCTAAGTGATATTAATTAGTAGCACTTGGATATGTTTAAATCTTTTAATAAAACGCTTTACCTTTATGTTTCCAAAGCCGTAGCGTCTACCCCTGGTAGGCGGTCGATGATTTTGTTCCAGATGCGATTGCACTCCTCCACGTCGGGCTCGTGAACTAACTGTGTCGCTCGAGCATCTAAGGCCGCCCTGTATTTGTCCTGCGATAGCGGACAATTATGGAATACATTAAATATTCAATTTCAAAATAACAATATGAAATACAAATTATTACAAATGCTAACCATCGTTTCACAGGACTTAGGGTCCGTCCAGGTATATGTGGTGTTACCCTCCTCATCTGTCCGCTCGACGGCATGGGTCTGTGTAAACACCTCAGCAAGTGTAGGCTCCCGTTGGAGAGTCGACATCTGAAATGATACAATATATATTTAGAATTTATCAATACGATTTAAAAAGTTTAGAACTATTTGTAAATGTGATTTGTCGTTCATACCAATTCGCGACGATGTTGGGAGAAGGACTTAGACCCAGCCCGATGCAAAGCAGGATTTTTGAGCCTGTTTGCTCGGTTTCGCTCTGAAAACTCCTATATATTTAATTATATGATTAATTGATGGATATACAAAATAAAAATTTTAAATAAGCTTAATTTGTTTACCCTCGCAGCTTCCGTGGCCCACAATTTCTGGAAATCGGCGTAGACCTCCTCGCTCATCCACTGAGGCCTTTTTCTCGCTCCTTTTGCCTTGTATACATGAATAATTTTTTCCCATCTTCTGGTTCCATGTGGTGAGGAAAACATCCATATCTTCATCCCGGACCCGTACAGCACACTATAAGTTAACAAACAAATTGTATTACATATTTTATATAATCTTGCAAATGAGAAATATATACTTACAAGAACCTACACGAGAATGGCATTCCTAATCTGCATAGGAATATCGTCCCAGTGAGGCCACACCTCTGTCCACCTAGCGACATATGCATTTCTAGAAACATGTAAAACAACATCTCCTGGAATAATATCAAACCCCCTTCAGAAAGTACGATATTAGCATTTAATAATTTTTGAATACTAAGCATTTACGAAATTAAAAACTTACCCTGCGAACTTGGGCACGAGCTCTACGACCGGACGTGTATCCAGTGCTATACTGCTCGCACCTGCCTCTGAACTGTGGGCAGCAGTCTAGGCCTAGGAAGCCACAACAGACGAACATCGTAGCTAAGATCGTCGATGAAGGCTTCTCCCTGAACTCATGAGTCCTCCTGGTGCAAAGGCTCCCACAAATCCTGAGTGGCTAGTGCAACTGGCGAAAATCATAAAAAATCCTACTCCATCTAATGCTCTCAATGCTCCGGCTATACCTACTCCAGAAAGCCCTCTTAGGTTGGAGAATGGAAAGCACCATCCAACACCTATCAGGCCTAGTCCAGCAACCTGTAACCGAAAACCTGCACAGCTAGCAAACGACATTAGTTCTTGGAAAAAGGGGGGGGGGGGAGGGGAGTGTGAAAAGGTGTTAAGTAGGCGAACACAAGAAACACTAAAGCAAGAAATCTACCAATACCTTCCCTGGGAGCGGCTAGCAACGATGAAACATCAAAGGCAACAACCAACCTTCTATGGAAACCAACGACTCTCCTCAACGGCCTACAACAAAAAGCTAAAAAGACATCATTCCTAGCTTTCCGGATAACGATCAGAGGGTCCATGGTCACTTCATTAAATACTGCCTTGTTTTGCGAGCATTAGATGTGCCAGCAGATGAAATAAGGAATCAGACGAAATAGGCTCGCTCGAAAAGTTTTGCCGGAGATGTCTGACCACACTACTCCGTAGATGGTCTCCTGCAATGAAAATCCAAAGTGTTGCTAGCTATGTTATAACCATAGCTATGATAATTTTTGTCTATTGCAATACACGCTTCAAGGTGTTAGCATGGACATTAAACTGTGTTGCAGTAGCTGTGGATATATTCTAAATTAAAAAATTAATAAAATTATCAATCAGCATGAACATAATCCAACGTTCTATATTATCAATCCGCGTCAATCTAATTTTCTTTCACCGCCTCTTCTTTATCAATCCGCGTCAATCTAATTTTCTTTCACCGCCTCTTCTATGCCCCAAATTTTCATTTTCCCACTATAAAATATTTTCATTTTTTGGATGAAACAAATTGCTCCGACGGAACCAAAGCTCACCCAAAATTGAGGTTCTCTCATTCCATATTGCTAGCCACATGTCGAAATCGCCAGCCTTATGTCTCGCTACCAGCTAACCTGGCTCAAACACGAGGTCTTCCAAATCGAATAAGCTCCTAACCCTTGTTGGTTCCGAATGGATCAATTCTGTATGCTAAATCATGCAATTCATTTGTGTATTTTGCAAGGGAGGTGAATTTCTAGTTGGAGAAAGTTTTAAAATAATTACTTCAATGTAAATGTCACTAATTTATGTATATTATTTAAACTGCTTTATATTTCTATAGGATAGTGCTATTTGAGGCTGGGCATGGATTTTGTGATACTAAATACAGAATGAAGTGTAGGCCTTCATAGCTTTTGTGTTTCAACAGGATTTTAATTAACAGATGGTTATCCGACATCCGTATATGCAGAATATATCGCTGTTGGCATCCATGAACTACGACTTTCTGATTTGTGAGGCGAATTGGGTGAGTATGGTCACAATTTTCTGATTTGTAATAACCTCCTCTTGAAATTTATGTAGAAAAATCATTGTTGAGAAGTGGTGGCAAACAATGGTTCTTCTTCAGCCTAAGAGACATGGTACTAATAATATTATTATCTTCTTTTAATTTGGTATGTCATATTATTGGAAATCTGGTAGCACCAGAAGGGTTTTAGACAAAAAAAACTGAATATGTGGATAATTTTCAAAAAAATTAATGGACTTAGGATTGATGGTGGCGGAACTATGGATGGCAGAGGTGCTATTTGGTGGCCTTGTGTCTTGCAGAGGGTAGGTTATATTACAATAATTGTACCCTAACTCTTGGTTTCTAAACCTAATACAACATAAATGATTTTCCTGTTTTTCTTTTCGTTTTCAGAAATGAAAAGGAGCTCCTTATGTGAGTACCATAATCTTTTTTACTCTTTAAATGTAAAGTTTATTTTATTCCCTCTTTAAATGCTATGCTTGGATCCATAAAGACAATGGAAATCATGGGATGCAATGATGTTCAGTTGAATAATTTTAGCCTTAAAAATAGTCTAGGAAAGCACCTGGAAATTTTTAAATGTAGCCAGGTTAAATTGTTTAGCCTTAATATTACGGCTCCAAGTGATAGTCCGAACACGGATGGTATCATGGTCTCCAAGTCGAGAAATGTTCAAATTTGGTCATCCACCATTGGAGTAGGTGCTGGATTCGCAATAATTATCAATTAGAATTGAAACATCCTTTTCGTTTAGTTAGTACATAGCATTTTCTTTGCAAATAACATATGAGATTTTATATATACATATACATCATATGTATACACAGGTGATGATTGCATAACAATTTCAAATGGTTGCTCCAATGTGAATGCTAGCAAGATAGCTAGTGGACCGAAACACGGCTACAATCAAGGAGGAAGAAGACGAAAAAGAAAGTGACTAATCACTATTCAATTGCAGCGTTGGTGATGAAAAAGAGTTTGATATTCCATTTTAAAAGAAGAAGGAAGTTCAAAAATTCATAATGGATAGGTTCATACCTGTAGTTAAGGCCATGTTTTCACCTCAGGAAGATTGTGTGCCCAGATTTAGACGTGCAGCAGATATAGAGCTTGAAAGTTATGCCGATGAAGAAGATGCCAGCGATGGTAGCAGTGATTTTTCAGGGATAGATTTACAGGACGGTCTGATGTTGCGCTTTCATATTGAGGTTTCTGGTCACAAGTTCTTTGCACAACCCGAATCTTAGTTGAAAATTTTAAATTGTAATTTGTTGTTGGTTTTCTTATGAACTTTAGAGATTATTAAGGACAATTTTATTATATTTTTAGGTAATTTTCAGTTTTGTAGATCATATGATAAAAGTTCTCTGTTATGTGGACTGACAGTCTATTCCTTAAAGTAATTGAGAGTTTGATTGTAAATTTTATCATTTGCAGGATGAAATTCACATGCACATAATAGACCAAGAAGACACAAGTATAAGACATAAGCATGGTGATTCTTAGACACTAGATAAGACCGGTTACCATCATCAATCACTTGACCAAGAGAAGGGATACATACCGAAAAGGGATTTTCTCGGCAGGAAGACTTTGAGTTTCGACTTAACGGAAGAAGTCCGGAAAAATCGTATGATGCAATCAAAGTATGAAGCAAAGAGCATTAAATTTGAAGGTTTAACAAAGTATGAAAAATTGTATGAAGCAAAAAGCATTAAATTTGAAGTTTTAAAGTACAGTTTTGCTACTGAAATAGGTTCCACTTCTAGTTTAGATCAATCAAAGTATAAAGCAAAGAGAATTAAATTTGAAGGGTAAAGAAGTATGAAAAATCGTATTTTCTTCCTCTTTCATTACCAAAATCACCTTCCGAGTCTAGGCTGAAGCGCACTCTGCCTTCTGTATCATCTAAAAGTTCACCAAACCTGTCTGTTTTAAAAAAATCATGTTTGATGATCAAAATTTTCAAAGGTAAACATATTGGTCATGTGCCAAAATTTTCAGAAGGGTTGCATGGTAGTTAATTCTGTAAATACGAAGCTAGTCGTATGTAGTTCTATTACAGAAACTTGAATATGTGACCTGTGATTTCACAATTTCAGCTCTGCAATATTACTTCATAATTATTTGTTGCCTCATTTATTCTTAATAATGTTGAATTATGTTTCTTGCAGAAGTTTAGTTGAATGAAGCTGGTTCTGGTGAAGTAAATATTTCAAGCTTCTCAGGCCATGTATCTGAAAACCATGGTGGACCTTTAAGTGTTCATTTGAAAACCATGGTGGAGCTATGCGTATACTTTGCGAGTGAATCATCAGAAAGGAAAAAAATAAAGGTAGTAGTTTATATAATCATTTTCATGTAATTTTTCTTGCTTATGGTTGTATGTGTGAGTCTGTATATGAGTGAATCGAGTGACAATATGTAGCGAGGAATGTATGTAAATATGAATCATTGCGTAATATACGAGTGAATGTACAATAGTGGAGTCAAATTTTTTTTACTATTTGAAATGTTGAAACAAATATTTATTTGAATAAATTACTATGTTATAATAATATTTATTATAATATTATGAAATCTTTGATTAATAGCAGTTGAGGTGTAATTATTTTTTGCATTTTTAAAACAAATTTTAACAACTGCACGAAACAGTTGAAAAAAAGGTTGACTTTATTACGATTGCTAGCTGTACTAGACATATTACAACTGTTTTTGGCAGTTGTGAAAGGATATTTTTTTGTTCTAGTGGTACCTGTGGGAACACCTGTACTGATGTTACCATAGGGTCGCAATGATGTTGCCTTTGACTCTAACGCAACGCGGCAAAAGACAACTCCAAGAAAGTGTTGCCATAGATCATTTTTTGCCTGTAGCAACACTTTTTGCCACGTACTACATCACTTCTCTGGGGTTGCCGTAGGCCATCTATGGTGTAGTGCCACCAGAATCTCAGGAAATATTCAATTAAGGTGGCATTACCTCGGCAACTCATCAGATTCCCAAAGTAATTCCAGACAGCCCTGACACAATCCCGGAGAACAACAAATGAAAAGAGGATTCGGTGCTACTAGCACCTGCACCTGGAAACGAACGGGATGTCGATTCTCTGAAGGTTCTCATCTATTGGTAAACCATTATGTAATGTTTTCTACATAAACAGAGAGAATTTCGGGGGTATGCTAACATTCCAAACGAAGGAGAAAAGAAGCAAGCGAGGCGTAGGAGTCCGCACACAATTCCACATAGCCTTAAGCGAGAAGGGATTGTCGTCCCAAGAGGTACCACCCCCATAAGCATCTGTTAAGGCCTTCACGGATTGCATCTGTTTCCACGTCTCACTAGCATAGGAGGGGACAGCGGTGTAATGCGTACTTGCTAGTCTTCGGTACTTGGCATAGGGAAACGTCGCCCAAAGGGAGTTGTTCGCTCCAAACCTCGCTCAAAACTTGCAAGCAAAGGCTAAATAGATGTCTTGAGAGTTTCGGAGGTCCAGGCCCCCCTCACTTTTGGGACGATAAATAGAGTTCCAAGAGATCCAGTGGTGGCGAGAAGCGTTCTTCTTGGATCTCTAGAAAAAGGAAGAAGCCAAGGAACGGTAAGAGCAGAAGAAGGAAGCAGTTGGAGTCATAGCAGTAAAGATATGAGACCCCATGGAGTCAAGGACAGACTTAATGAGAACCAGCCTTCCAGACTGAGAAAGAAGGGTAGCATTCCACCGAAGAATCTTTCCCCTGGCTTTGTCAGTTCGTTGAGCTCCATGTCTTTATAAAGTACAATACCCAAGTAAGGAAGCGGAAACGAGGCCGCCTTAACGCCTGTAGATGTCTCAATGCAAGAAGATCTAACAACAGACAGTTTTTTTCCGGGAACGAAGCAGCTTTTAGAAGAGTTAACGAGTTGACCCGAGCATCTTTCATATAGCCAAATAAGACCCAAAAGGCCATGAATAGACCGACGGCTGTCATTACTAAAAACGATGACGTCGTCAGCGAAAGATAAGGAAGAGATAAGAGGGTAGCCCCTAGGGATGCCAAACTTGTGAATCTGCCTAGCAATCGTAAGAGAGTGTAAGTCGTGAATAAAATCCTCTATAGCTAGGACGAACAGAGAAGGGAAGAGGGGCTCTCCCTGCCGAAATCCTCTCCTAGACGTGAAATAACCGGTGGCTGATCCGTTGATGAGAACGGAGAACCAACAGTTGGAAATAAGCCTCCAAACAAGATCGATCAGGGGTTCTGGGAAACTGAAAGCCCTAAGAATCCTGATGATGAAGTACTACGACATGCAGTCGTAAGCCTTAGCCATATCAAGCTTGGCAACCACATTAGAGTCACACACTTTCCTATCGCTCTGCGAAATCAGCTTCTGGGCTAAAAGGATGTTATCAGTGATCAAACGTCCTGATAACGTCCTTTTACAAACCCAGCCTAAGAAGAAGAAAAAGAAGCTCAAGAAACGGAGCTAACCTAGTGGTCAGAACCTTTGAAATGACTTTGTTAGAGAAATTACATAAACTTAACGGCTAAAAATCCACATGAAAACTAGGTTGGTCACATTTGTGGATAAAGACCAATTTGGTGGATGTCCACCCCGTAGGGAGTTCTCCACCAAAAAAGAAAGACTGAATGGTGAGACGGAAGACTTAACGAATAACAAGCCACACACTCCTGTAGAATATCCCATTGAAACCATCAGAACCAGACGCACTGTCCTTGCTAAGAGAAAATACGCAAGCACGTATCTCTTCAGAGGATGGAGGTGCAGCAAGGTCAGAGCTATCCGATGGGTGGATCAGACGAGGAATGGATGCAAGAAGGAACGGGTCCGAGACCAAAGGATTGCTAAGGAAAGACTGGAAATGGGATATAATAGTATTTTTGACCTTTTGAGGAGTAGAAGCCAAGGATAGATCAGAGCGGATGATCTGACGAATGGAAAGAAGTCTATTCTTCTTACGAATAGAAGAGTGAAAAAACCCGGAGTTCATATCTACTTCCACAACCCGTTTGAGCCTGGCTTTTTGGCATAGATGGTCTTGTTCAATACGAAGCTCAGATAAGAAGGCAAGTTGGGCCACTGCCCAGGCCTCCTTGTTGATAGCTGTGGGTTCATCATCAAAAGTCACTTCTGCAAGGACAAGAGTTTCTTCAGCCGCTCTAACGTGATAGAAGATATTCTTGAATACAAGTAGATTCCACACCTTAAGACAAGTCTTAAGATGCTTTAGCTTGCAAGAAAAAATGCAGGGGGAACCGCTCATAGGCGAGATCCAGGAATCTTCCACAACACTGTGGAAAGAATAATGAGATCTCAATATACGCTGAAACCGGAAGAAGGATGGACCAGAGAGAGATAAGGGGAACAATTAAGAAGCATAGGAACATGGCCAGAAAAGGTACGATGTAGGTGGGAGATTGAGTACGTGAAGGGTAGCCTAAACCACCCTTCAGAAGCGAAGACTTTGTCCAGCCTAGAGATAATCCAGTTTGGGCCTTCTTGGTTGTTACATCAAGTAAAAATCGAGCCGACAAAAGAAACTTGAGATAGTCCCGAGATGATAATTAGAGCATTGAAGTCTGTAATTGCTAGACGGTTAATGACGTTGCCTCCACGCTTCTCTACTTGGCTAGTGACCACATTGAAGTTACCACCTAATACCAAGACAGAAAAGCCTAGGTTGGAAAGAGAAAGAAAGTTGGTCCATAGGACTTGTCTCTCAATCCTATTGCACTTAGCGTAAGCCGTTGAGAACAAAAAAGACAAAGAGAAAGGGGGAAAAGAACAAGCCAACGAGAAAAGCTGGCTCGAATCGAAAAGAGGGTAAACGACAAGGCCTTTAGACCAAATGATCCAGATCTTGTCGAACACGTTGGCTATGGCACCACCAAAGCCAAGGGACAAAATGAAAGAGGTAATCGCATTCGGACCCTTCATAGGTGCCAGAAGCTCTACCAAAGTGACAGAATGCTTCTTGATAATGCGCTTGAGCCTCACTACTAACGCATCATTGCCAATACCCCAAACGTTCCAGAAAAGAAAGTTCGCCATCAAGGAAGAATCAAACAAGAAATCACATAAAAAAAAAGAGATCAATCCCACCTCCTGACTCAGATAAAATAAAGAGTGTGTCAAGTAGATATAAAGATCTTCTTGGACGCCGCTATAGAGCGTGTGCGGACGGTGCGAGGGGTGCCAGAGACCAGATTCCGTCTACGGCGAGACGCACGAGAAGTCATTCTAATCATTGAATCACTGAAAGCGGATAACCCTCTAACGCGACTAGCTGAATGGGCCGAAGCAGAAGCCACTAACCTATGCCTAGCAGGATAAGAATTCTTAGTAAGACGAGATAAGCGATCAATAATGATTTGTAACACCCCGAATTTTTAATATAATAAAATAAGAATAACTTAATTAAATAATGAGAATTAAGTAAAACGGACTGCGCCATTGCGTCCATCTCGGAATTCCGGTCTAGATAGACACCTGGTTTACGTAAAACGGACATCGTATGAAGAAGTTGTTAAGGTTTGAAGTTTGTATAGGCGCAGGAGAATTATATATATACAATAAATAAAATATATATATATATAATTCAAACCAGCAAAGCGGAAGCCCCAGAAGCGAAACCGACCGTTTTTGAGGGTCGACCCGAGACCCTGCTAGGTCGATTCAGGGGTCGACCAAGGCTCTTTGGGGTCGACCATGGGAAGGCCCCGGGGTCGACACCTAAAGGGGGGGTCAACTCCCATACAGATCTAGGCAGAATTCGGTTTTTTGAATGTGGACTCGTTTCTTGACCAAATATGTTGCTGAACACCTATAAATAAGCCTGTAGAGCCCACCATAAGTCTCATATTTCTAAGACAACGCAGAAGCTATACCATTCCTCTCCCTCCTCAAATCTATTCAGAAAATTAAGATTATTAGTTTAGGAAAAATTCTGAATCCAGATCTGAAGGTAAGAAATATATGTTTGTAAATGAGTGTTCAAATCTTTTATTGAAGTGAGGTAATTCCTAGATATGATCTATTCTCAATTCTATTCTCTTTCTTCTTTTTCTTTCTTTCTTTTAGTAAAAAATTATGAATCCATGATTGTTAGGGTCTGAATCAATTAAGGGAAAAACCATGGAATGCTATATCTGGACCAGATCCGGGATTTGGAAAGCATATAGGTGAGTGAATTTAAGCTATATCATTTTTCATAATGATATATTATCGTTTAGCATTCCCCGTTATTGTGCAATATGAACTTCCCAAAATAAATTAAGAGTAATGAAAATGTTATATATGACAAATGTTGAAATGTTTAGACATAAGTTAAAAAAATTAGAGTGACATGTTGGAATATTAATATGTTAAGATATTAATATGTTGGAAAGTTCATATGTTGAAAATAAGCTTGTTAGAATATGGGTAGAAACTACTATTGTTCGTATTATATGTTAACTTGTCACATTTATATACACGAACCCTTACTTGTATGAATTAAAATAGTTATATGATTAAATGGTTTCATGTTAGCATTGAACTGAATACATGGACATGGATTTGGGGCATATATTAAATTATGATTAAAGATCTTAATTTGAGCATATGGTACATAATAAATATGACTTGGGAAAGGGGCATGAAAAAATAGGAATAATTGTTAAAGAATGAACATGCCTAGTTACACAGTAATTTGACACCGTAACGCGCTTAGACACGAGGTTAGATTACACTTGTGATTGAAGTCTACCCGGAACCGCTCGACATATCCAGCATTCACAAGTGGTAAATTTAACGTGAGGGGTCTAAGTGCATAAATAAAACATTTAGTGGTGCTAAGACACGAGGTTAAGCCAATTTGTGGTAGAAGTCTGCTAGGAACCGCTCGATAAATCCAGCATCCACAAGTATATGCTTAATGTGAGAGGCCTAGTGCATGAATATATACATACATACATGCATGCATATATATATATATACATGTAAATGGCAGGATTGATAAACAACATTAATTGTAATTAATGAAAATAAATGGAATTGAATGAAAGATTATTACAACAGTAAAGGAAAGGCATCAATGGGGAATGATAATAACCTACTATAAATAAATTACATTAATGAGATTGTTATATAATAGGTAGGTTTGTCCTAGGGACAAGTGAAGATTATAACTTAGGTTATAATAAACTAGTAAGGAAATGAGATAAGTGGTGAAGTGAGTTAAGTGGCACTTAATTGGGAATTAAGTAATCAGTAAATGGGGAAAACTGAAACCAGTTGTTTGTAATAAGTAGAGAAAAGGGGGAAGTTCATGAAAAGTAAGTAGTTACACTTAACTATAAATTAAATAATCTGTAAACTTGGAAGTATGAAATCTACTAATAAGAATAACATGTTTAGGCTTGTCCTAGGGACAAGTGGAAATTATAACTTAGGTTATAATAAACGACAAAGGGAATAGAATAAATTATGTAAGGGGATAAGTTGTACTTAATTGTAAATTTAGTTATTTACAAAACAAGAATCTGAAATCTACGGAAGAGACAACATAAGTTATATTTATGGGAAGAGAAATTTATTAGTGGACCTTAATTAGAGAACTAAGTTAATAAGTAAACAACGATAAGTCGTAGTGACGTTGTATAATGGAATTATGATTAAATGAGAAAGAATGAGGAAAATTTATGAAATGAAATAAGTTATATTTAATCATAAATAAGGACTGACATGCTAACGATAAAACATTTGAATTGAGATATACTTAATTACATATTAAGTAGAACATGTTATTATAACGACGAAATCGAAAAAGAATATAAAGGGATTATGGATTACAGACTTGGATCACAATCTAGAGAATAACATGTTGTGGGCTTATTAACAAACTTGAATGGGTTAAGTTATATGACTTAAATTAATAAGCAAGATAAACTTGGTAACTTGAATAAGAAGTCAATTTGAACGGGGATAACCAAGTTAAATGGAAACCTGGTAAGGTAAAGCAAGCGTGTAAAAGAATGTTTAGACATAGGTTCTAACGACACATTAAAATGAGGCGCTTGGACCAGTCCGTACATTTGAGGATGAATAACCTAATGGGGTAGAACATCATCGTCTCATGAGGCACGAGGGGAGTGCACATTCATATGACTACTATGGCGGCTCCGAAGCACTGGAAGGGGAAGCACGCGGCTTCCTGAGGTACTAAGGTGCTCCTAGTAGTCCTCTGTGTGGTGGCAGATTTTAGGCTGTTGTCTCAGAGGTTGGGTTTGCGCGTAACTACCAGATGGGTGGGCCTTGACTGCAAAAGTAGCTTTGCAGTCAGAATGCTATGATGAGGTGACGCTAGGGTGATTCGGCAGTTGCCTCAATGGGGAGGCAGAGGGTCACGACCAATAAGGATAGTAGATAGTCGGGTACCTGTCATCGGCAACCAGTGGGATGCGAAAAGACTAGAGCTAAACCCAATAGACCATTCACCTTTCACTATCGAGATATGGTGGTTGAGGGGAGATGCCAACTGGATGTTTAGATTATTTGTTGTTAGGAGCATGTCGCTTAGCTCTTGTAGTCTTTACTAGCTGAGGGAGGGGCTGAGGTGAGGCCATAGCCACCATGAAAAACATACCCTAGGAATATTTGTATTTTGAGGCTCTTAAAGGCGGGCCTGTACAGATATGGAAAAGCTCCCTACCGAGTTCTGTGTTTCTTGTATCTCCATGCCATGGAACTCGATGCACATTAGAGGATGCGCGGTTAAGGAATCGAGCTACATATGACGATACATACGTGGGATAGTCTAGATACATGCATGTTTGCTCTAGGTAGTGTATCGTAAACTTGAGGGCATTACTATGGTATGAAATCTGATTCGATCAAAGGTGACAGTCCGTACGCTTGCGTAGCATAGTAATGATAGGTATATGTGGAACGTAACACTATTATGTAGAGATCTGTATGTCACTCCGACATAGAATGAGGGACTGTGTTCATTTCTGTAGCATTACAGCGGAGACCATGCGAGTGGGGTACCATGGGTGTACCTCAATGTTGGAGGTAGCTACATATATACTGTATTAGGTTAAACCTTTGGGAAGTAAATGGGTAAGACGTGTGTGTAAGCCTTGAGTGTTGTTAACCCAAATAACCTAATAAATAAGAAAATGTGATTGAACGGTATATGTAGGATTATCCAAAGTGTACGATTTAAATGCAATCACCAGAACTTGTGTTCTGACCCCCTCTTCATAACATACTCGCAAATTAGATTTGTGATAGGGACATGATAGCTTTGGATACTAGTTAGGCAGTATTATTAATACTGTAAGGCTATACTTTGAGTATATTATATTTTATCCATTCCGTTGTGAGATATTTTCTTAGCTCTGACCTATTTTATGTCTCTGAATTTTCTGCAGGATACCAGAGCAAACCAACACAAGTTTCGATAGATTAGAATTTTGAAAAAAAATCAGTTTGTCGGAATTTGGGTTGTTACATGATTGCTATCTCGGCCTTACTAAGAAGGGGATAGGAAGTAGGAGGGGACAATGGACGAGAAGAAGAAAGATTAGAACTCATAGCGCCATCATCGATAAAAGAAGGAGAAGAAGACATAGCTGAAGAAGGCGAAGAAGAAGAATGGTAGAATGTGGAGTTGCTCGAGAGAGACAACACCAATTGATGTGTGAACTGTACAATGTCGATTTGTCATGAGGTTGACTGACCGGATAAATAGGTAGAGTTCTGAAACCGACAAACCAATCACGAATAAGAAAACAATCCATCCAAAAATAATCGGGGAAGGGACACTCCAACAACGATGGCAATCCAATAGGGGTACATGTAGTTTCCATGTAGCTAGCAGCAGCTGTGTTGACTGACTACACATGCCTAACCTAAAGCAACGCCTAAAGATAAACCGGAACAATCCAACCGATGTACAGGGACGAGAAACTGATGAAACAAACACACATGAACTACTGACAGGCTTGCTGTGTTCGAGATCGATCCTACTTTCGGGAGGGACTGCAACCATCAATAAAACCATAGACCACTGATCGAACGAACTGAGCCACCCCGGCATGGCTAGTAACCAATAAGCAAAGAAGCCCACAAGGGGCCTAATGGCGAACGTACACACAGATATAATCCGACCAGAATAAACGAAAGTGGCAACAAAAACAAGTCAACCAGCACGAAAAAGGAGCAACATGCTAAAAACACGAAGGCCATCCTTGGATATCGCTACAACGCGCCAAATGGGCTGCTGCATTGAAGAGAAACAACCGACGGAAACACCAATCCACAAGCAAACATACACATGACCCACACTACAAGCAGCCGTAAAAGGATTTGCAGTAATGAGGAGCACATACAAACGTGTGTTTATGCTCAAAAAACCAAGCAATGCACTATCCAGGCATGAGGTTATTGTTGATAAAATATTAAATAAGGTTGAAATACCATGCCTAAAAGTATTAATTAGTAGAAATGTTGATTATGTTTCATAATAATGTTTTGGAACACCAATATATATTAACTCATTAAAAATTCGTGTAATAATACCTAAAAATTAGTTTAAAAAAATATATAATTCATCCTCTGTTCTATCTTCAAACAAAATCTGTTCATAAAATATGAATAAATATAACTAGTAGAATAAATATAATTCACAAAAACTATTCACAAAATACTAATAGCCAAAAATTATCATAATAAATATAATCCACAATATACCAAAAAAAGAGACAACGTCTTTCTCCGGTGATCATGAAATATGAAATTAGGGAACGCAAAGCGAACACTCAATCAAGTCGAAAACTGTTCAATGTACGAAAATTTCTATTTAATTATAAATTTGTCATACGAAACCGCAAACGCACAACATACTTATAGTACGTGACGAATATGGATCAATTAGCAGGGAAGAACCAATTTAAAAAATTATGCATAGGCAAATAAATACAACTTGAGATTGTGATTAATTAAAAACTAGAAAATAAAAGTAAGCAAAAATTGAGATTATAAACCAATTTAGAGGCAAAACCAATTTCCTCTTTCTTAACATAGGTCAATATAAAACTAAATGATGATCTCTTTTTAATCTAAGTACGATTAGTGGTGTATTTATCTTAAATAGGGTCTATTTATGTTACTAATTAACACAACTTAGACCATCAAACTATAATACCCAACTAATCTTACTTTTTCACATTCATGAAAGTCGGCATAAAATTGATATAAAAATCTAGTTTAAGTATGATCTATTTTTGTACTGAGCATATGCAACAAGCCGTTAAACCTTTATGTGTCCCCAGTAGGACAATATAGTATCGTGAGGGTTTTCAATTGATACTACCCACAAATTCCAAACGCAATACAAAAAGTTCCTAAATACATGGTATATTTACAAAAAGAATGTAAGTTTTCAAAAAATATATCTACAAATGGATAATTTACTTTTAATTTTGACATGAGTAACTTAGATACAAGTTTGGGTCGTCATCATGAAGTTTCATTCATTTACTAATCAAAACTTCAAACAAAAGCTAAATCATCGTTACATTCTCCCTAAGCTTGGCTAGTTGTATCAGTAGAAAACATAGTGCTATTATGAAATGAATTGTTTTATTTATTATCAACGTTTGAAAAGTGGTATTTTTAATAACAAGATCAACTAAGTGAAGATACCACTTGGATTTCAAGTGCTTACTTTCTCTTGTTTTTATTTACAAAAATAATTTTATATTAACATTATATATACATGCCTAGATCAAGTAAACTAGAGGAAATTATCTAGTATTTTCAACCATGCATAACCATGAGGACTTTTAAATGAGATTAGAAGAATACTTAGACTTTTCTTCTTCTCTTATATGAGTTCCATCTATGCATAACCATGAGGACTTTTAAAAGCACATATAAGAGAGGCTAATGTAATTCACCTATGCATAACCGTAAGGAAATCTAAATGAGAGTGAATACATAATCATAATAACTCTAGGCATTATTAAACACAAAAATTGTATATACATGTATACACATTTTTTTGAAAAGAGAGAACTAAGCGAGAATATTTTAGCACAACTTAACTTAAAAGATCAAAAATGTTATTGCAAGTACTTTAAATCAACGACTCTTTTAACGGAAGATTATAATTTAGAAAATAATTCATAATCATCACCTACGAATATCCCGGTATAATAGTTACACTAAAGTTCCTCATAATTTAAACTTTCTTTTATTATCTATTAGGAGAAGCAATTTTTCAAAAATTTACATTTTACAACTAAAATTGTATTCTTACTCTGTCAAGCCTATTTAAAAAGTGAGTTGAAATGCAATTTTTTTATTGAAAATTTTGTTTTGTTTCTGTTTTTTAAGGAAAAGAGAAAATGAAAAAAAATACAAACCTAAACTATGCAAAATAAAATGAAAATGAGACTCCCGCATATTAGATTTTGACTGTGTCCCCACAGTCAATGCATGACATAACAAGTGAATGGAAGAAAAATATTTATATATTTACAAAGGAGAGTTAAGATTTCTTACTTGATGTAGCATCTCATGAAGAATCATCAACTCCTTTTTCAATCATTGGGTAATTCCAAGAATTATTTAAGACGTTGACCGTTGAATTTGAAAATTGATTTATCCCTTAAGTTTTCTATTTCGATGGCACCATATGGAAAAATAGTTCGAACAATACAAGGTTCGATCCATCTCGATTTTAACTCTCTAGGGAATAAATGAAGTCGTGAGTCACACAATAGAACCTTTTGGTTTGACAAAAACATTTTTCTAATGATAGACTTGTCATGAAAAACTTCAGTATATTTCCCTATAAATTTTCATATTTTCATATACGTCATTCCTAATTTTTTTTTTAAACTCATTGAGCTGCAATTTTTGGCATTCGCCAGCTCGCTCAAGATCAAAATTTAAGTTTTTATTATCCAAAGTGCTTTATGTCAAGTTCAACAGGTAAGTGACAGGTTTTACCATACACTAATCGAAACAAGGACGTTCCGGTATTAGTTTTAAAAGTAGTACGATAAGCCTGAAGCGCATCAGTTAATTCCTATGGCCAACTTTTTTTATCTTTATTAACAGTTTTCTCCAAGATTTGTTTTATTTGTCGATTTGAAACTTCAACTTGACCACAAGTTTGCATATGATATGGAGTAGATAACTTGTAGATTATCGAGCATTTTTTCATTAAAGTTTCAAAAGATCGATTATAGAATTTAAGAAATTTCACAATAATTTTATGATCATTAGTTTAACATGGTACGACTTTGACCCATTTTGAAATGTAGTCGACAGTAAGTAGAATATACAAATTTTCGAAAGAGTTTGGGAAATGGCCTATAAAATCAATACCCCAAATGTCAAAGATTTCAATTGTAAGGTTAAGATTCAAAGGCATCATATTTCATCAAGAAATCTTCTATAGCATTTGACAACGATTGTAATTTTTACAGAATTCAAATGACTCTTCGAAGAGAGTAGGCCAATAGAAACCACATTAAAGAATTTTTCTAGCAGTTTTCCTAGGACCAGAATGATGACCGCACGCATGATCATGAAAGAACGAGATAACACTCCTAATTTGCTACTAGGAACGAATCGATGAATGATTTGGTCCAGACAATACTTAAACAAGTACGTATCGCCCTAATAATAGTATTTTATTTGGGAAAGAAATTTATATTTATCTTGTTTGGACTAAAACTATGGTGCTTGTTTTGTGATTAGATAGCTCATTATATTGGCTAATCAAGGATCGATTGAGACAGTAATGAGTTGCTCATTAGGAAAATTTTCGTTAATGGGCAAAGAAGCTGCGGTATTCGAAAGACAAGACAAGTGATCGTGTATGATGTTTGTAACGACCTGCCTTATCCACGACTTCAAGTTGGTAATTAAACTAACTCGAACCATTTAAAACGACAAATTATTTTTGCTTATAGGGTTTAAACAAAATCAGACACAGAAATCACAGAATAAATAAACTATCTCACAACGGAAGCATTTTACAGAAAATATCAGAGTTTACAAATTTCATATACACAGCGAAAGAAACGCATAAATTAATTTATTTACCAAAAATTTGCGAATAAATAGACCAAAAGCAGGCTTCTTCGCCACTTTCTAACTTCAATAGCTGAAATCTTTAAATCTGCAACACTCAGATCTGACTTGAGCATTTCATGCCAAACACAACACACTCGAGTTAGGATTAATCTTTGTTCAAGTAAATCAACTTCAATAAAATACTAAAATATAATAGTTGATTCTAATTCACATGCACTTCTAAAATTCGAATACGTATCCAACCTAAATATTCATAACTAAAATAATAATTTGCATAAAAGTCCAAGCAACCTACTATTTCAGATTCACAAGATAAAGCAAGAATAAGTTCAAGCGTTTTTTCAACTTATCGATATAGTATAGAAACAATGTATAATTTGTCAATATATAGGTTATGATTTCAAAATGGGTTACGCATTAGTGAAACAGTGTCTAAAATATATGTAGACAGTACAAAACAAGCAATTTATCTGTGAGGCCATCCAACTTATCAATACATGACAAACAGGGTATATGACCAGGCAAATAAAATATAAAAAACACTTCAGTATATTTAAATGAAGTAGGCAAGTGAGAATTTACCACACGTGAATTTATGTACATCAAGGCCGATGTACAATATGGTACACAAGGTGTAATATGAAGAATAATGTGTGTATTCAGTTCCAAGTCAAAGTAGGAAAAATATCAACACCTCTATTCTTTAAGAGGGCATAAAATTTATGTATAGAATTTTAACTGTTTGTCAACATTTTAGCTTAAGCTTTACGTAACAAATAGGCAGTAGATCCGGTTTAATATCAATGTGTATATATTCAGATTTACTAAGGTTATAACAACGCAATGGGTAAATCCAAGTATTACAAGACATAACAAGGCAATTCACAGGACCCGCAAACAAGTAAAATGCCCATATAGAAACAATTGAGATTCTTTAACAAAGCTAATCGTGAGATAAACTCACCTTTGCATCAACGAAGGAGGGATGCAGCGAATTAGGCACAGGTGATAGAGGGTGGATGTGGTGAGGCAGGCTTCGAAAGGATATGCAAAAGCAAACATAGAAATATTTGAAAGCTTCACTCTTTTAATTTATTTAGAGAGGAGGAGGCTTCAACAAAATAAAAGAGAAGAGATGAACAATAGGAAGAAGACAAGATGTGAGAAGCAAACGTGAATGGACAAGGGATTTAATATTTGGGAAGGAAGAAAGGAAAAGCAAGAACGGAAGAAAGAAAGAAAGAAAAGAAAAAAAGAACGGAAGAAAGAAACCTATGCATGAAGCTTTAGGAAAGGATTCATGCCCATTTATGCCAAACACATGGCTTTTCATTTCATTTCCCTTTTGTCTTTCTTGATTCCTTTTTTTCTCAAAGTTATTCCTTTTTTTAAAACGTATGCAAGGAAAATAAAGAAAACATTTTTTATAGTTTAAACATTCACAAGACAACATTAGTTGGGAAACATACATTTAAATGTGTTCATGCACCGTGAATACACATGAAGAATGTAAATTTTTTTAATATATTAAATGAAAGCTTTTCGTTTCTCTTTTCTAATTATTAAATGCATGCATGCAGTAAATTGTTAACAAAAGAATGAATGTATTGCGTTAAATTATAAAAGAGTGCCTGAATATGAAAGGCAAAGGGAATAAAGCAACAATGGATATATTATACGAAATAATTTCCATTTAAAACGGATGCATATGAAAGGAAGAGAGATAACATCAAAGAAATAAAAGGACATGAATGAAATGAAACACATGCAACATTTATTATTATTGTTTTCATTATGTTTTTTTAATATATGGAAGTGACAATTCAATACTTAATGCATAAATATGAACATGTAATTCAAAGTAATTAAAATGCAAGTTTCTCGTCTTACAAACAAAACAAAGGGAGAGAAGTTCAAAATTTTAACGTATAAATTTATTAGCAAATGCGGATGTGTAATCTTTGACTCTTCATAATAGCACGTTACCATGATTAATAGTTCATCCTTTCACTAATTTAGATTCAAATGTACATGTGTTAGTAGTATTTAGTTTTTAATTTTTTCTGTTTTGAATATAACAAGAGAAGCAATATATATATATATATGTGTGTGTGTGTGTGTGTGTGTGTGTGCGTGTGTGTGGAGATTGTTTGTTTTTGGAAAAAAAATAATGTGAAATAAAAGGAAAAAGAAAAAATAAGGAGATGAAAATAAATTTAAGAAACAAGAATAAGTATATGACATAAGATGCATGAAAATAGAATGAAGGAAAAGAAATTAATAGAACGTTTGGAAGTAAATAAATAAAGTGAAGGAAAGAAATGAATGTGTTACTCTCATTACAAATTAAATTAATTATTGAAGGTTTAATTGGACATGTAATACATGTTCTGAATTTCTAAAAATTACATCTTGAACAAATGGGAAAAGAATTAAAGACGATAGCCAAAGATATATACATGTATGTATTTATTTCATCTAAAATATACATATCATTTTCAATCAATCTTTCAGGAGAAATTAATAAATTTCATTAATAACGACGTAAATTATATTTAAAAACCATTTTAAATTCAATAGTTAAATTTAATTCAATAACTTAAATGGTTGAAATATATGGGATGTTATAATCTCTCTTACTTAGAACTTTTCGTCCTCGAAAAGGAACGAAATAAGGAACTAGTAGTTAAACGATATACCGCATATTGACTTTGATTACTTGTTCAAACACAAAAATTTTCTCTCAATTAATATTGGTAATCCGATCACTCTAGTTCGGACTTCTGATTTGATTTCTTGATTATAAAATTCAATTCGCCTTGCATATAATAAACTATGATAGAGAACTTCAGATTCTTGTCAAAACTCTTATCCGTGTTCATCGTCAAGAATCGACCGAACAATTCTATTCGGAATCAAAATCCTATATTTAGACTGAATCAAAATTGTTATGCGAATAGAATGGTTTATGTTCAACTACTTATTCATTCTGTAAGTTCTTTTCCTTTTCGGAGACGAAAATTAGTATTTTGATTTATCTCAAAGCTGTGAACTTGCAAAACATTTAAATTACTCTTTCTTAGTTTATTATGTTGAATTGATACGATGTTAAATATTCATGTTATTGATTTGTTATTTTAATGTCAAAATACTTTTATAAATTGAAGGGTTAACAAATTTATTTTCGTTCTTACAAAATTTAGACGTACGTTGATTGGAGGCACGACGAAAAATCTCTGAGCACTCAATATATTTGTTTCAACTTCCAGTGAAAATACTTAAAAACTTTTAAAAATAGATATGGAAAATACATTCCCCTATGGATCGCGGTTACTTGGCGGTTATGCTACTATATATGTATGCATGTGTATATATATATATATATATCCCATTCAAATCGCTTGTAACCTTAGGTATCACACCCCTCGAATTTTGTCATGGTAATTGCCATAGATCGCAGTTACACAGCGATTATGCCACTATCCCAATGGAATCGCTTGTACTGTTGGCATCTCACCCCTCGAATTATGCTATGGTTGTAGATAAGTAATAAGAATCAATGTAACCTACCGAGTGGGATTCCAATATCAATGGATACTCCAATCAACGGAGCACAAATGTAGCTACGATTTTTTATTTTCAATGAACACTCTCGACAAGCGTCAATGCAACCCCTATTATTAGGAATTACGATTTTCAATGGAAGGCACTTCCCATATCTTCATTTCAAAAACATACATACTATATATATAGTACATCATTTCACGTTTCACATATATTGCACTTATATAAATATCAATTTACATAAGATTTTCCAAATCAGGTTTTTATACATATCATTCTCATATAAATTCTATTATATAAGACTAGTATTTCAATCAATTATCTTCTAAATCAGTGGTTTCCAAATTAACCTCATTTTTATATAAATCTTCCATCTGTAAGGTTCGAAACTTAATATCAAAGATCCTCGAAATTCCATTAAAATACTAATTTAGTTTTGATTTCATAATTGATTTGAATATTCAATATCATTTCAAATCTAGTTCATATTGACAATCAATTCATTATTAAAACATCACTTTCAGTTTGGGTTACATATCACAAATATCATTATTCAATTAAATCTTTATACAAATTATTTTGGGCTTAAATTGCTTGGATCGGAATTATACTTTTATCTCAAAATAACTAGATACAAAATAGTTTAGAATAGAAACTTTGAAATAAGATAGGTTTTGATATAAAGCAAGTCTACAAAAAAATTTCAGAATCAAAAATAGACTTGGTATAGAATAATCAAATAAGATAGATAAATTTAATACTTTAGTACAATAAAACAATGGTCAAACATACAAAGTTGTAAAAAAATGCTAATTCAAAAAATATTTCAATCCGAATCAATTTTTCGAACTATTTGAAATTTTAGCTAACGTAAATTCCAATGTCGAAGTCAAACTCAAATTTAACTTAAGATTAAGTTGTAAACATTTCAGTTTGAACAAAATGTTCAAATTAGATCACAACTCAAATAACTTATCTTCAATTTCGCTTGAAGTTTGAATTTTACATTCATTCCATATAATTGGTTTTAAACCAAATTTCAAATTTCCAAATATTAAATTCATCCCTTAAATTGATTCCTTACAAGACAAATTTGAATTTATTAACGATTAAACTTAATAAAATCCTTAAGTTAAAAAATTCTTTTTTTTTAATTTAAACCTTGCATTTATCTTCAACTTTCAAACTACCAAACTAAATTTCAATAAATTCAAGTCATTCATTTAATTAGTTAAGTTAATTTATACCTTCAATTTAAATATTTTAACATATTAATTCAAGTTTGTAATTTAATATCAAAACCATTTGATTCATATAGTTAAGGTAAAATAAATTTCCTCAATTATTACTTTTGTTAAAATATTATTTAAAACAAAATTTTATTCAAAATATTCCAAAACTTTTGTTCTTATAAAATTCCTTTCATTTACATTTTCCAGTATTTAATTCCTTTTGAGCTATTTAGATTATGTTCAACTTAAAATTCAGATCTTGTTTAGCAAAGGTTGGATTATTCAAATATTTGGAAAAAAAATCTTTTAATTCGACAATTGGAAATCATGAGTTTAATCATTTTCTCAAGACATCTCTTTGAGATGTACAATTTCATTATCCTAATACATAGGATTATCATTCAATCAAACTCAAGAATCAACTCCGTTTTTTTCTTTCAATCGTTCAAAATATACATATAATAGTATCTCAAATCGCGCTTCACAAATCAATTTTGTTTGATAAAGATAAACATGTAGCTAAGGTATCAAAGTGGTCTCCCCTACTACGAGACTTGAGAATAAATTCCAATGACAAAGAATTATCACTACAATTATTTTCAAGCTACAAAAGTGGGTTCTCCATTCATATATTTCTTTTTGAAAATATTCCAGAAAACTACTTCAAACATTTTATTCAAAAATACTTATATATACTACTAATATTTTTTTCAAAACCATAGAAATCAATTTCAAAAAAACAAATTCTAGAATCAAATTCTTAAATTTAAGTCAAAAGAGCTCCTGAATTCTAAATAAATTGATATATCATCTTATTCCATAATTTGGCTTCATTAGCAATACACACTTCTTATTTTATTTCATGGTTCAACAATTCCAATTCTTCATACATACTTAGTTAATACTTCCTTCTCAAATTATTCCTTATCGAAACCTTTCTTAACCATTTCTTATATAAGTTGGGTTTTGTATATATCAAAATTGTTAAGAAATCTATTTCAACCCATTTCAATTATCTTTTACATCTTATTTCGACACTTCCATTAACGTAGTATAAAATCAATAGTTCGAAAATTAAATTGTCAATTGTAGTCACAACTCAAAGTTCAAATATGTGTTTCAAATCAAAAGTTATGTCATTAATCCAACTTTATTTTAGAATTTTTCCAATGCACGATAAATGAAAAGGTACAAGAATATGAATTTAGCAGTGGCATGAGTAAAACAAAGGCGAGCAGGTCAACAACAACAAGTAAAGCTAAGTGAACGAATCAATGAACAAAGGAACTATCTATTCTCAAGGTCAAGGGTGTAAACGATACATCTACGAATTCTATTCTTTTCGTATTTTTAATTGGTTTTTCTTTAGTTCATATTTCCAAAATATTCACTTGTCATCAAGATTTTTTTTCTATTTCATTCACCATTAACTATTCAAATTTATAATTTAATTCTGAACATTCATTTGTAAATTATACTTATATTTAACAACAACGTAAATTTATTTAAATTTTGGTCATATACTCAAATTCACATTAATTTTACCAAAGCATCTTCATTAAAATTTATCCAAATCATTTTCGAATAAGTAACAAAATAATTAGCCTAAATATTTATCGACGTTTCAATGGGAATCATTTAATCATCCCACTTTCGAAACTCAAAAATAAATATAGGTGATGTAGCGATAATCACTAGAATCATCTACAAGCGACCAGAGTGTGATTTCATATCCATCTAGTACGTATAAGACTTTATACATACGCTGGCCAGGCGTATATTTGAAATCTTCACATAGTGACAGTCCAATCACAATGTCGAATAAAATACTCAAACTCCTATTATAAAATAAATTTCAAAATAATCATATTAAATGATTAACTTAATTTCAAAATAATTTATATTTTCAAAATACGCTCTCTCTCTCTCTCTCTCTACGTGATTCTAGCGACGATTCCACTCATTCTAGGGTATTAGTACTCTATCTTTTATGAGTTTTTAAACCCGATAAGCTATGCTTTGTATAACCAAAGCTCTAATACCAATTGTAACGATCTACCTTTACGACCGCTTCAAGTTGGTAATTAAACCAACTCGAACCGTTCAAAATGACAGATTATTTTTACTTATAAGGTTTAAACAGAATCAGACACAAAAATCACAAAATAATTAAACTACAACATCTCACAACGCAAGCATTTTGCACAAAATATCAGAGTTTGCAAATTTCATATACACAACAACAGAAAAGCGTACATTAATTTATTTACAAAAAAATTGCAAATTTTAAGCGAACCAAAATTGGTTGTTTTCGCCACTCTCTAACTTCAATAGCTGAGATTTTAAATCTGCGACACTCGAATCTGGCCTGAACGTTTTATGGAAAACAGAAAACACTCGAGTTAGGATTATCTTTGTTCAAGTAAATCAACTTCCATAAAACACTGTAATATAATAGTTGATTCTAATTCACATGCACTTCTAAAATTTGAATATGTATCCAACCTAAATATTCACAACTAACATAATAATTTGCATAAAAGTCCAAGCAACCTACTATTTTAGATTCACAAGATAAAGCAAGAATAAGTTCAAGCTTTTTTCAGCGTATCCATACAGTACAGAGACAATGTACAATTTATCAATATAGAGGTTATGATTTTAGAATGGGTTACGCATTAGCGAAACAATGTCTAAAATATATGTAGACAATACAAAACAAGCAATTCATCGGTGTGGTGATCCAACTTATCAATACATGCCGAACGTGGTATATGACCAGGCAAATAAAATAAAATAAAGATGCCTCGGTATATTTAAATGAAGTCAGCAAGTGAGAATTTACCACACATGAATTTGTGTTCATCAAGGAAGCATGTACAATATGGTACACAAGGTGTAATATGCAGAATAAGTGTGTATTTAGTTTCAAGTCAAAGTAGAAAATATCAACACCTCTATTCTTTTACAGGGCACAAAATTCACGTATATAATTCTAACCATTTGTCAACATTTTAGCTTAAGCTTTACGTAACAAATAGGCAGTAGATCTAGTTCAATATCAATGTGTATATATTAAAATTTACTAAGGTTATAACAAGGCATAACAAACCAATAGTTAAATCCAAGTATTTCAAGACATAACAACGCAATTCACAGGACCCGCAAACAAGTAAAATGTCTAAATCGAAACAGTTGAGATTCTTGAACAAACCTAATCGTGAGATATACTCACCTCTGCAGCAGCAAAGGAGGGATGCAGCGAATGGGCACAGGTGATATTAGCGGGATGTGGTGAGCCAGGCTACGATAGGAGATGCAAAAGCAAACATATAAATAATTGAAAGCTTCACTCTTTTTATTTATGTAGAGAGGAGGAGGCTTCAGCAAAATAAAAGAGAAGAGAGGAACAATAGGAAAAAGAAAAGATGTGAAAGAAAATGTGAATGGACAAGGAATTTAATACTTGGGAAAAAAGAAAGAAACAAAAAAAGGAAGAAAGAAACGTATACCTGAAGCTTTAGGAAAGGGTGCATGCCCATTTATGCCAAATGCATGGCTTTTCATTTCATTTCCCTTTTGTCTTTCCTGATTCCTTTTTTGCGTCAAAGTTATTCCTTTTTTTTAAAACGTGTGCAAGGAAAATGAAAGAAATGTTTTTTTTTAGTTTAAACATCCACAAGACAACATTAGTTAGGAAACATACATTTAAATGTGTTCATGCGCCATGCATATACATGTTGAATGTAATTTTTTAATATATTAAACGAAAAATTTTCGTTTTTCTTTTTTATTATTAAATGCATGCATGCATTAAATTGTTAACAAAGGAATAAATGTATTGCGTTAAATTATATAAGAGTGCATGAAAATGAAAGGCCAAGGGAATAAAGCAACAATGGCTATATTGTACGAAATAATTTCCATTTAAAACGGATGCATATATGAAAAGAAGAGAGATGACATCAAAGAAACAAAAGGACATGAATGAAATGAAATGCATGCAACATTTATTATTATTGTTGTCATTATATTTGTTTATATATGGAAGTGACAATTCAATACTTAATGCATAAATATGAAAATGGAATTCAAAGCAATTAAAAATGTAAGTTTCACATCTTGCAAATAAAAAGAAGGGAGAGAAGTTCAAATTTTTAACGTATGAATTTACTAGCAAATGTGGATGTGTAATCTTTGACCCTTCATAATTGCACGTTACCGTGTTTAATAGTTCATCCTTTTACTAATTTAGATTCAAATATATACGTGTTAGTAGTGTTTAGTTTTTTTTATTTTTTCCCTATTTTGAATATAACAAGAGAAGCAATATATGCATATATATATGGAGATTGTTTGTTTTTGGAAAAAAAATGTGAAATAAAAGAAAAAATGAAAAACAAGGTGATAGAAACAAATTTAAGGAATGAGAATAAGTATACGACATAAGAAGCATGAAAATAGAATGAAGGGAAAGAAATTAATAAAATGAATGGAAGTAAAAAAATGAAATGATGGAAAGAAATGAATGCGTTATTCACATTGCGAATTAAATTAATAAATGAAGGTTTAACTGGACATGTAATCCACGTTCTGAATTCTTAAAAATTACTTTTTGAACAAATAGAGAAAGTATTAAAGACGATAGCCAAAGATATATACATGTATGTATTTATTTCATCTAGAGTGTACATATTATTTTCAATCAATCTTTCAGAAGAAATTAATAAATTTCATTAATAATATCATAAATTATTATTTTAAAACCATTTTAAATTCAATAATTAAATTTAATTCAATAACTTAAATGATCGAAATATACGAGATGTTACAACGTTATCAGATCCTTTTTTTATTGTAAGATCGAATTTCTGAAGTAAAAGAAACCATTGAATTAAGTGTGAATTTGCAACCTTTTAGCAAAAGGGTGTCGAATAGAAGAATGGCCAGTATAGACCGAGATGTGGGAGCCACTCAAGTAAGATCGAAACTTCTCAAGAACTAAGACAACAGCTAAAAGTTCTTTTTCAATGGGAGTTAAGCATCGTTCAAGGTAATACCCGCGTAGTAAATTGCATAAAGGTTTTTATCGATGTGTTGTCCTAAGACAACACTAACTGCAAAATTTGACGCACCACACATGATTTTAAAAGGAAGATTCCAATTAGACCAATAGATTATCGGGACTGAAATGAGTTTGTTTTTAAAATGTTCAAAATAGGCGACACAATCAGAGTTAAAGTCAAATGTGACATCCTTTCCCGAAAGAGTATTCAATAGATGAGCGATTTCGCTAAAATCTTTCACAAAGTGTTGGTAAAAGTTAATGTGCCTAAGCCGTCAACCTCTTATCGAATGGAATCAATCTCCTTCTAAGTTGATCATTTGACCCAGTCATATACTTATGTCCTTGCTTTGTGGAGTACCTTATAGGGAAAGTAAACCGTGCTTTGATAGCACACCAAGTTAGGATACATACTCAAACAAAGTTATATCGACATGCTTAAACAGACAAACTCCTTGTTTAACATTGAATATCTTCTTTGAAATGAACCATGAACTAATCTCGAGAGAATCGATATTTAGGGAATGAAACCATAAGGACTCTCGACAAATTTAGATTCAGTCTGGGAGTTTTCTAAAAGTAAACTTTAACTTCGCTTCACCATATGGTTTTAAGTCATCGAAGAACTCCTTGAAAGAAACCAAACAATTCATATGCTAAAACAATCGAAATTGTTTCAAGGAAGGATTGTTTTATAGGTACATAAGTACCCTTGCAAACCGGCATGACCATCACCTTGCACTTGAGGACCATTCTCAATTAAAGGATCTCAGGCATCCAAGATAATGGTTCGTACCATTATTACAAACATATTACGCGAATCGGGGCTAGGGTCCTCAATCTTACTCGAACCTTGACTCTAGAGATGGGGAAAATAGTATTATTGCTTATTTACTTGATCAAATAATTTGTTTTGACTATCATTTGCTAATAGAGAAAACTACATCAATGAGACTCGTGTGAATAAAATCTACACTATATATAGTGCCAGTATATAGCTTCGAAACCAAAATATATACAAATACATACTCTCTCATATACATTAACTCTCGATTTCGATACCACTTAGGTAAAGCAATGCAACCTAAGCTCTTATATCAACTATGATGGCCATTATACACCATAGGTACTCATATAACCTAATAATGTGCTATACAACCACTTGATCGATCTAGGATACTTATTAAGGGAAAGAAATAAAAGGAAAGAAAAGAAGAGAGGTGGAAAGGAAGAGAAGGAACTAAAAGAGAAGAGGAAGAAAAAAACACAGTACACAATCACCGAACCTATCGTACATCTCACAGCGAATTAGATAATATATAATAATAATCGCTTATGTAAAACAGACGAGATAGTAATGATTATACAAATCACATAATCAGAGTAAATATTTTCATACAGTTATACATAATAGCGATGGAGTTTATACATAAGATAAATAAACTCAACTGATAAACTGTCTCTAATAATAAATATTCAATACTTTCAAGGCTAAACAACAAAGTATAGTATGAAAGCGTTATCTCCTGCTAATCCATATACACAACTCCCGACAATGCTTACACTTGATACCTAGCCTACTCATCGGTATCATCGATGAGTACCCCAGGTAATAAGAGAAAACATAAAACTTTAGGCTAGGCAATAGTCTGGTGTGAGCGATAAAAAAAAAAACTCAAAATATTGTAAAAGTCTTAATAGTATAAGGCACAGAGGGTATGGAGAATCATACCATACATGTCCCTGCATCTACAGAGCTAGCACCTATAGGACTATGTACTACTTATGGTCATCGTGGTGGTGTACCATACATCAGAATACTAGGGGCATCCAGATAACCACATTCATAATATCTGTATCACATGACATCCTTAAGATGATAAATGATTAAACAAACATAGCATTCATCATCCATCCTCATATGCACTCACTTATTGAGTTGGATACACGATAACGCTCAATTTCCATGATACTCGAATCTGTGCCACTCAAAAGGGCAGAAACTAGGTTGTACCGACGCGCAAAACTCGAGATAAGAAATCCACCCTGGTAAGTACTATAAATCTTCCAACATAAAGATAAGGACCTGACATGGCCCCAAATGGACATCACACTAACTACCTTCTCTTTACGAGTAACTACTAAAATCCTATGTATCAATGGTCCCTTCGCACACATCATCCCAGCAGAGTATATCCTCTGGAATTACTCCAATGAATTTTGACATGAAGTCCTTGAGTAGGACCAAACTAAACAATTGACCTATTGTCAAGCTTAAACACATGTCTCCAATCTCTTTAGTGGCTTTCTCTTCGATTCACAATTATTTTCTCTACCTCTTGAAAAATAACCATTCATCACCGAAACCTTGCTTCGCATCATGGAATCTCCATTGTCGAGTCACGAACTCATTACGTTGAAGCACTACATCCTTGCCTCAAGCCAACACCAATGGTCAAATAGCCATCACGTCAAAACCACTTTCGAACAAGCCATCACATCCTTCTCATCGAAGCTCGCTGTCATCCACATTAAAACTGGCCAAAGTGGCCAACATCAATAGTAGTCAACATTGATCACTCCATAATAACTTATAATGAACACTTTAATCATGTATTTAATTAAAACTGGTAAAATAAATATAAGGTGAAAGCCCCCGACATTTGTTCTAAGATTCAAGCTCATTATCGAATACGTGATCCACCTTCAAATCAGTCACCAAACTCCAGTGTTTTTCCATCAACAAATCGGTAGATACACTTTAATGCACATAAGTCTTCAAATTGATCTGCACGCTCTGATACTCCTTCGTGAATCTAACTTAGCCAGTCGAGTCTATCATCACTTGTGCACTTTATCAATATACACTGACATATATGTTTGATTGGTATGCACCAAACTCCAGCACATGAGATTTTTCTAGTCCTCGATTACCTATTGATGACATTTTCAACCAAACTACACAAACAAGAAACCATCTAACCATAATCATATAGATGTCTAAAGTAGCATACAAACGTCTATAATAACATCAATATAACACATAGAATTTATCTAAAGTGATTCGTGCAGGTCTTGTTTTTTAATGGTCCAATCTAGCGATAGCATTTAAATGACACATAATAGCATGTAAGTTAATTAATTGTGATATTTAGGTTAAAATTACTAACATCACTTTTAAATTCTTTTATTTATTAGTAACTAGGTTCAACAATCCTAGAAATCACATTTTATAATTAGAAATCATTATAAACGTTAAATTTATATTGTACAGATAATTAAAGTTCTATAAGAGATAGTACCATCACCTCGGTCAAATCAGTCCAAACCTATGCAAAAATAGAGCTCTCTGATACGAGTCCTATGGAAGAAATGAAATGGACCTCGTCGCAAATTACGTCAAGTATAAGTTTCATGAATCAATTAGACAATTCAATTAATAAATGTTAATTAGCTTATCCTTAGTTACTTCAATTAGAACTATTCCTTTCTTCTCCAAGCCAGCTACAACATTGCACGTGAAATGTGAAAACATAAAACTCCTTTTCCTTCTCTCATCCTATCACAACCTATACTCAACTAATCCACGCATTGTCGACTACCATGCGTCGCACTATGGAAGCTCTACGTGATGAACTCGACTACAATCGACTAGGCCTCTTGGTCTGAGATCCAACCTATTACTCACGCAAGCGGTAATAGATCTCACATCACCCTATAATGAGCCGTACATGGCCAAAATAGATGGGAAGATGCCATCACAAAGAGAGATGAAAATACACTTGCCTCACAACCTAAATCCACTTATATAGGCAACAATTTCAGACTAATTTATCGTTTCACATATTTCCATTCCCAAAGTTGATACCTTACCCTCTAAAAATGGTGCGGAATCAAAGATAAACCCAATACAAATAAAATAAATATCTTATAGTGATGGAAATCAAGAGAATTTGATTTTAGAATGTTTAAATAGAGGCAACCATTAATCTCAGCAATGAAACCGTATATTTCATGAATGTGGGAGAAGGCTACAGCAATGGACCAGGTTTGGAAAATGGTTGGTAATTTAAGTAATCTTATTATTTATTGAATTTGAATTCTCAACTAAAACTAATGCACAACCAAACAGTGTGTCAGATCGCTAGAAACTTAATCACCTACCTCACCTCATCACTACAGATTTGATGGTACAAACTTTGTCACAATCCAAGAATGCATCCTAAAATGACACTTTAGGAAATTTTGAATCCATTTTACCCGTGTTTGATCCCGAAAAACGACGACACTTATAATCATACGAACTCAATCGAAGTATTTTTTTATTCTCGATTTAATCGTATGTGGAAATTCATATTTTTGAACCATCAATTACTTGACGATTAGTATCTAAAAGATCCAACCATTAAATCACGGAACGTTGCAACTTTGGAATAAACAATCAGTGATTTTCGTTTGACAATTATAAATATACATTTATTACTTAATGTGTTTTTGTAGTTTTCGAATTTAAAAGTCAATTATATCAATCAATCTCATCAATAGTTCACAAACATGAAACAACTTAGAGTAGTGTGTACAGGTCAAGAGAAGAAACTCAAACATATGTACAAGAAATAATGAAAAAAGGACTTTTTTAGTATGATAACTATTGGAAAAAAGTGTGTGATTAGTGTGTCGTGCTACTTCATTTTTTAACAATAAATTATAAAGAAGATTCCATTTGTGATCATAGTATAAGAGGAAATATGGTATGTTATATGCATCAAAGTATCGAGTTGTTTCAACCAACTTTAACATTTCAATCGTTTTGATAAAAGATAAAGCAAAGTTGTACACCCATTTTTAAAACAAAGATATTTTAGCACAGTGATTAGTGTGTGGTGTTACTTTTTGGAAGATCAATGGTCCGAGTCTTGTAGTTGTCATATTTGGTATTAGAGACTTAGAGCTGGTTAATGTATAATAAGGAGTTCTCGCATTTTGATCTATGGCAAAGCTTTGTCTCTTACTCCTACATGTCCCTGGATGGGTTGGTCCGACAGGAAATCATAGGAGTGGCCTGGAGTCAAAAGACTAACCGTAAAACCAGTTGCCGAAGTTACCAAGTTATAGCCATAACCGGTTAGGGTGAACATTACTGTAACGACCTGGGGAATTACCTTGGTTATCAACATAACTCAATGTCGACTATCCAAGCATCGGAAATACTGGATAGTTAATAGAAAGAAGTTAGAATGTAAGAATTGATAAGATAGAAAATCAGAATAGAAGAAGAAGATCACAACAACAGAATCAGAGTAATAAGAATCTCATAGCGGAATGAACAAAATATAACATAACTTTGAAATAAAACCAGTATATGTATAAATAACATTTATTAGAGTATAACACTTACAACACAGTAGAAACAAAAAACTGTTATAAAATCCTGAAGCCTCCTACTCCAAGCTCCCAGTATATCTGTAAAATCCTGACTACTTGATTGCCAGTACAAATTTGGGCACCCAAGAGTTTAGGGAAAAGAAAACAAAATAAACTCCGGGTCAGTCATGGGACTGGTGTGAGTAAACAATTTAAAACAGTTTGAGAAAATAAACAATATCTCATAAGACCACGCCGAATAACACGGAACGGGTTTTTCCCTTATGAGAATCCAAAGCATTTGACTTACCATCAAAAATCCTTTTGCAAGAAACAATTATCTTTTATATCAAAAATCCCTTGATATTATGATAGTGTCTATCAACCACAATATAATAATTATCTAGCAAAACACTTTCATCTCATGTTCCACATACATAATATACGATCAAAAACCACGGGCGCTTATTGGTTGATGAATTCCAACTAGCAAGGTATGGGACCACCTTCCGACAGTGTACCTCTAGAGAGGAATACACCGGGTTCAACAAGAACATCTTGTAACCTAGGCTAAACATGACCAGTCACTCATTTCAGTTGAGTGTACCGAATGTATTATCACCAACGTTTAGGATCAGCAACTATTTCCCGAAAGGGACAGCATCGAAATAGATTATATAAGTAAATGGAATTTCTCTAGATCAGGTGACAATACACACTTATTGGCAGCTAACCACTTAGCCATGTGACCTACCCGACTTTATACCATTTCCGGTTGTGAGGCTAGAGGCCCTATATGTAGATCACACTTTTATTTACTTTGAATGTCACATCGTCATACCCACCAAATCACAAATTGATTTCCCCAAAAATACCACAGGTATACAGCTAAGAGAAACAAATTCCTCCGCCACTAACGTAAATACGTTTGAAACGATCAACTTACGCGATCTACCAGATATACTCTATCAAACATTCGTCCATTTCAAATTATTATACTATTTAAATCAATTTAAATTCATTTCTTTAAATGTTGGGCCTCACCATCCACTCATACTTATTTGGCCCACTCATCAGAGCACATCCGCAACCCCATCTTCCCAGATTCACAAATCCCATTGCATAAAACTTCCAGTGTTTTTTTTTCGAAAATTTATCACTTCCCTTTCCAACTCATTTCTACAAAAAAATCCAAAAAAAAAAAATCGAGTTCCTGCACTTCGCAAAACCAATCCTCCATTACCTAAATTAACAACTCGTTGTCCCCCTCTTCAAACTGCAGTTCAGCCCGTACACAACACCAATACATGGTCGATGATTCCTCTCCTTTAACGCATACCGCTCCAAAAATTTGAACCTACTCCACCTCATACCTTCGAATATCACTCCCCCCCCCCCAAGAAATCACTCGCGATATTTTCAGTTGAAAAATATACAAGCCTGACATTTTTTTCCAATCGAATACCCTCAAAAATACATACCAAACGCTATTAAATGCCGCAATCTATAACACAGCATCAATTTCACTCATCTCGCACCAAAGATGCTCATCACGACAATCAATAGGTAACCTCGCGACTTCTGTTTTTGCACCAAATTCACAAAAACACTTTCGCAAGCTCCCAAATCCCTCTAAAATCCAACGATAACAACCAGATGTTGTATCGATACTCCAACCTTAAGGTTTCGCGAACCCTAGCTGTTCGCTGTTGTGGAAATCAAACAGAGTAGTGAAGATCGAATCCAAAAATAAGCGTGCCATATTTTAGAGAAAAGCTTGAAGATCACACATAATTTTGTTTCATGAATTTACGATATTTATATGAATTGATATGGTTTTTGGGAGATATAGAATTCCCATTTGAAGATGAGCGTGGCGGCTGAGAGAACATTGACTACGGAAGAGAATGAGAGATTGAAGATAGGGTTAGAAGTGTTAGGATTATATATAGTTAGTTTTTTTATATTTGAATTTTATATTGCTTTTAAATGAATCGGTACCTTTATTTATAGTTTAAAAATACATGTAGTCACACACGAAACCCATTTGCGACGAAAATTGACAGACATCCATAGTTTGACATTACGGACCCATGAAACTTGTCTCGTTGAATTCCGAGTCCATTTGCTCACACAGTGTATTTTTAAAGTCAGATTATTATGTGTTTTTCACATTAAAATCCCATACGGTCACATACGGATTCCACAAATCATGAAAATTGAAATATAACTAAAATTTAATATTCCGGATCCAACAAAATTAGTTTCGTCGGAAACGGAGTTCGTTTGCAATATTGGTTATTTTTAAAGCTCCAAATAAACCCATTTAAATATTAATATATTTAAAAATAATTAAATTTAATATTAATAAATTAATATTATCGTATATATTCACAGTGGAATACATACAGCTCCAAAATATTTCTATCTGAATTTATAACCCGATATTTCAAATCAGTATTCAATTTATATTGAAAATCCATTTATAATATAAATAAATCGTTATAAATTATAAAGGAATTCCATAACGACTTTTCAAAAAATTGATTTGGACATAACCCAAAATTTTCACAATGAAATCTCGAATTTTCTCTTCCATTAGAAAAATATACTTCACCAGCTCCCAACGTTTCTTATTTCACAAAAATCCGACTTAAAACGGATTCTGTATATTCGTTTAAAGTTCGAATCGCCAAATTACGAACTACCGCGCCATTTGGAGCTCAATTGTAATTATATAATATAATTATACGTTCAAACGACAATTATAAATAAATTTGTTATTATAATAAAATTCTAAACTGAATTAAATAATATAAATAATCCAATTCACACAATATTGTGAATTCTACTATTTCCGACTATTTCGGAATTTAAATATATAATTTAACTATTTATATTAATTAAATAATCAATATTATTTAATTTTGGTCATTTTAAATTACTAAACCAATATTTAAATAATTAAATAAATTAATTATTATACCGTAAAAATACGGGACATTACATTTTTCCCTCCTTAAAATAATTCCGTCCTCGAAATTGCTAAGGTAGAAAACACACAATGTTAACTGGGTTAAAAAATTATCTGGTATACTTCTTTATCTTTTGTTTCAATTGAACCAATTTAATTTCATTTAAATTACTAATTCATTCCAAATAACCAAAATTTTGAAAACTCTGAAAATTTTCTAGCACTCTAAATTTTCGGAAAATTTCGCCAGCACCTCCTTTGTACAGCCCAATCGGTACAACTACAACTCGCCTCTCTAGGCCTTCTCCCACCCGAAAGAAAATCAAACAGCCAAGCGGCTTGCCAAACAGGCTCATAAAATCACCAAACTCATATGAAAATAAATTTGTACCTCTTTGTTGGGCCTATCAACTCTATTACTTCCATCTGTTGTTAATTCAAAATATGCCAATACCATCCCAATCAAAACTCCAATCAATCCATCCTTACCCCAATTATTTGTTTTATACCCAAACCAAATTCCAATCCAACTCAAGTTTCATCCTCGATTCCAAATTATTAACTCATCCATCCAATAACATTTCAATTTCCTACATCACAGATCCAATGTTTTTAGATATCATTCTAATACAATTCTATTTCCATTTAATGGGCTTTAACTCAATTTCAATTTGTCCCCACAATTTCTATTTAATTTGCTTTTAATTCAAATAGTCTCTTCCTGAGAGTTTTAAACAGCTTTGCTTTTCTCAAAAATCAACATTCCTTTTCAGGATTCAATACAACTTGTTTTTCTCAAAACCATTCGAAAATAAAATCTTTGGTAGTAATCTGTCACTTAGCAACTCGAAAATGAACACCGATGATGTTCGAATCATCATCGGAATTATTTTCCAGCGACCAAAGTGAGTTCAATACTGTATCACTTTTCAAAACACGTATATAAACATTTCCATTTTGAAATTTATTTCAACATATCGTTCACAATACTTGTAAAACAATTTAAAATCTCCCAGGATCTTAAAATTCTCATATATTAATTCCAAATCCATTTACAAACACCTTTCTGAATCTCCATGGTTTTATTTTCAATTCTGATTTAAATTCAGATTTAATTCATTTCATAACACTTATACGAGTTTTGATTGGCTATTTACATAACTGTTTTAGTTATAATCTTATATGATTATGATCACAACCAACACATATAATATACGATAATACTTCAAATATTAATCATACTTCTATACCAAAATATAATTTGGGTAAAATTATTTCATTTACCCTTGTTCCAAAACATACTGTGTCGGTCCATCATATTAAAGTGTTTATAAACTCCTACCGATACAGTGGATCAAACTGATCGATCAGAACCCAAAAACAACTCGATCAATAAATCTCCACAATATAAAATAATTTTTATAAAATATACAAATACGTTCACCCGTATATATACACTCAACTCAATCTAGGGTATTGCTAACCACATATCAATCGAGTCACGCCACAGGGCCAAGGTAATCATTTAACCTTAAGCTCTGATACCACTGTAACGACCCGGGGAATTTTGGTTATCGACATAACTCAATGCCGACTATCCAAGCATTGGAAATAACAGATAGTTAATAGAAAGAAGTTAGAGGGCAAGAATAGATAAGATAGAAAATTAGACTAGAAGAAGAAGAAGACCACAACAACAAAATCAGAGTAACATGAATCTCACAGTGGAACGAATAAAATATAACATAACTTTGAAATAAAACCAGTATATGTATACAATAACATTTATTAGAGTATAACACTTACAACACAGTGGAAATAAACAACTGCTATAAAATCCTGAAGCCTCCTGCTCCAAGCTCTCAGTATATCTATAAAATCCTGACTACTTGATTGCTCATACAAATTTGGGCATCCAAGAGTTTAGGGAAAATAAAACAAAATAAACTCCGGGTCAGTCATGGGACTAGTGTGAGTAGACAATTTGAAACAGTTTGAGAAAATAAACGATATCTCATAAGACCACGGCATATAACACGGAATGGGTTTATCCCTTATGAGATCCAAAGCATTTGATTTAACATCAAAAATCCTTTTGCAAGAAGCAATTATCTTTTATATCAAAACTCCCTTGATATTATGATAGTGTCTATCAACCACAATATAATAATCACCATGTTCCACATACATAATATACGATCAAAAACCGCAGGCGCTTATTGGTTGATGAATTCCAACTGGCAAGGTATTGGACCACCTTCCGACAGTGTATCTCTAAAGAGGAACCAGTTTCAACAAGAACATCTTCTAACCCATGCTAAACATGACTGGTCACTCATTTCGCTTGAGTGTAACGAATGTATTATCACCAATGGTTGGGATCAGCAACCGTTTTCCGAAAGGGACAGCATCGAAATAGATTATAGAAGTAAATGGAATTTCTCAAGGTCAGGTGACAGTACACCCTAATTGGCAGCTAACCACTTAGCCATGCGACCTACCCGATTTTATACCATTTCTGGTTGTGAGGCTAGAGGCCCTACGTATAGATCACACTTTTATTTACTTTGAATGTCACATCATCATACCCGTCAAATCACAAATTGATTTCCCCAAAAATTCCATGGGTATACAGCTAAGAGAAACGAATTCCTCTGCCACCAATGTAAATACGTTTGAAATGATCAACTTACACGATCTACCATATATACTATGTCAAACGTTCATCCATTTCAAATTATTATACTATTTAAATCAATTTAAATTCATTTCTTTAAATGTTGGGCCTCACCAGCCACTCATGCTTATTCGGCCCACTCATCAAAGCCCATCCGCAACTCCATCTTCCCAGATTCACAAATCCCGTTCCATAAAACTTCCAGCGTTTTTTTCCGAAAATTTCTCGCTTCCCTTTCCAACTCACTTCTACAAGAAAAATCCAAAACAAACAAAATCGAGTTCCTGCACTTTGTAAAACCAATCCCTACATTACCAAAACTAACAACTCGTTGTCTCCCTCTTCGAACTGTTGTTCAGCCCGTACACAGTACCAATACATGATCGATGATTCCTCCCGTTCTTCTTAAACGCATACCGCTCCAAAAAATTTGAACCTACTCCACCTCTTACCTTCGAATACCATTCCCCTCCCCCCAAGAAATCACTCTCGACATTTTCAGTTGAACAATATACAAGCCCGACATTTTTTTTCCAATCGAATACCCTCACAAATACATACCAGACGCTATCAAATGCCGCAATCTGTAACACAACATCCATTTCACTCATCTCGCACCAAAGATGCTCATCGCGACAATCAACAGGTAACCTCGCCATTTAAAGGGAACCATCGCAACTTCTGTTTTTGCACCAAATTCAACAAAAACACTTCCGCAAGCTCCTAAATCCACCTACAATCCGACGATAACAACCAGATGTTGTATCGATACTCCAACCTTAGGTTTCGCGAACCCTAGCTGTTCGCTGTTGTGGAAATCAAACAGAGCAGTGAAGATTGAACCCAAAAATAAGCGTGTCAGATTTTAGAGCAAAGCTTGAGGATCACACATAATTTTGTTTCATGAATTTATGATATTTATATGAATTGATACGGTTTTTGGAAGATATAGAATTCCCGTTTAAAGATGAGCATAGCGGCTGAGAGAACGTTGACTACGGAAGAGAATGAGAGAATGAAGATAAGGTTAGAAGTGTTAGGATAATATATAGATAGTTTTTTATATTTGAATTTTATATTGCTTTTAAATATATCGTTAGCTTTATTTATAGTTTAAAAATACATGTAGTCACACACGAAACCCATTTGCGACGAAAATTGACAAACATATATAGTTTGACATTACGGACCCAACGAAACTTGTCTCATCGAATTCCAAGTCCATTTTCTCACACAGTGTATTTTTAAAATCAGATTATTAACTGTTTTTACATTAAATCCCGTATGGTCACATACGGACTCCAAAAATCACGAAAATTGAAATATAACAATAATTTATTATTCCGGATCCAAGAAAATTAGTTTTCGTCAAAAGCGGAGTTCATTTGCTAAAGTGGCTATTTTTAAAGCTCTAAATAAACCTATTTAAATATTAATATATTTAAAAATAATAAAATTTAATATTAATAAATTAATATTATCTTATATATTCACAGTGGAATACTACATAGCTCCAAAATATTTCTATCTGAATTTATAACTCGATATTTCAAATCCAGATTAAATCAGTATTCAATTTATATTAAAAATCCATTTATAATATAAATAAATCGTTATAAATTATAAAGGAATTCCATATCGACTTTTCGAAAAATTGATTTGGATATAACTCAAAATTTACACAACGAAATCTCGAATTTTCTCTTCCATTAGAAATATATACTTCACCAGCTCCGAACGTTTCTTGTTTCATAGAAATCCGACTTAAAATGGATTCTGTATATTCGTTTAAAGTTCGAATCGCCAAATTATGAACTGCCGCGCCATTTGGAGCTCGATTATAATTATATAATTATATGTTCAAATGATATTTATAAATTAATTTTTTATTATAATAAAATTCTAAACTGAATTAAATATTATAAATAATCCAATTCACATAATATTGCGAATTCTACTATTTCCGACTAAATATATTATTTAATTATTTATATTAATTAAATATTCAATATTATTTAATTCTGGTCATTTTAAATTACTAAACCATTATTTAAATAATTAAATTAATTAATTGTTATACCATAAAAATACGGGACATTACAGTTACATTTGGTACCAGAACTTATACCCAGCCATAACCGTGCGTGTAATGCTATGGATGTCAGTCGGTGTATTACTCATGCTAGTTACATGTACAATGTCTGGATGGTGAGTGGTATGAACAAATGAGAACGTTGGGCTCTTTAAAGGAGTAGTCTGTAATACTCTATTGAAAAGTTAAAACAAAGATCTTTAGCACATACATTCTCGATGTAGTTCATAAATATTTGACCATAATTTACGATAATTCAAATTCAACCATCCAATTCCAATACGGTATTATGTTTACTTACTGGATCCATTGAGTTTTGATCACCCACCCAACTTTCTTGTGTTTCCATATACATTCAGAGATTGAGTTGACTCTCTCAGCATTAGTAACTAACAACTGGGAAAAAAATTGAACTAAAATCTCACTTATCAGTAGTGGCACAACCTTGTTTAGGCCATAGTTCACCAGATCTTAGTCAAGTCTTAGACGACAAGAAGAAGCCTTATGCTCAGTTCCAGAAGGAGGAAACCGGATGACAATGAGCAGCCCCATGCTCAGTTTTAGATCGAGGCGACGAGGCAAGCATTCTAGCAAGCGGCATCTCTACAGATGACAAATAGCAAATTGATCTTGATATTGGTCAGCATAGCATGAGCGAACTGCACGAACTTAGAGGCAACGGGTGTTGATTTAAATAAAAGTGATTTGAAGAGGAGAAACGCATGAGCTTTATTTTATAGGCAAATTCTATTTCAACTCCCAGGTTTGCTGAGTTCACGCAGAAAATTTAATGATCAATCTGCCTTAGTTTTGCAATTTTTTTATATTTTCAACATACCTTGTAGAGTCCTTATCACATGCCTTTAGAGATCCTATGAGTGGCTAAAGGCATCTCATATGGATCCTACGAAGTGCTCTAAAGGCACCTCCTAGGACTCTACGAGGTGTCTTTAGTGCACCACGTAATACTTCTACGAAAGAAGCTAAAATTAGCTTTTTTATAATACATAGATGAACTCTGCAAAACATTGAGTTCTTCTCATTTTTTTATTTTTACTGGGTGAACTCAGCAGAACCGTAGATTTAGATAGAATTTGCCTCTTTTCAAAGGTCCTTTTGGTAAGTCAGCTTTCGCTTTGAAACTGAAAGAGGAGATTGGCAACAATAACAAGCAAGCGTGGTGTTCACTCCATTATATAACAGAAAGCTCATTCGGGCATTATGTCAAACACTATAAGAGCAGACGATCATATTACTTACACATATACATATATTGGTATGGTCATTCGCATATGCATATATACCTGGGTCGAGCAACATCCGACATAAAGGGTCGAGCACCAGCTGATGGCACGGGTCGAGCGCACCACGACAACTGGGTCGAGCGGTTTTCTTATGAGAGGTCGTTCACTTCCGTGTCAGCTGGTGATGCTTTTAGATACGGATAGTGCCATTATCCGGAATTATTTTTAGACATCGGATATTCGTATCCGCTTAATTTTTGGATATCGGATATCCGTATCCGCTTAATTTTCGGATACGGATGGATATCGGATATTTATCTGTTTCTCCAGTCATTAATGAATTTCTAAGAGTATAACTAAGAATGTTTGGATCAACATAAAATAATATTTTTACTAATGTTTATAAAAAACCAAAAAATAAAGGAATGTAATGATGAAACATTACTTTATACACATAAGCATATCCAAAAATATTCCAAAATTATCCATAAGCAGCATTATTCTCTAGTTGGACGGTCATGTAATCTGCAATCTTCTACTCAAGCATGCATGAGATCCCCTAGCTCGATCATGTAAGAATTGTTAGCTCGCTCGCGCACAGATCCATTCCTAGGTTGAGGAGAGCGAGTACCTTTTCATGTTAAGAAAGCCGTTTATAAAATGAATGGAAAACTCGTGAATTTTAAACCCCATTTTGTACAATGACAATATAAAAGAGGAGCAATGGCAAGAATGTAATTAATGTTCCCATTTTCTGCAACAAGAAAAAGCTGCATATATACACAGCACGTGGTCGATGATTCGTACACTTTAAATTAAAGGAGACGGTCACATAATTTTCTAGCTCGCTCGTTCATATGGATTAAAGATCGCTCGTGCAAGGAGTGGTCGCTCGTACATGGACTGGGCGCATTATTTCTGGACGTGCAAGTTGGAGCTGAACTAGCTCCAACTGTAAAGTGCTTACTGCTAGTTGTCCCGCATGGCTTTGCACCCCATAATTACAACATTACCACTCCACCAGCTGTCCGATGGCATTTCTGTAAATATAGGTGCATGCAACCCGTACCCGTATCTAGTAATTACAACTTTGCCACCAGGCCCAAACTTCTCCTATAAATACCCCATTTCACCATACTTCAAAGGAACGATTTTTCCACCCCAAAGGGCTGCCCAAATCACTTTGTAACACCCCGTATTTTCTGTGAACATAAAAGTATCAAAACAAAGTATACTTAATTTTAAAAAAAATGAAAAATTAAGGGAAACGGGTTACGCCATTGCGTTTGCCTCGGAATTATGCTGGAGATAGAGTCCAAATTTGTGTAAATCGGACTCTGTATGAAGAAGTTATGGCCTTCATAAGTTTCAGAAAATTTAAATAAAAATAGCTCAGATTTAAGTTTGAAATTCAAATCACACACCCAGGATGGGCGGGAAATTTCGCGCCTAGGACCCAAGTCGACCAGGAAGTCGACCTGGGGGTCGACCTGGGTCACATAGGTCGACCAGGGTGTCGACCTCCCCCCTATTTTCAGATCCGAGGACAGGTTCGTTTTTCTGCATTTGGACGTCTGTTCTGACCAGATTCGTTGATCCCCATGCTATTTAAACACCCCCAAACCCCACTTTCTCTCCACACCAAACCATTGTAACGCTATGATGCCTCGGTTCTAATTAAAATAAATTAATGGCGTCTCTACTCTGCTGAAACCTAAGCTAGTATTAGTGCTTCTTCTTCTTCCAATCTGAATAGGATTAAAAGAGAACAATTACAACCCTTTTTATTTTAGAATCCAACCAAGGTGAGTACAGTTATTTTCAGATATGAAATTTAATTATGATCTTGATAGGTTATAAATCTGAATTTGATATTATGCATATTCTTGTTTTTCAGATCTGTTTTTCTGTGTAGATCTATCTTATTAATATTATAGTAACTATTATGTATCTCTTCCTTCTATTCTATTCTATAGCCAGGCTACCACGAGCCTGAGTCAAATCTCATAAGAGATTGACACACGAACGCTAAATTTGGGAAAAATAGTGAATGATGCATAATTAGACATGACTGATTTGAGAAAAGAACATATGTTGTAATTTAAGATCTGGATCTCGACATACTATATATGATAGTCTGTGATTTGGAGGAAGGAGAATTATTGTGTATATGACTTAGGCGCAAAGATCTATATTATAATAGGATAACTATAAAATGTGAATACGCCTAAATGAGGATTTTGGATATTTGGCATATGCTGAAATCAAAGGCTATAATTTGGCACAATTCATATTATATACCATGATTTGGGGTTTTTGGAGGATATTCTGTAACGTGTAAATTTAACTTAAATTTGGGGCATACGTCATATTGTGAATTATGACCATAATTTGGGCATGTGAAATTAAGCTTGATTTTATGATTAAATCTGTTAAATTGCTTAATCTGCTAAATCTGCTAAATCTGTTGAAACCGAATACGGTGAATTTGGGTTATGAAAATCTGTAGACTCGATCTAAAATTGAGCAAAACAATTTAATAGAACTTTGAAAAATCTGTTGTAACTTGTAAAGAAGTTTAATTTGTTGAATTGGCATAATTACTTTGATATTGGCATAATTTGTGAATGAATACTTAGCTAAAAAATAAGAATGCTGAGGCACGAGGTTAGAATCTGTTTGCGGTAGAAGCCTGCCCAGACCCAACCGGCTTAACCAGCAACCACAAACTGACAGTCTAATGTGAGAGGTCGAAGGCATAACTAAAAGGTGCTTAGACACAAGGTTAGGTATGGCTTATGGCAGAAGTCTACCCGGAACTGCCCGGCACATCCAGCTTCCACAAGCTACTGACCTAATGTGAGAGGTATGTGCATTAATGATTAATTAATGCAAATCTAGGATAAATATGATGCCTAAAACATGTTGGGTGGATAAGGTTAAATTAACTGGGCGGATGAATCTAATAAACCCGTTTCGTAAATCTGTAGGCCCAATACAAGGTTAGGTGAAATAATCTGTAAGTCTGTTAATCTGAATATCTGATCCATTAGTCTGAAAACTTGTTAACCTATATGCCTGATCTGAGAACTAGTTAATCTGAACTTTGTACATCTGAAATCTGTAAGCAAGTAAATCTGAAATCTGTTAGTCTGGGGACATAAGGTTAGGAAGGGAAATTACTTGTATCATCTGTTGTGTGGGACCCATATTAGTCAGTAACCGTTTTCTCGTATCAAAACTATGACCCAACACTAGGAGGGGTCCGGGGCACGCTTACTGAACTAATTGTAAGAGGTTCACTCCGATAAAGGCGAGGGGTGTCGATGGCGCATTCCAACCGGGTCATCTGCTCTAAGGATGTAAGACATCGTGACATCTGTAAATAGGTCTGTGTCTTTGGATTGCCACTTTAGGGAATGAGACACCCTTCTGTGGGGACGGCACAGGGTATTTATGTATTAGGGAGTCGATCGCTTGGGGTAGAATTTAGGGTACATCTAGTTCTGTTTAATTCTATTAGTGTATTGTCTGTTTCTGTTGGGGTGGTAAAGGCCCATTAGTTGGGTAGTAAAGGCCCACTATTAGCATTCTGTTTCTGTACCTTCTGTCTCTGTTGGGGTGGTAAAGGCCATTATTAGCATTCTGTTTTTTTACCTTCTATCTATGTTGGGGTGGTAAAGGCCCATTAGTTGGGGTAGTAAGGATACATTATTAACATTCTGTTTCTGTACCTTCTGTCTCTATTGGGGTGGTAAAGGCCCATTAGTTGGGGTGGTAAAGGCCCATTTTTAGCATTCTGTTTTTGTACCTTCTGTCTCTGTTGGGGTGGTAAAGGCCCATTACTAGCATTCTGTTTTTGTAGAGATTATTCTGTTTCCGTTTTCTGCTTCAGTTTAGACATCAGGGTAACACCTAATCCTGTTATTCTGAGTATTTATGCAGAGAAGTAAGATATAGGTAAGAAGCATATCTTGGTCTATATCATTCTGTTTCTTCTGTTTAACTTAAGCATACCTGCTACTCCTGTTGCTGTAATCTCTCATCCAGCTTTATTTACATGTCATGATACTACTATATGTTTATATGTTGAAAGCTATTGGACTCGCCAGACTTAATGTCTGACCTCGTTTGTTTTTTCCTCTTTTTCCTTTCGTCCCCCCCCCCCCTGGTGCTCAGGTTGGAAACATAGGAGCTTGATTCAGATTCTCTCTGCTTGAAGTGCTTAAAGTATTGCTTGGCTTTGACTCTACCTTCTTATGGCAGTTTATGTTGGGGATTATGGTTTTAAAATTATGCATTCTGAAGGATTTTGGTATAAGACTGACACTTGTGTACTTAGGTTTTGGTATTGTAATTTTGAAGGATGTAACCAAACTTATTTCTGTTTCTGCTGAAATAAAGTTATAATTTTTCCAAGTACTGCTTTACGTATCTATCATGTAATATTCTGCTCTGTTTACTTATAATACGTCATGGAAGTTAATGCATTCCCTTTGTGAATGACATTAACGGACATGGGGTGTTACACTTGGTATCAGAGCTGAAGGTTACCAGATTTGATAAAATGTTTTTGTAAACTATTTTCAAAAAGTTTTTAAAAAAGAAGTATTTTCAAAAGTAAAGTTTATTTTGAAAAAACATAATCCCCAAGAGCCCTATATCTTTCCTTCGATTCTCTGTTTTGAATCTCTTCCTCTTTCCTTTTTGAATTGCTTCCTCCATGTATAGACGCTTTTTCTAAGATATGTAAGAACTTCCGTACGTTGGGCGGAAAACCGCTTCATGGGACTGGGACATTTGTCAAAGCTAGAAGGAAATGGAGGACTTGTTGGTACCTTTAAGATAGATGATAGGAGGATGGTTCAATTAGCTGCCTGGTTAATGAAGGACGAAGCCTCATTTTGGTAAGAGGTCACGAATGGAGAATGTGCAGCAGAGACATGGATAAGACACACGATGAGAAAGTAGACCCAAAGAAAGGCGGTAAGGATGACAAGGGGCCAAGAGAAGAGGAAGGGCACTTGCTTCAACTGTGGTGAGATGGGACACTTCACTAGGGATTGCCCGAAGAAACGAGGGCAAGGGCAGAGGACAGGACCTGCTTTTGAAGGGCATGTGAATGCTCACGTGGCTAGTGGATAGGATATAGATAGGAAAATTTCCGTAGAAGGTCTAATTTCATTATCTGATTATTCAGTTAAAACTCTTTTTGATTCTGGCATTTTGATTCTGTAATTGAGACTCTGCACTTTAATATCAGTCTTGTTTCTGATTCCGTTATAGTCTCAAACCCCATAAGGGTTACGACTCATCTGTTTGTGATAAGTTGGGGGTATCTATGTTGGGCGTTAAGCTGACTATGATGCATACATTCTGGGTTTTTATAATCTGATATGTACCAATAGTCTGTAAATATCTGAATATTTCAAAAAAGGATAGGGGTTTTTACTTGAAGCATGAAATAGATTTCCAGTTTTGACATTGTCTAATGGGAGTAATTCTCTGAGTGTAAATCTGATGTTGATTTCGGTCTTCGAGGTTGATACTTAGAGATTTATTCTCTTAACCGATGTCTAATGGGAACAGAACTTTTGTTTTAATTGTACTTGCTTCTATCACTCGGCTGTATCCTATCGATCCAGTCTTCGACCTTTAGGTAGAAACTAATGGGTGTAAACATGTGTTTGAGACATGTTATGTTTGATGGTTGCAAGTGGATGCAAGTGGTTGCTAGTGGATGCATATACACACACTAGGCACTAGGTCAGCTCAAAAGCACTCTCATGCTGCATATGGATGTGTGCGCATTTTTCAATTTTTGTGGATGCAAAATGATTGACTCATCACATGAATGTTGCATTTGGATGAATGGTTATGCACTCATATAGAAATGATGTGTATCAAATAAGATTTCTTGCATACATAATTGGACTCATGGCACTAACATAAATTTGCATTGAGGAGGTCAACTGAATCATTAGACCGCACGATCTTTGCATTAGATAAGAGACATATACACACACTTTTGCATATGTTCATACAACATTAGAAGTTTTCTAAGGACAATGGATGCTTTTGAATGATGGTTGAGTAGATGGGTGATTGGATGGTAGGACACATTCTTCTTAACTTGAAGATTTCGAGGACGAAATCCTTTAAGGAGGGGAGAATGTAACACCCCGTATTTTCTGTAAACATAAAAGTAACAAAACAAAGTATACTTAATTTTTTTAAAAAAGGAAGAATTAAGGGAAACGGGTTATGCCATTGTGTTCGTCTAGGAATTCTTCTTGCGATAAAGTCCAAGCTTGCGTAAATCGGACTCCGTATGAAGAAGTTATGGCCTTCAGAAGTTTCAGAAAATTTAAATAAAAATAGCTCAGATTTAAGTTTGAAATTCAAATCACACATCCGGGCTGGGCGGGAAGTTTCCCGCCTAGGACCCAGGTCGACTAGGGGGTCGACCTGGGTCACATAGGTCGACCAGGTGGTCGAACTCCCCCTATTTTCAGATCTGAGGACAGATTCGTTTTTCTGCATTTGGACGCCCATTCTGAACAGATTCGTTGATCCCTACGCTATTTAAACACCCCCGAACCCCACTTTCTCTCCATGCCAAACCATTGTAACGCTATGCTGCCTTAGTTCTGATTAAAATAAATTAATGGCGTCTCTACTCTGCTGAAACCTAAGCTAGAACTAGTGCTTCTTCTTCCAATCTGAATAGGATTAAAAGAAAACAACTACAACGCTTTTTCTTTTAGAATCCAATCAAGGTGAGTACAGTTATTTCAGATATGAAATTTAATTATGATCTTGACATGGTTATAAATCTGAATTTGAGATTATGCATATTCTTGTTTATCAGATCTGTTTTTCTGTGTAGATCTATCTTATTAATATTATAGTAACTATTCTTTATCTCTTCCTTCCTTCTGTTCTCTAGCCAGGCCACCACGAGCCTAAGCCAAATCTCAGAAAAGATTGACGCACAAACGCTAAATTTGGGGAAAATAGTGAATGATGCATAATTAGACATGACTGATTTGTGACTGATTTGAGAAAAGAACATATGTTGTAATTTAAGATCTGGATCTGGGCATACTATATATGATAGTCGGTGATTTGGAAGAAGGAGAATTATTGTGTATATGACTTAGGCGCAAAGATCTATATTATAATAGGATAACTATAAAATGTGAATAAGCCTAAATGAAAATTTTGGAAATTTGGCGTACGCTGAAATCAAAGGCTATAATTTGGCATAATTCGTATTATATATCATGATTTGGGGTTTTTGGAGGATATTCTATACCGTGTAAATTTAACTAAAATTTGGGGCATATGTTATATTGTGAATTATGACCATAATTTGGGCATATGAAATTAAGCTTGATTTTATGATTAAATCTGTTAAATTGCTTAATCTGCTAAATATGTTGAAACTGAATACGGTGAATTTGGGTTATGAAAATCTGTAGGCTCGATCTAAAATTGAGCAAAACAATTTAATGGAACTTTGAATAATCTGCTGTAACCTGTAAAGAAGTTTAATTTGTTGAATTGGCATAATTAGTCTGATATTGGCATAATCTGTGAATGAATACTTTAGCTAAAAAATAAGAATGTTGAGGCACGAGGTTAGACTCTGTTTGCGGTAGAAGCCTGCCCGGACCCAACCGGCTTAACCAGCAACCGCAAACTGGCAGTCTAATGTGAGAGGTTGTAGGCATAACTAAAAGGTGCTTAGACAAGAGGTTAGGTTGGCTTGTGGTAGAAGTCTGCCCAGAACCGCCCGGCACATCCAGCGGCCACAAGCTACCGACCTAATGTGAGAGGTCTGTGCATTAGTGATTAATTAATGCAAATCTAGGATAAATATGATGCCTAAAACGTGTTGGGTAGATAAGGTTAAATCAACTGGGCGGATGAACCTAATAAACCAGTTTCGTAAATCTATAGGCCCAATACAAGGTTAGGTGAAACAATCTGTAAGTCTGTTAATTTGTATATCTGATCCGTTAGTCTGAAAACTTGTTAACCTATATGCCTGATCTGAGAACTAGTTAATCTGAACTTTGTACATCTGAAATCTGTAAGCAAGTAAATCTGAAATCTGATAGTCTGGGGACACAGAGTTAGGAAGGGAAACTACTTGTATCATCTGTTGTGTGGGACCCATATTAGTCAGTAACCCTTTTCTGGTATCAAAACTATGACACAACACTAGGAGGGGTCCAGGGCACACTTACTGAACTAATTGTAAGAGGTTCACTCTGATAATGGTAAGGGGTGTCGATGGTGCATTCCAACCCGGGTCATGTGCGTGCATGGATCCGGTCTACTCTAAGGATGTATGACACCGTGACATCTGTAAATAGGTCTATGTCTATAGGTTGCCACTTTAGGGAATGAGACACTCTTCTGTGGGGCCGGCACAGGGTATTTATTTATTAGGGAGCCGATCGCTTAGGGTAGAATTTAGGGTATACCTAGTTCTGTTTGTTTCTGTTGGTGTACTGTCTGTTTCTGTTGGGGTGGTAAAGGCCCATTATTAGCATTCTGTTTCTGTACCTTCTGTCTCTGTTAGGGTGGTAAAGGCCCATTAGTTGGGGTGGTAAAGGCCCATTGTTAGCATTCTATTTTTGTACCTTCTGTCTCTGTTGGGGTGGTAAAGGTCCATTAGTTTGGGTGGTAAAGACCCATTATTAGCATTCTGTTTCTGTACCTTCTGTCTCTATTGGGGTGGTTAAGGCCCATTAGTTCGGGTGGTAAAGGCCCATTATTAGCATTATGTTTCTGTACCTTCTGTCTCTGTTGGGGTGGTAAAGGCCCATTACTAGCATTCTGTTTCTATAGAGATTATTCTGTTTCCGTTTTCTGCTTCAGTTTAGACACTAGGGTAACACCTAATCCTGTTATTCTAAGTATCAGTGCAGAGAAGTAAGATATAGGTAAGAAGCATATCTTGGTCTACATCATTATGTTTGTTCTATTTAACTTAAGCATACCAGCTACTCATGTTGCTGTAATATCTCATCCAGCTTTATTTACATGTCATGATACTACTATCTGTTTATATGCTAAAAGTCACTGGACTCGCCAGACTTTATATCTGACCTCGTTTGTTTTTGCCTCTTTTTCTTTCCGTCCCCCCTCCCCCCAGGTGCTTAGGGTGGAAACATAGGAGCTTGATTCATATTATCTCTGCTTGAAGTGCTTGAAGTATTGCTTGGCTTTGACTCTACCTTCCTATGGCAGTTTATGTTAGGGATTGCGGTTTTAAAATTGTGCATTCTGAAGGATTTTGGTATAAGACTGATACTTGTGTACTTGGGTTTTGGTATTGCAATTTTGAAGGATGTAACCAAACTTATTTCTGTTTCTGCTGAAATAAAGTTATAAATTTTTTAAGTACTACTTTACGTATCTGTCTTATAATATTTTGTTTTGTTTACTTATAATGCTTCATGGAAATTAATGCATTCCCATTGTGAATGACATTAACGGACATGGGGTGTTACTCTTCTCCACCACTCTAAGCTCTCTCCAAACTCCATTAATGGTCGCCAAAGCTCGCTTCATCTTCCTTCATTACCAAATGGACCAAGTCTCCTCTTCATCCATTAGAGATCAACTGAAGCTCTCTCCATCCTTCTCCATCGACAACTCGATCGGATCTACCATCTCCAAATCGAGATCCATCATCTCTACCTTCTTAAGCTCCATTCAAATTCCCACCAACCGCCATTACTCCACTTTAAAGCTTAGATCTAACACCAATTCCACGATGAAGTGAAGGAAGATCATCTAATCACGAGATCTAATCCATGTCTTCCCGAATTCAAGTGAGATCAAAAGCTAAAAGAGAGCAAAATGAGGAAAAGCACCATATAAAGAGAGAATGAGCGAAAATGAGATGTATAAGACGATGAACTTTGTAAATCTATCGCATGATAATGAAATGGCTTCCAAAGTGGACATAGATCTACTATAGATCGAACCACTATAAAAATCCTTGTGCATTTACTTACCTTTTCCCACTTATTTTGTGATTGTGGCTCCTTTTAATTTAAACCATATTGGTGAGGTACGGTTTACGTACCTCTGATGTTGAACCATTTTTGGTTTAAACATTTTGCGCCCACCGTGAGGCTGCATTCACGCTTCCTACCCTCACACTCTCTCAATCTTAAGAGCCTACCACTGAAGTTCTAAGCCTACTTCTACCATAGATTCTCCAAATCTACCACGATCCAGGCCATCTGACGAAACCTCTCCCACAAGGTTGAGACCCTTGTCCAAAATAATGGTCAAATCTAAGAAGACCACAAGCAAAACCGTTGGACAGAATGACAACATTGCTAACAACGAAGTTACATCGCTTACTAACCATTTTGAAGTTGTCGAAAACTCGATAGGTTGAGCCGGTATGACAAAGAATGAGTTGGATGCTGCTATTGCCAACATGAACCAACGGATGAATGCTTCCACTAAGGCTATGATGGAAAAACTTGATGGTATCCTCAACGCCCGACCAAATCCACCGCCTCAAAAGGTCCATGTTGACCTCGAAGAGAATGCCAATTCATCCACTTCTGACCATGACCACAATGATAACATGGAAGATGATAATGAATGGTCGAGCGACAAAGATGAGGCTAACGTCGAAAACTCAAAGCCAAAAGCTATAAATCATTCCTAAGTTAAAACTCAAGGGGCTACCAATCCCCTTACGGGGGAACCTCCTCGCCGGGAAGGTAAAGGACCTAAGCTCTCTAATTGAGACCACTTGCATAGACAAACATTTGGTAAGGAGCTCAGCTTCGCAGAGCGGCATAACGCTGAAGAATGCATCTCTGATATGATAGAACAAATAATGAAGAGAAATCAAGCTGAAAATGGCGATAAAAGAGAATGGACTTCTCTCTTGGCAGGACTCCGTTCACCGAAAAAATCCTTGAAGTAGAGTGTAACAACCCAGATTTCGACGGACCGACTTTTTTCAATAATCCAATCCACACAAACTCGAGTTGGTTGCTCTGGTATCCTGCAGAAAAAGACAGAGAAAAGAGATATGTCAGAGTTCGGAAAACACCTCACAGCGGAATGAGTAAAATATAATATATTTAAAATATAGCTTTACCTTAATCACAATATTGCTAAATCAGTATTTCCAAAGCTATAAGTCTCTGTCTTACCTGCGAATGTTATGAGGAGGGGGTTAGAACATAAGTTCTGTGTGAATGAATTTAAACTGCACTTCTTGAACAATCCTACATATATCATTCAATTACATTTTATTATTTATTAGGTTATACGTGTTTTTAGCACTCAAAGCTTACACACACATTGCACCCATCTACTCCCTAGTAGATTAACCTAATATAATGTATATGTAGCTACCCCCAAACTGAGGTACACCCCATGGTACCCCACTCGCACGGTTTCCACCGTATCATCGCAGTGATATACGCAGTCCCCCATCCTATGCCATAGTAACATACATTCCTCTTATGTATAATACAAGACTACACCCGCATTGGATTACTATAATTATATTATGTAAACATAACGACTGCCATTATCGAATAATGCCCTCTAGTCTATGATACACCATCCATAGAAGACATGGTTGTACCTAGACTTTCCCACGTACGTATCGTCAAACATATTCGATACCTAACCCGCACACCCATCGTGTGTGCGTGCCCGAGTTCCGTGGCAGGGCTACACAAGAAACACGAAACTCGGTAGGGAGCTTTCCTCATATCTATGTAAGGCCCGCCTTTAAGAGACTCTAGCACAAATATCCCTAGGGTCTGTTTTTCATGGTGGCTATAGCCCTACCTTGGCCCCTCCCTTAACTAGTAAAGACTACGAGAGCTAAGAGACAAGCCCCTAAGCAAACAATCTAAACATCCATGCGGCGTCTCCCCTCAACCACCGTCCCACGATAGTGAATGGTTAATGGTATCTTGGGTATAGCTTTAGTCTTCCCGCATCCTACTGGCTGTGGTGATAGGCACTTGACGACCTACTATCCTTGTTGGTCCTGACCCTCCACCTCCGTTGAGGCAGCCGCCAAATCACCTTTTCCGTCACCTCGTACAACATTCAGACTGTCAAGTTATTCTTGCAGTCAAGGTCCACCCACCTAGTAGTCATGCGCAAACCCAACCTCTGCGGGCACAGCCTGAAACATCTTCCACCACACAGAGGACTAGTAGGAGCACCTTTAATGCCTCAGGAAGCCGCGTGCTTCCCCTTCCAGTCCATTGGAGCCGCCAAAATAACGAACGTGCGCTCTCCTCATGCCTTATGACACCGTGATGATCTACCTCATTGGGTTAATCATCCTACAACGTACGGACTGCTTCAAGCGCCTTAGTTTTATATGTCATTAGTCCCTAAGTTTAACCATTTATTTCGCGCTTATGCCGCCTCGTCAACTTTCTCATTTAACTTGGTTATTCACATTAGCTCCCTTTTTTGTATTTACCAAGTTACCCTTGGTTCTTAATTCAATTTATACTTAGCCCACTTAAGTCCATTAATAAGCCCACAATATGTTATTTTCCAATTTCATAAATTATTCCCTTCTAGGGTTACAACAACATGTTATACTTAATTCATAGTTAAGTATGCCTTGTCCCACATATATACTGATTAGGAGAATAACCCCCTAAACACTAGCCCCGAAGACTGAAATCAACATCAGACTGGCACCCAGATAATTACTCAACCCAACCAACATATATGATTCTAATTTACTTCTTTTCCATTCATATAACTTATATCATTTTTAATTTCGCATTTCTCCTTCCTAAACCATTTAATTTAAGTATATCTTTACATATAAGCTATCTCATCTTCCTTATCGTTTCCTATAACTTATCTTGTCCCATAAGTTATAATTTCCACCTATTATCCTTTCTTGCCTTATTAAAGTTTATTCATAATAGGTTATTTATCATTCCCCATTTCTTGTCATTAATTTTAGATTTGACTTAACCCTTCCATTTACTTAAGCCGTTACTTAAACATTACCCAATTCAATTAATTTATGATACCGTTACGCGTCCCATTTGGTTAAGCATATCTAAATTTTTGTTTCGCATGTCACCTGTGTCCCACTTAACCCCCTTTATTATAGTTTCCATGTCTTACACATGTCTTACTATGGTTAAGTCTACCTTAGTCATGTTTTACATCACATGTCTTACGACGGTTAAGTCCACATTAGTCATGTTTTACATGTCATTTATATCACCCACTTAACCCTCTAACCATACCCATGTCACCCACATGCCTTATTATGGTTAGTATTTCTTAATTTATTTATTATGTCGTAACGATGTATGACCTCTCACATTAGACGTCTGTTCATGGCTGCTGTATTTGCCGGGCGGTTCCGGACAGACTTATACCACAACGCACCTAACCTTGTGTCATAAACCGATACACCTCTAGTTCTTGCTGTTGACCTCTCACATTAGACGTCCGCTTGTGGTTGCTGGATTTGTCGGGTGGTTCCGAGCAGTTTTACACCACAAACGTGCCTAACCTCGTGTCATAGGCATTCATTAACAATCGTCTTTCACCCAAACCCCAAATTCATGTCATGTGTTCCAAATTCAACTTAACTACAAATCATTTATTTTTTGGCCTATTTCCAATTTGTCATTAACTACACCAATTACATAATAGTTAGCCAAATTTCATATTACCCAAATTATCCAATTATAGCCAAATTCACCAATTCCATGTTATTCATACCCAAACATGCAAATTTCTAATATCCAATTATACTCAATTTCATATAATCAATATTTTCCCAATATATATACCCCAACATTCCCACGTTCATACATATAATCTAATTCACCCTCTAGGCTTATTTTTCAAGTCACAAATAAATTTCACCAATCCATGTTATCCAATTACTTGTTGTTAATATTAAATTATACCAATTCCATATCCAATTACAATTACGTCAAACTTACATAAATTCAACATTACAGTATAATTATGTCCATAATTCTATACAAAACCTTCCGATCCCCATATTATGCCCAAACCAACCCTTTTTCCCCTTTTTAATTTCCCGTTCCCATTAAAATGCATAAATCTATGATAGACGTAGGCTCGAGATAACCTAGCTATAAAAATAAAAAGGGGAAAGAATAAAAGGGAGAGTGCTCAAACGTAGGCATAAATAAAATAACTGATCTTGTTAAATTATCATCATATTCATTTTGGGGAATGGTAAATGATAGATGCAATATTATACAACAAATATAGTTCAAATCCACTCACATTGACTGGATTGGAGAAATAAACGATTTGTTGTTGATGTAGAACGCTGATTTAATCTTCTTTTTTGATTATTGGTGAAGAGCTTGAATTGTTGATGAAGAATTTCTAATTTGATTTAGGTATTAGAGGCGGCGGCTAAGAGAATTGAGAGTTCAGCAGCACGGAGGCATCTTGAGGAATTGTTATGAATTAGCTTTAGGTCTTGTTATGTATTTATAGGTGTAGGGAGTGTTTTAGAGCCCTTAGATTGACCTAGAAGCCATCAGATTCGTACAGTACATTAAAACACGTCACAGGGACGAAACTGCCCAGATCTGAGGGGTAAGTCGACCCCTAGGTCCACCTGCCTAGTTGATGGCGGGAAATTTCTTGCCCAGCTGTCTGGGTCGTATTTCGAACTGTTTTGAATTTTAGTTGAATCTTCTAAAGGTCATAACTAATTCATACGGAGTCCGATTTACGCAAACTTGGACTCTATCCCAAGCAGAATTTTGAGACGAACGCAACGGTGATGTCTATTTTACTTAATTCCTGAAATTTAAATTAAGTATCCGTATTTTATTATCTTTTCCGTTACACACACTATTATTGAATTAATTTTTCCTTCTCTTCCATGTATTAATTAATTCTCATTGTACATCACCATTATTTACCTATCTATGCTTATATATATATACACACAATTTTAATTGTATTAAAAATGCGGGGTCAGAGTGTCCAAAGAAGTTCAATCCTCTAACTTTACCTCCGTACAACGGCCTTGTTGATCCTAACTACTTTCTGTTCAAATACGAATGACATATGAGTGCGTCTAAAGCGACTGATGAGATGAGATGCTCATACTTTCCTCTCTACTTAGAAGGTGCTTCATCATTATGGTTCACAAAGCTACCACCTAAGTCGATAGACCGATTCTCTAACATAACCAAAAAGTTCAAGGAACAGTTCCGCCTGTATGCTACCAAAGCCAAGGATGCTATAATACTTTCAGCGATGAAGTAGAATCCAGGGGAATCTATTAAAGATTTTCTCAGTTGATTCAACATTGCTTTTTCCGAAGTGAGAAATCCAGAACCTTGCATAATCCTCATGTCTCTAATCGACGCCAAAGATGAGTAGAGCTAATTCGGTAGATGGATTAAAATGAAAGAACCGAACACGCTTGAGAAATTCTATAAAAAAAAGCCGAGGAGTACATGAGAGTCGACACTAATCCTATACCTCTTCAGATTATTGATGCTAACCTACTTCTTGAAGCTTCCAAAAATGTTGCTACCCAACAGAAGAATACTCAAGGGCTAAAATGCGCCAATGACGGGAACGACAACAAGGCTAATAAGAAGTCTCTCCTTTTTAACTCATTAGAGATGACGCCTTTAAATGATGCTCCTGAAAATATCTATCTTGCAACAAAGAATTCTGAAGAGTATGCGGAGCCAAATTCGATGAGGATAAGCGACAAAGCAGCAAACTCAGGAAATTTATGCAGATTTCACAACCAGCCTGGTCATAACACCATTAAGTGTCGACACTTGAAGAACCTCATCGAGGAGTTAATCAGGAAGAATAGGCTACAACAGTATGTAAAGAATCCACAAGCCGTGAATCCTTCTGCAACTCCTCAAGGGCAGTGGGCATCAAATGATCAATCTGGTCTAAGAAAGGAGCTCCTGCTCAAGCCAATCCGAGGTCGATCATCAACTGATAACCTTTGATGGTGTTCCAATTTCAGTGGCTCGGAATAAGCGATCTAAATTGCCACTACTTTAATTCATGCTCTATTTTATGCTTTAGTTCATGCTTTACTTCTTGTTTTACTTTCTGTTATATTCAAAGCTTCTGGTAAACAGTTTGTAATAATCTGCAAGTGATGCACTGAACATTAGCTCTGCAATTAAGAGCATATCTGACTGAATGAATTTCTTGCTTGCAAAATTATATGTCAAATCAAAACTTGCTTAAAAGACGATTTCATATTGCATGCCATCTTTCGAGCGCTTATTCCTGTAACGTCGCTACCCCAACAATGCTAGTTCAAGTGCCGTATGTTGTAAATATCAACATGCACAAATGCGAAAATAGAGAAGCACTGCCTTGAAAATTGGGTGGAAAGAGTCGCAAAGATTCTAACAGTGAACAAGCGTCATGACAAACAAACGAAAGAGTTGTAGCTTTTATCGAAGGGGCACTTCCCCAAGTGAGAGGTTCAAAGCACCAGTTTTTAAATGGAAATAGCCTGTCAAGTCAAGAATCCGATAAAGAAACTGAGGGATGCCCCATGAAACGATATAACAGCCGCCTAATCCATTTGCGTAGCATCTGAAAATATCAGATGTAAAGAATAAAAACCATTTGCATAGCATCTGAAAATCTCAGATGTGAAGAACGATCAATCCATTTGCATAGCATCTGAAAATATCAGATGTGAAGAATGAAAACCATTTGTGTAGCATCTGAAAATATCAAATGTGAAGAATGATAAATCCATTTGCGTAGCATATGAAAATATCAGATGTGAAGAATGATAAACCCATTTGCGTAGCATCTGAAAATATCAGATGCGAAGAATGATAAATCCATTTGTGTAGCGTCTGAAAATATTAGATGTAAAGAATGATAAATCCATTTGCGTAACATCTGAAAATATCAGATGTGAAGAATGATAAATCCATTTCCGTAGCATCTGAAAATATCAGATGTGAAGAATGATAAATCCATTTGCATAGAATCTGAAAATATCAGATGTGAAGAATAAAAACCATTTGTGTGACATCTGAAATATCATATGTGAAGAATGAAATCCATTTGCATGGCATCTGAATAATCGAGCGGGGGCACTAAATCCCAATACCTCCCCGAGCGAGGGCACTAAATCCCATACCCCCCCCAAGCGGGGGCACTAAATCCCAAGACCTCCCCGAGTGGGGGCACGATACCCAAAGTCCTCCCTTAGCAGAGGCACCAAACATTAGACCTTCCTGAGTGGAGGCACAAAGATATAAAATCTTCTCCAAGAAGAAGTGCTAAACCAATCAGCTAAATCGAAATTCCTATTATGTTGACAAAACTTAAGGATTACATACATGTTGGCCAGCTCAAAAGGCTTTAGCCAATGAAGTAGAAACCTTTAGTGCGTCAACCACAAACTCGATAAACTGATTACATATAGTTTTTACGACTCATGGCGAACCATGTGGCAACACAACGACTTAAATATTGAGTGATGCTCCGGAAAAATACTGCGATTCAATCATAACAATACAACAAGCCCAAAAAACAAATACATTTGGCTTGATCTTGGCATCAAAACAGGTCATTTGAAGAATTCGGCAAAGTCGATATGCTCAATATGCCGATAAAACTTACTCCACCAATAAGGTTCAACTTGAGAAACCCAATTAGACTCTTTTAGCACAAAGGTTCCCATGTCTGCAAAGCTCTGATTGAGTAATAATTATGCATAGGGGAAATTCGTCATGATAAGGAGATTTAAAATTCTATATATATCCAGGATGGTCCATGGTGTCGAAGCAAATCCAAAATTCTGAGTCCATCCAAAGGTTGTAATCACTCTGGCCTCGAAACTCAAATCAAATTCTAATCTGAACAGGTATACGTTTCATAAAACGTGAACCGTCGTACAAGATCATATAAGTCATTTTTTAATGATTAACTAACCCACTATCGATATGGACAGTCGGCGGTGAGTGTAAATCCAAAATCGTGCAAGTGCTTGTTTTGATTACAGAACAGGTGGCATGAAGCATATGAACTCAAAGAATGATTTTCCATAGCAAACAAAAAGCTATGACTGAATCTAAATGCAAACTGTGTTCATTTCGAAGCCTGTATTTCTCGCAAACAGAAAATACAAGCTTCAAGGGGCAAGTGTTAACTCCATTATACAACAGAAAGCTCATTCGGGCATTGTGTCAAACACTATAAAAGTAGACGATCTGATTACTTACATATATCTGCATATACGCATCTGCATATACATATATCGAGCACCACCTGATGGAACGAATCGAGCACACCATGGCAACTAAGTCGAGTGGTTTTCTTATGAGAGGTCATTCACTTCGGTGTTAGTTGGTCGGTTGAGTCTCCATCCTGGTCGAGCAACATCATTCTCTAGTTGGGTGGTTGTGTAATCTGCAGTCTTCTGCTCAAGCATACAGGATGTCCCTCAGATCGATCGTGCAAGAATTGTCAGCTCGCTCGCGCACCTGTCCATTCCTAGATCGAGCAGAGCGAGTACCTTTCATGTGAAGAAAGCTGTGTATAAAATGAATGGCAAGCTCATGAATATTAAAACCCATTTTGTACTATGACAATATAAAAGAGGAGTAATGGCAAGAACATAATTAATGTTCAAATTTTCTACAACAAGACAAAGCCATATATATACACAGCACGTGGCCAAGGATTCGTACACTTAAAATTAAAGGGGATGGTCACATAGTTTTCCAGCTTGCTCATTCATATGGATTAAGGATTGCTCGTGCAAGGACTGGTCGCACGCACATGGACTACACGCATCATTTTCTGGATGTGCGAGTTGGAGCTGAACTAGCTCCAGCAATAAAGTGCTCACTACTAGCTGTCCCACATGGCTTTGCACCCCTTAATTACAACATTGCCACTCCACCAGCTGTCCGATGGCATTTATGTAAACATAGGTGCGTTCGAAATGTACCATGTATCTCATAATTACAACTTTTCCACCTGGTCCAAACTTCGCCTATAAATACCCCATTTCACCACACTTCAAAGGACTGATTTTTCCACCCCGAAGGGCTGCCCAAATCACTTCTCCACCACTCTAAGCTCTCTCCAAACTCCATTAATGGCCGCCAAAACTCACTTCATCTTCCTCCATCACTAAATGGACCAATTCTCCTCCTTCCTCCATTAGTGATCAACTCAAGTTCTCTCCATCCTTCTCCATCGGCAACTCGATCGGATCTACCATCTCCAAATCGAGATCCATCATCTCTGCCTTCTCAAGCTCCATTCAAATTCTCTCCAACCACCATTACTCCTCTTTAAAGCTCGGATTTAACACCAATTCCACGATGAAGTCAAGGAAGATCATCTAATCACAAGATCTAATCCATTTATTCCCGAATTCAAGTGAAATCAAAAGCTAAAGGAGAGAAAAGTGAGGAAAAGCACCATATAAAGGGATAATGAGCGAAAATGAGTTGTATGAGATGATGAACTTTGTAAATCTCTCGCATGATAATGAAATGGCTTCCAAAGTGGACATAGATCTACTATAGATTGAACCACTATAAAAATCCTTGTGCATTTACTTACCTTTTCCCGCTTATTTTACGAATGTGGCTCCTTTTAATTTCAAACCATATAGGTGAAGTACGGTTTACGTACCTTTGGTGTTGAACCATTTTTGGTTTAAACACATGGTACAATACAATTTAACTGTTTTTGTTTCAAAAATTTATGTTATTTGTATTTATTGCATTTCAAACAATAATTTTTTTTCTAGGTGAGCTATGGATATTTCGTAGCTCACAGATTTTGATCTTAGGGAATTGAGTTTAAATGGGGTTAATAGGCACATTTTAGTTTATTTAAGTTAGCCCATAATTCTTACAGTAGCTTTGAAAATAGCAGCAAGCACTAATGATTTAGTGACTGCAACTAGGTATGTTTGTGTATTTTTTATTTTTTCTACATTTTTTTACACGTTTATCTACGAAATTTTTATTCCTCTATTCACCCTTCTTTAGAGTATGTTGCACAATTCTACAACCATAACTCTTCCAATCTCCTTTTACTTGGCCTACCTCGGTTTTCCTCTGTTTCTTGTTTGGCTATTCCCAAGTCTTAATCCCATGTATGATATTGTCTACAACTATAATATTTATAATTTTGTTAATAACTTTTCATAATTTATCGATAACAACCACCTTTCAAACCACATATTTTTAATTATTTGGGTTCTCGCCATTCAAAATGCTACCATTTTATTAATGCATAAACAAGTAGTTACGAGCTTTCTTAAAAATTCTAGAGGAATTATCATTACAGTCTCTTACATATATAGCATGAACTAGATAAGGTCATCTTATGGAGTTATATTTCAATAAAGCTAATATTCATTGGTTAGCTGCAATGATTTCAACAACAATAGTTATACTACTGATCGATTGAGGGGATTGTGATGTTGCTCATACTTATTTTGATATATTTTTTCTTACCCCATGGAAGCAAGTGTTAGCGGTAGTATTGCTACATAGAGGGGAGTCAATATATTTTCATTTATAGTAAATTAGATATAGTATTCATTAATTATGAATTTGCTAATAATCTGCAAATTGTATGGAGACAAAAATAAATTATTCTTTAAACGGCGGTTCCATATTCACTTCATGTTATTTTCTCAAGATAACCTCCATAAAGATATTCCGTTCAAATTTAACAATGCTTGGGTGGAAATGACTAGTTATAAAGTAGTTGTGCAATTTGCAATCTATTAGAGATTATGACGGCTCCGCATATTACAATGTATGTATTATGTAATAAGCCCAATTGGGCCATATGGGTTTAGCCCATTTCTCTTTTCATTTACACTATAAATATGTTACCGTATGTAACATGTCAAACTATGTTTTCATTTTAACATTGCTAAAAAAATAATTCATCAGAGATTACAACATCTTCAATTATCTTTCTGCACCCAAATATTCTGAATTCTTGACTTGGTATCAGAGCCGAGGATCTTTTTTGTGCACTGATCATAGTAGTGTTGATCAATCATTGATCCATCAGATTGATTTCATCATCTAGATCGCCCTCATCAAATCTTCTGCCTCTCATTTGAAGGTTGTTGCCTTATTCACCAAATTAAGTGCCTTGCCTACAATCTTTTATGGTTGCATCCTAATTTCAGAATAAGGTGTGCAGAGACAGATCTGTTTTCTCAAGAAACTGATCAAAATATATCAAGAAATCATCAATATTGTTTAAAGTGTCGTCTACAGATTGCCAATCAGAGTTTGTATCAGTTTTTACAGAAATTTAATAGCTATTTCATCATTTTGGTAATCTAAGTTGCATCTTCAACAACATTGAAATCTCTGGATTTATCTCAATTCAAAGATCAAGAGATTAGATCTTACCTCAATTTTTTCTCTTGATTTCCTGCCTTTGTTTCTTTTGATTAGTCATCATGGTTAATTCAGCAGTTGACTCAAGTCCACAAGTTTCCAGCAATAAGAGTCACCAATCTCAATCAGATCCCATCCAAAAATTAATGAAGACCATCATAAAACCGCAAAGTCAGTTAATCTCAATCCATCTTGATGAATCCAATTACCTGTTATGGAAATTACAGGTTAAAACTACGGTTGGAGCATATGGTTTATAGGATTTTAACTTTGGAACAAAGACTGTTCCACTTAAATTTGTTATGGATAGTGAATAAAAACTTGTGAGTAATTCTGAATACATCATGCATCAGAGACACGATGGTCTTGTATGTGCATGGATGATGTCCTCTATTGGACCTACTATTTTACCTCAACTATTAAGGGTCAAGACTGCTCAAGAAGTTTGGGAAACAGTTCAGAGAAACTTTTCTAATCAATCTTCAACTAGGGTTATGCCTCATAGAAGATAAATGCATAGCATAAGGAAAGGTGAATCATCTATGAATGAATATTTTCTTAGAGTAAAAAATGTTTTTGATCAATTAATTTTTGTAGGCCAAAGAATACCCGAGTCCGAACAAGTAATAGCTATAGTGAGTGGTTTAGATGATGAGTATGAAGCTGTCACTATAATTATTCTTTCAATGGATCCAACACCCTCTTTATAATATGTGTACTAAACATTATTGTATCATTAAGGCAGAATTGAACATAAGAAAAATGTTAATTCTGATATGTCAGTTAATTAAACTTCCTATGGTAGAGGTGAAAATCAAGAAAAAGGAAGTGGTTCAAGAAATCAATATAACAACAAAAGAGGGGGTTGGTCAGGCAGAGGAAGAAGAGGTGCTAGGAACAATAATAATAATAACAAAATCAGGTGTCAAATCTATGATAAAGTGGGACATAGTGTTAGCAAGTGTTATTTCAGGTTTAATACTAATTACACTCTTCTACAGCAAAATAACAGTGCAAGCGCAAATATAGTGAATACTGCTAAAGAAAACAATAAAGTGTTAGAGTTTGTGCCTTAAAGGCAATTCATTTGATGAGATTGATAACACTGTTGATATTATTATTTTATTTGGAATAAAATATTATTCTATTATATTGTATTTACTGCGTAATATAAATAATAATATAATAGAAGTCCTCAGAATAATAATACGGAATTATATAGTTCGAGTAAGACTGAACTTAAGATTATATAATGTGATAAGTATTATAATTCTTAAATGCCCCTAGTCGAGTTTTATTGTTAATATAGGACAACGATAAAGCATTAAGACTAGTATGTTGATTGACTGATGATCACATCTCATTGATCATTAATATACGTGATATTAAAGTCAAGATATAAATACGTATTGGAGAATAGCGTATTGGGCTGACCCACCGTGAGATAACTACATGGAATATAATTAACAAGTATCATAAGTTGTTCTCATAGTGATAGTGTTATAATGGTCCTCAGACCTGAAATCATTATAATTTTACTCGAGGATGTTTGTGTTTTGATATCATCTAAAGTTATTTCGTAATAGAGTAATGATAACGGTGATTATTGGATATATTTAGAATCAAATATAAATTATGAATGATCTAGATGGAATTTAACCCTACGATATATTCGTAGTGATATCCATGGGCCTCTTGATTAAGTGAGACTGTGAAATGCATGGCCGTGCTCAAGTACTAATTCGTTTCAAACAGTCTACTTATTGATCAAGAAAAACAGATTAAATTATAAAGAGGATGATACGATCCATGCCTCCAGTTTAATTTTGGATATAACGGTTAAAAGGATTAAATTATATTGATACACCATTCACAAAGTTCATATCGAATCATTGATATTGTTGTAGGTTGGGTAGCAGTGATGTATTACTAGATGCCGCTCACTGTTTACGGTTTAATTGTTTAAATGGTTGCCAATGCTATAACAACCTATAGGGTCACACTTATAGGTGTTGCAAATGAAGAGAATATTTAAAATGGAAATCAAAAGTTAGTTTTGACTAATTCCATTTGAATGGATAAGAGGGGAGTAAAATATCTCGTTAGGGTTCGCTTTATAATAGGATATGAGGGTCGCATTATTGATTATCCCTTTTTCAGAAGAAAAAAAGCCTAAATCTCGTTCAAGCTAAATCGGCTAGTACCGATCCTTCATTCTCGGATTTGATTGTCAATATCAAGAGCAACACCCTTGGATCTCCTATAGAGGTGTTCGATTTCAAACATTCGATTCAAAGAAATCTGAAATTCATTCAACGATTTCATAGACAGGGTTTCGTTTGATTCTGCTATTCGAGAAGAAAGGTACCTGTTTTGATTTAATTTTGTTCGATTTAATCAACTAGGCTTTCTTATTTTAATCGGTTGCGCTGCAATTCGATCCCAAATTACCTTCATTGGCATCAGAGCCAGGTTTAACTCGAATCAAATATTGGTTAGGCCATAAGAATTATTATTGTAATAATTTAAATTATGCGGTGAATATTGATAAAAGGTAGATCTGGAGTACAATAAAAAATCCGATTTTGAAATAAAATTATTTCAAGATAAACAAAATTCTGTTTTGATTAATACTGTTGAAACTGAATCAGTAAACGTTGTTGATTCAGTTGTATATGGTTGATTCTCCAGTTCTGATCAATATGCGATATGGTTTGATCATGTTTGTTTCTGTTATCATCAGTGAGTTCAAACTTGTTGTTTTCAGATTGAATGATTAAGGACCAAATAATTTTATTTGGATTTGTTTAAGTGGTTTGAAAATATATTAGATAATCTTTTCATTCATAGGAGTGACAGGTGATTTTAATTCACAGGTAGATCTATAATAATATGAACTGGACCTAATATTCACTCAGTTCTAAAATTTTGGTGTTTTAGATTCAGCAATAGATAATTGATCTTAAGATTTTGTGAGTGACAAAAATGTGATTCTATGACTTAAATAATTTTGTGATTGTTTCCTGATCAACACACTATACCAGGAAATTCCATTCAATACTAAAACCTTCATGTGGATGTTCTGTTTATTAAGCAGATGAATGTTTCCTGTATATGTATATTCTCATGTATGATACACTTATTAGTTTAAATGATGTCAATTCTGATCATAAGTAATTACCATAGTTTACTAGTTCTGGAATATATATATATACACACATACATATTTGTGTGTGTGTGTATATATATATATATAAACATCTATGTTACCATATAGCACAGTATTATATGATTAACATATATGAACACCTATGATGATTAAATATTGAAAATAGCCATAGTTTGATCAGATTTAATCTGATCATGTATGCCAAGCAAAACTAGTTACAAAGCATCAGATTTGATCTGATTTATTTTGTTTGATATAACAGTAATATGCATACAAGTTAACTGACATTAACATATAAGATTTAATCTGATTTTATCTTGTTTTTTATTTATTTTAGTTACATGTGAATGTGTAAAACTTTAGTACATGTGTCAGATTTGATCTGTTTTACCTTTTCAATATTACAGTCACATATATATATATATATATATATATATATAAATGAAACGGATATTAACATATCATATATGATCTGATTAATCTTGTTTTATTTTCAGTTATGTGTACATATGATGAACTGTGTCTATAAGTGCATCTATTCCTTTTACTAAAATTTATATTGATAAATTTTATGGGAAAGCCATTTAAATTCTGTAAAGGGTTTTAATGTTAATCTGTAATCAGATTGATATGCAAAGTATAACAGATTTCAAAAATCATGTTATATAACTATCAGCATCCTCTAGATATCATACTGAATTTAATTGGCTGATCAAATAATGTTCATTGTGATGACATTGATACAAAACAGTTTGACTTATAACTTATTGCAAAACAATTTCACTATTGTGTTATGAACACAGTTGTGAGTAATGAATAGGTAGAAAATTAAATCTTAGATGAAATTAGTTCATTATGAACAAGATTTGATTTCTGCCAAATCTGGAAAGAACTACTACTTAATATATGGTATTAATTACGGAAATTCTTATTCGTTGGAATCAGAAAACATGTTGGTCAATATGATTACCTCTGCATGTTTAATCAGATACGAATTTGTGTTAGATGTTATTTTGTCTATATGTTAAGTAATGACATATCCGTTTTGAATATGAGGTAAAAGGTAAAAACTAATAATCAAAATCTGTTTGATTAGCATATTTTTATAATCTCCAATATAAGAGGATTATAACATAAAACTCTTTTATATAATGAAATCGTTTCATTACAAAACGATTTTGTATCTGATATAAAATAAACAGGAATGGATTTGTGAGTTAAAGAAATTGGATAGGACTCCTGGTTTGAAATGTTTAAACCCCACCAAATATTATTCAATGTTCTGAAATGGATTGATTTCAGTAAACACAAATTTTTGTTTTGCTATTAAATCTGATTGGAATCATGAGTAAATATGTGACATTATTCCTAACCTATTACCAGATCCAATATATCATATTTGATGATATAATCTGTATATATGGTTCATTGTTTGCCTCATATGATTTATTAAAAAAAAATTGAATATGATTTGAATTATCTTAAGCACTCATATGGACTGATAGAATATTAAAAACACACATACTCATATGAATGGACACCAAACCTTATCATATTTTCTCATATCTGATGGGGTTGTACTATATCAATTTATCTATTCACAGATGGACTATTGGATCTTATTATGATAAAATCCTTTGTCTTGTATATTTCTTTGTTTCACTTGCATGTGTTTTAAGAAACACAATAAAACTGATTTTGTTTTCTATTATATGTATGTATGTATATACTGCAAGAAGAGACTTAACAAGTATGACTTGATTCATGGTTCAAATTGTTGGCATATATATTGATATATGCACCTGGTTTTAATATTTATACTAATAAATGGACACTAGTATCATACCTGTTACTTAAATAAAAGAAATACTAAATGCATGTGTGTTTTTAAACCATTGATTATATTAAAGTTTAAGAAAAGCCTTTTGACCTCATTATGAATGATAAATCTTGGTTGTATAATCATAAAAGACCTCTGTTCATATATGTATGATACTCTGTTCATATATGTTTGACATGGATGAATTTAAACAATGTTATACATACATACATACATATATATATATTTGATATATATATATATATATATATATATATATGTATACATACTGCATAATGATGCTTTGTTTAATTTCGTTAGAGTATCTAATCTGCATTTGTTTATATTGATGAATGTGTGCAGATTAATCCCTATAGCATCAATCAGTTTGACTGAGCTAAACTATAGAAGAGGATGGACATGTGAATGCAAGATTATGGGGCTTCCTGAAGCATATATAGTTATGATACTTTGTAGTATGACTGCATATAAATATCATAATGTTCTGTTTATTTGTATTGATAAGTATGAATCATAGTTGTACATGTACACATTATGAACATGCTGGTTTGCACACTTATATTAATGGCTAAATATAGAACTGTTTTGTATTGAATTAATGTATGTGTTATTATCATTATAATATCATTATGGTGTGTGCTCAATGATAAGTCAATACATGTTTATTATGTCAAGTGCTCTTGCTCATGATCTTTTGCTTAAATCTATGAATGCAGTACGGTATGGATTGAATATTATATAATCATATAATGGTTACATAATGCATGATGCTTATTTATATAATCTTTTTGTTAACGGGACTATAGGTTTTATCCATATACATTTTAAAATTTATGAGGATTCAAACCAATTTTAATTGGTCCTTGAATTCCTTTAGGGTGGATAAAAGTATAAATCTATTTGGTTGTATAGATTTTAAATAAATTTATATTTTATCTGAAACTTTGCAATATAAAAGTTATATCAACCATCTCTTTGAAATGTTCAAAGAAGAATAGACCGCTTCATTGAATTTGAATATATATATATAATTTAAATTCAACTAATATTACGAATATAAAATACATATATTTTGATATGTGTAAATAACTTTAATATTGTTTCTCACTACGAATTATAAATTCCCTCTAATAGCAAATTTTGTTATATTGAGTCATGGTGATGTCTTCCAATAATATACTCATCACTGTCCAAAATCACTAGATGTAACTAACCCCAAAGCGTTGTGCACCTTTTATTTTGGTTATATGCGATGGAGTAAAATGTGGTGCTCCAACCTATTATTGGGTCTGATTAACTAGGCTGCATAATACGATTATGGCCTTAGAGACAAAAGCATGAATTATTCTACATTTTGAGCAAATGAATAATACTGAACAAAATGTTCAACATACGATCCAAGAGTTATATAGAAAATATAATTGACATAAGATGTCTACCTAAAAGGTTGTGTTTTGAGTTTAGCCAAAGCTGGGTCAAGGCATGACTAGACATGGATCTTGGAACACCATTATATGTATATAATGATTTACATATATAAACAGAGGGATGTTAATTTGAGTGGGAGCGTATTTTACTTTCAATTACATATTTATGTTAATATAAATTTTAATTGTCAAAATTTTGTATTAAAGAAATATTACAGAATCAGTTATTATTTTATTATCTAATGTAGATATTAAATAATAAATAACTCGATAATTTAAATTAATCCTTGAGAAGGACATAAATTGAATTAAATCAAATTTCTTGGCTAACATTGAAATTTGAGGATTGTCCTCAAACAAATCAAACGTAATTGTTCTAACAAATATAAAGGATCTAAAACCAAAGTCAAAGTATGACTTCAACTGAATAAGATATAAATGTTATAATAATCTACTTAAACATTCCTAGTATTAGATACTAGATATAAATCACATAAATGTACGCTGATTTACAGAAATTGTAGAATAAGCAGAAATCTGATAAAATGACAAGTGGACTTACGAATGGAAATGAAACAAAAGTTGTTGGATTATCCACAGCAAGTTGATTCTTGTTCTATATACTGACTTAATTAAAATAGATAAAATAATTGTTATTATGAAATTCCATTTAAAATAAATGTTATTATAAAACTTGTTTTGACAGGTTTAAATTTCATTTGTAGTAAAAGAACAATTGTTGTTCATTTTATTTAAATGAAATATCTAATGGAATTTCACAAATAGTTAATGAATTTTATAAATCTTTAACTATAATGTACCTGACATAAATACCAAGTGGATTAAATTTAGTGATTTAAATCGAGACCATACTTTTAGCATTACCAGTTAGCCAATATAAACAAGAAAGTATATCAAAATCCATAATGATGGAATTTTGAGATCATTTGATTTTGAATTATATGAAGAATACAAATCTTGTTTATTAGGCAAAGTAACTGAATCACTTTTTCATTTGACACAGTGATTGAGTGACAAGTATTGGGTCTCGAACATAATGATGTATATGGAGCAACGAATACATAAGCTAGAGGTAGGTTTTAATACTTCATTATATCTATTGATGATATCAGTAGATACAGATATGTATATCTTATGAAATACATATCAGAATCCTTTGAAAAGTTCAAAGAATTCAAAGTGAAGTTAGAAACCAATTTTAATAGAAAAGAAATATTTCTCGAACAGTTCGAAAGAGAACATTTAAGCCAATAAATTTAATGACTATCTGAATGAGTTTGGAATTGTTTCACAACTCTGTCCACCTAGAACACCATATTAGAATGGTATATCTAAACGGAGATATCGAACCTTATAAGATATAGTACGATTAATGATAAGTCATATAGATCTTCCTATAAGTTAAATTTAGAATAAGTATATTAAACCCCACTAAAACGACTTGAAGACACCATTAAGATATGAACTAAGAAATGTCCTTGTGTGTCTAATACGAAGATTTGGGATGTAAGGCGTTTGTTAAACGTCCTTCCTCTGATAAGATCGGACCCAAATCAGATAACTATTTTGTCGATATAAATTCTCAGAGAATAAAATGTTTATTACTTGATTTGGTATCCTTGTGAAGGAGGGTCAGTCTCTTAAATACCGATGGGAATAAAATAAAATTCGACATATATCGAAAACCACAAGATACCACTAAATCTTGTATAGACAAGAAATTGAGTGGGAGTGACACAATAACTCTAATGTTATTTGATAACACGTTGATTATTGTAAGTAATGTTAGTTTAAAAACAATAAATAAATACTGATTCTAAGAAAGAAAATGTTTGGATTAAGAAGTTCATGATTGAACTTAATTCATTGTTGATCGAATGATACACATTGCGATAACAATATGGATGTTTATCAGGCCTAAAAACATTAAACTCATCATCAATCCAAACATATCAGCAAAGTTACAAAAGTTGTAATGTTGCAGACCTACTGAATTAAACTCGGTCGCAGCAGAAGTTTAATAGTCACACCAGTTTCATAAGTATACGATACGTAAATGATTGACTCTAGTGCAAGTGGGAGATTGTTAGAGTTTGTGCCCTAGAGGCAATTCATTTGATGAGATTGATAATACTGTTGATGTTATTATTTTATTTGGAATAAAATATTATTCTATTATATTGTATTTACTGCGTAATATAAATAATAATATAATAGAAGTCCTTAGAATAATAATATGGAATAATATAGTTCGAGTAAGACTGAACTGGAGATTATATAATGTGATAAGTATTATATTCTTAAATGCCCCTAGTCGAGTTTTATTGTTAATATAGGACAACGATAAAGCATTAAGACTAGTATGTTGATTGACTGATGATCACATCTCATTGATCATTAATATATGTGATATTAAAGTCAAGATATAAATACGTATTGGAGAATAGCGTATTAGGCTGACCCACCGTGAGATAACTACATGGAATATAATTAAAAAGTATCATAAGTTGTTCTCATAGTGATAGTGTTATAATGGTCCTCAGACCTGAAATCATTATAATTTTATTCGAGGATATTTGTGTTTTGATATCATCTAAAGTTATTTCGTAACAGAGTAATGATAATGGTGATTATTGGATATATTTAGAATTAAATATAAATTATGAATGATGTAGATGGAATTTAACCCTACGGTATATTCATAGTGATATCCATGGGCCTCTTGATTAAGTGAGACTGTGAAATGCATGGTCGTGCTCAAATACTGATTTGTTTCAAACAGTCTACTTATTGATCAAGAAAAACAGATTAAATTATAAAGAGGATCATACGATCCATGCCTCCAGTTTAATCTTGGATATAACGGTTAAAAGGATTAAATTATATTGATACACCATTCACAAAGTTCATATCGAATCATTGATATTGTTGTAGCTTGGGTAGCAGTGATGTATTACTAGATGCCGCTCACTGTTTACGGTTTAATTGTTTAAATGGTTGCCAACGCTACAACAACCTATAGGGTCACACTTATAGGTGTTGCAAATGAAGAGAATATTTAAAATGGAAATCAAAAGTTAGTTTTGACTAATTCCATTTGAACGGATAAGAGGGGAGTAAAATATCTCGTTAGGGTTCACTTTATAAAAGGATATGAGGGCCGCATTATTGATTATCCCTTTTTCAGAAGAAAAAAAAACCTAAATCTCGTTCAAGCTAAATCAGCTAGTACCGATCCTTCATTCTCGGATTTGATTGTCAATATCGAGAGCAACACCCGTGGATCTCCTATAGAGGTGTTCGATTTCAAACACTCGATTCGAAGAAGATTTGAAATTCTTTCAACGATTTCATAGACAGGGTTTCGTTCGATTCTGCTATTCGAAAATAAAGGTACCTGTTTTGATTTAATTTTGTTCGATTTAATCAACTCGGGTTTCTGATTTTAATCGGTTCCGCTGCAATTTGATCCCAAATTACCTTCATAATGCACAAGCAGAAGTTCTTAATGTTGGAGCTTCTACTAGTGATAATGTGTTAGATGACTGCTGGTATCCTGATTCTGGTGCAACCAAACAAGTTACCAATAATTTGAACAATCTGAATTTAGGAAACAAGGAGTATAAAGGTACACAAAATCTTATTGTTGGTAATGGTAGAACAGCACACATTACACACACTGGAAATGCAGGTATTGATGAAAATAAACAACTTATTTTAAAAAAATTGCTAAGAGTTCCATCAATTAAGAAAAAATTAATGTGCGTTTCCCAGTTTGCCAAGGATCAGAATGTTTACTTTGAATTTTACCCTAATGCATGTATGGTTAAAGACATACTGTCTCAAGAAATTATTTTTAAAGGTAAAGAGAATAAGGGATTATACAAACTTGATTTCAGTTATTCAAAATATTCTGGTATTAGAAATAATTTATGTGTAATTTCTGTAGTAAACAATTGATTGCATCAAGGAATTTGATATATGGCATTGTAAACTGGGGCATCCCAATATTAAAATTAGTAAGCATGTTATGATAAATAATAATCTTTTTGTTAGCAAAGATTCCGATTCTTATTTTTTTACTGCTTGTCAATTGGGAAATAGTCATAAACTTGCATTTCCAGACTCACAAACCACTTATACTAAACCTCTTGAACTAATAGCCACAGATTTGTGGGGGCCAGCACACATTATCTCTAATTATGGACACATATATTATATATCCTTCATTGATGTATACCCTAGATTTGTTTGGATTTATATGCTTAAATCAAAATCTAAAACTAGTGATGTTGTTATACAGTTTATTAATAAAGTGGAAAACATTACTGGTAATAAGGTTAACACTTTTCAAACAGATGGTGGCAGAGAATTTTTACCTTTAAAAATCTTCTTTGAAAAAAGGGGAATTAATCATAGATATACTTGCCCCTATACATCTAAGCAAAATGGAATCATTGAAAGGAAACAAAGACATATTGTTGAAACTGATATAACTTTGTTAGCTCAAGCATCTATGCCTTTTAAATATTGGACTGATACTTTTAATACAACTGTGCATTTAATTAATTTATTTCCTACAAAGATGTTTAATTTTAAGTGTCCACAAGAAATGCTAACTAAAATTAAACAAGATTATGAACATTTGAAATTTTTTGGGTGTCAATGTTTTCCATGTATAAGACCTTATAACAGTCATAAGTTAGATTACAGATCTACAGCATGCACCTTTTTGGGTTACTGCAATAAGCAAAAAGGTTATAAATGTTTGGATAGCAAAGGAAGAATTTATATCTCTAGACATGTCAAATTCAATGAGCATATTTATCCTTTCAATAAGATCAGTTTAAGCTCTGTAGAAAATACTGCATGTAGTAAACAAGTTAGATATGATGTACCTGATGAGGATCAAGTATTGGTGCATGTTGATCATAATGAACACAACACCAATACTAACTCTCAAAACACCATGCCTTCAAATAGGCCTAGTCAAGAGTAATTCTCTCCCATTTTTGAAAATGTAGAGCAACAAAATCCAAATGTTAGTGAAACAATGGTGAGCAAACAGCAGATAATAATGTTTCATCTGAGTAACAAGCTATAGATGTCAGAGATACATGTAATCAGCATCCAATGCTTACAAGAGCTAAGTGTGGCATCTACAAGCCCAAAGTTAGCAATACCGCTATTACTATAGATGAACCAACATCCTATAATGAAGCAGCTATAAATGTTTTTTTTTTTGAAATCAAAAAATGTGTGATCTTCTGAAGAGAAGAGAGCACACATATAAATAATAAAATCAAAGATACAGAGTCCGACTATAGTACATAAGAAGACAAGACAAAACATAACACGACTCTAGGAATGTAAAGGATCGTAGATAGATGAGCTCCGGATAAACCACCGCCCATCCTACTCCAATATCGAATTCCGGCAAAGCCACTACCCGATATTGAAGTATATCCACTTCAATACAATAACCTATACTCTCCAAGTCATAACAAAAGTAATGAAGTACAACACCAAAAACTCTCTAACAATAAGCCAAAAAAGTCTCCAAATGAAATGCAAATCTTCAATCCAACAGCAATCCTCTAAGCTCCACAACAATATCCATCAAACTGAACACCTGAAAAGTACTAAACAAAAACATAAGTACCATTCACATATGTGTATGCATATGAATGATTATATATATATATGTATGTATGTATGTATGTATATAGAAATATATATATATATATATATATATGAATATATATATATATATATATATATATATCCATACATATATGTGATTAAAGAAGAAAAAAGTAAAAATAAACAAAGACAAACGAGTAACCCATAAAAACAGAATTTAAATACAAATGCGATACCCATTACCTCTAAAGTAACTATTGATTCTCCTAAATAAACTCAAATTAAATCTTGCCTTATGTAAAATATAATCTAATCGCGAAATCTTATAATGCAAAGTGGACATCCAATCTAGACAGTAACTAACTATCTTAATAATTAAATTCTCAGCTGATACTGAAATATAATGAAAAAATATTTGGTTCCTTTCCAACCAAATGAGCAAACTTATGATAATAACTAAAAAATCCATCACTTCTCTCTGTCTCGGTTTATAACCAAATCTATGATGATTCCAATATTCAACACAACTACTAAAAGAGTTAAAACTAACAAAAACAAAAATCCTTAAAACCATAGTTAAGATATAATTAGTAAAATTGCAAGAAAAAAAATAAATGATCAACATCTTCATCCAAAAGATTACAAAAACAACACTTAACATTAAGCAAAATATTCTTTTTCTTCAAGATCTCAACCGTATTAAGCTTTTTATGAATAATTAGCCACATAAGAAACTTAGCTTTAGGAGGCGAATTAGAAATCCAAATAAACTTAAAAGGGAGGAAAGAAACACCAGAAAAATTAATAAAATTGTACATAGAATTGACTGAGTATACTAAACTCTTATCCAAACCCCAACTAAAGGAATCACCATTCTCATCCAAGTGATACAAGGCTAACTTAGCTTTTAGTAAGGCTAATTGCCTTATCAAATCCCCTTCCAAAATACTAACAAAGGAAAACTCCCACGGGGGATCAAAATCCCTTCTATAGACATCAGCTATTAATGCACTCTTAAAGCCACAAATATTATAAAGATCACTAAATTCGGTTTTAAACGAAACACTAGAAATCCAAGCGTCATTCCAAAAAAAGTAGAATTACCAGAATGAACAATCACCTTACAGCCTAACTTGAAGAAGTCAAAAAAATACAGAACATACTTCCAAAAATAAGATAAAACTAAATCCCGACCCTACAATAAACTCGCCCCTAGAATAATAAAATTTGGAAACAATAGTTTTCCAAATAGCCGATACATCGGGACACCTAAATCTCCATAACCATTTTCCTAACAATGTAGAATTAAAATTATAAAGATTAATGATCCCTAATCCCCCATCTCTCTTGGGCTTACAACACACCTCCCAATTAACTAAGCATTTATAACCTCTACAAATAGGAACACCACTCCAACGAAAATTTCGCCTAATTCTATCAATTTTCCCGATAACCCATTGAGGAAAACGATGAACAACCATCGAATAAGTGGGAATAGCCGACAAAACTGAATTAACTAGAACTATTCTACCTGCTCTAGAAAGAAATCTGTTATTCCAACTCGATAATCTATTATTGATCTTATCAATAATGACTAACCAATCATCCTTCTTAAGTTTCAAAGGTCTAATCTTAAAACCTAAATAATCAAAAGGGAATCTCATGATAAAACAGTTCAAGGTGCTAGCAACTAAAGACTCAACATTATTACTATCATTGAGAACCATTACAGCACTCTTGTCAAAATTAATTCGAAGACCAGACAACATCTCAAAACAATAAAGAATAAACTTCAGGGCAATGACATGTTTAGGTAAATGAGAGGAAAATAATAATGTATCATCTGCAAATTAAAGAATAGATAATTCATTATTAAACTCCTCATTTCCAACACTACCTATGACACCTAAATTCCCAGCTCTCTTAATTATTCTAGAAAAAACATCTACTGCTAAATTAAACAAAAAGGGCGAAAGAGGATCACCTTGTCTAAGACTTCTCTTAGACTGGATCTTCTTGCCAACTACTCCATTTACAACAATACTAGAGCAACCAGACCTAAGCAAAAGCATGCTCTAGTTAGTCCATCTAACACTAAAACCCCTAGCAAGACATAGTTCACAGACAAAACCCCAGTCAACGGAGTCAAATGCCTTCCCAAAATCTAACTCAAAATAGCACAGGTAAAATTACTTTTACAACAAACATTAATGTACTCCTGTACAGCAGCTACTCCATCCACTATATTTCTACCCTTGATAAAAGATGTTTGTGAAACATCTATAAGAACGTTCATCTTTATACTAAGTTTGTTAGCAAGGACTTTTGATATGTTCTTAACCGAAACATTAATTAATGAGATTGGCCTAAAATCCTTAAGAGAGTTAGCACCCACTTTCTTGTGAATAAGAATGACGTTAGCAAACTACCTAGACGCAATTCACCACTATAAAAATCATTAAAAAGATTAATATCATCAAACTATGCAGCTATAAATGTTAACTGGAATTCAGCTATGCAGGATGAGTATAATGCCTTAATTAAGAAAGGGACATAGATACTGGTTAATAAACTAGCTAATAAGAATATTGTAGGTTGCAAATGGGTTTATAAGTTGAAAAGAAACGCAGATGGTTCAATTTCTAGATATAAAAGATTGGTTGCAAAAGGGTATTCACAACAATATGGTTTTGATTTTTCAGAAACTTTCTCACCTGTTGTGAAATCAACATCAATTAGAACAATTTTAACAATTGCTTTGTGTAGAAATTGGAACATCGAACAATTATATGTTAATAATGCATTTCTTAATGGTGAATTGCATGAATAAGTTTACATGGAGCAACCCCAAGTATTTATTCAACATGCCAATAAAAATTTGGTGTGCAAGCTTAATAAAGCAATCTATGGGTTAAAGCAGGCTCCAAGGGTTTGGTTTGACAAGTTGAAGTCAACACTTGTCAACCACGGATATAAAACATCTAAATCTAATAACTCTTATCTTTTTAAAAAAATTGATTATGCCACTACATATATTCTAATTTGTGTTGATGATTTTATCATAACAGGAAGCAATGATGTTGAGATTAAAGCTATTAAAAAACTGTTGGACACTGAATTTTCTGTTAAAAACCTGGGAGATTTGCATTACTTTCTAGGTGTTAAAGTCAACAAATCAACTTGTTCTGAAATGCATCTTAGTCAGAAGAAATATATTTCAAAAAAAAAATTAGAGCTAAAATTGATAAGGAAAATCCACTACCTACACCAATGATTACCAATGCTCAATTATAAAAACATAAAGGCGAACCTTTTTAGAATGGAAAATTCTACAGAAGTATTGTTGGTTCATTATAAAGTTAATCAGTATATGCAAAATCCTATGGATGATCACTAGAAGGCTATCAAAGAATTCTCAGATATCTCAAGGGCACCATTGACCATGGACTTATTCTTAAATGTAGTAATACCCTAAATATCAATGCATATGCTGATGCAGACTAGGGAACAAATAGCGATGATAGAAAATCTACATTAGGTTATTGCATTTATCTAGATAAAAATCATTTTCATAGTGTGCTAGGAAGCAAAATACTATATCTAGATCAAGTACAGAGGCAGAATTTAGAAGTGTAACCAGTGTTACAGTTAAAGTTATGTGGATTAAATCTCTATTAAGTGAATTACAGGTCAAGTCAGCAAAGCAAGGCACAATGTGGTGTGATAATGTCAGTGCAATTGCATTATCATCAAATCCAATCTTACATTCTAAGACTAAACATATAGAATTGGATCTGTATTTCATCCGAGAACAAGTTATCAAAAATAAGCTCAAAATTGGATATATACCTTCAGCTAATCAAAAAGCAGATATCCTCACAAAGCCATTGTCAAAACCTAGATTTACAAGACTCAGAGAAGAGTTAAACATAGATGTAGCATATTTAAATAAAAGATCAAAGAAGGAAATTTTTATACCTGATTATTGACAGATTGTATCTTCTGTGTTGTTGTGCTCCTAATTGTTGGCGAATCAGGCTTGCTCAGCTAGGGCTTACACAAACTTACTCTAAAATAAAAATATGCTCTTGCCCAATTTAACCTCTCTCAACAAATTGAAAGTCATCTCAAGCTTAAAGCTCAAGATCAACTTACAATTCATCTGTTGTGGAAAGCCTGAGGAAGTGTATTCACTCATCGATTAGGATTTTCTGAGATAAAGGAGCCGCCATTATTTTTCTATTTCTCTTGAAACTTTAGTTAGGTTTCGGGGGGATTAGAGATTATGATGGCTCTGCATATTACAATGTATATACTATATAATAAGCCCAATTGGGTCATATGGGTTTAGCCTATATCTCTTTTTGTGTACACTATAAATGTGTTGCCATATGTAACATATCAAACTATGTTTTCATTTTTACATTGTTGAAATAATAATTCATTAGAGATTACTACTTCTTCAATTATCTTTTTGCATCCAAATATTCTGAATTCTTGACTCTATTAATTGTCATATCATTAGCACTCTTCTATTTCAATTATAATGAAGTGAATGAAACCAATTCAGTTATCAAGCATTTGAATAAGAAGCACCTTTCAACTAAGCAACAATATGATCCAATAAGAGAAGAAAATAATATGCTCCATTTAAAGCTTTTGCTAGATCCTGACAATGTCCCAATAGTCAGGAGTACATGCAAAGTCTTGAAAACTTGAATGACATGTTATGTTTTTAATACATTGAATTATACAAAAGTTAAGATGAAAAGGTTATTGGGAAATTACGCGAATTTCCTTATAATTAGATTTGTAAAGAAAAGAAATAAAATGTAGAAGTGGTAAGACACAACATTTGATAAAGGAATTCGGCCAATTATGCCTACGTCTTTGGGCTGCTGCAGATCTTTTATTTTAGAGAATATTACAAAGTGATTACAGAAAACACTTTTCACTCAACACTCGATCTCACTCTTAAACTTTTCTTCTTATTATTCTTATTAGATTTGAGATTGGATGAAAGTTATGAAGATGAAGGATGTATTTATAAGGTGAGACTATGGTTAGTGGGGGAATTGGTGGCTTGGTTGGTGGCATGGTTGGTGCATGGTTGGTGCAGCCCATGTTTATAGCATGCAACCAACAACCTTTCTAACAATCTCCCACTTGAAGACTGATTTCAATCAGTCTTCACACCTTGATCAATGCAATAACCATTCTGATCTTCTTACTCTAGCAGACCAACTAAAGATGAACACAACTTTAGTTTATCGATAGTTACCATCTTTGTCAACATATCTGTTGGATTCTTGCTTCCTTCGATCTTCTCCAATATTAACACATCCTCTTCCAGTAGAGATCTAATGAAGTGATAATGAAGCCCAATATGTTTGGTTCTGGAATGAAACGCTGAATTCTTTCCCAAGTGTATTGCACTTCAACTATCACCATATAAGATATTCTTTTCCTTCTTGAATCACAACTCAGTTAACAAACCTTGAAGCCATATCATCTCTTTACTAGCTTCAGTGATTGCTACATACTCAGCCTCTGTAATGGATAAAGCGACAATCTTCTGTACCTGTGACATCCAACTAACAGCTATAGTTCCAAGCATGAATATATAACCAGTGGTGCTTCTTCGATAATCAACTTCGCCTCCAAAGTCTGCATCTACATAGCCTTGAGCTTGTAATTGCCCTTTACCAAAGTACAAACCGTTCTTTACGGTGCCTCGTAGATATCTCAAAATCCACTTGACTTCTTCCTAATGAGCTTTCCCTGGATTTGATATAAACCTACTAACAACTCCCACTGCATGGCCAATGTCTGGTCTCGTAAATATCATGGCATACATTAAACTTCCAATAGCTGAGGAATAAGGAACATTAATCATGAAATTTCTCTCTTCCTCTGTTTGAGGGGACTGATCCTTGGATAAGCGAAAGTGATTGGCCAATGGTGTACTGACTGGCTTAGCATCGTCCATGTTGAATGTCTGCAAAACATGGTTGATGTAATCTACCTGAGATAGCTGCAAGAGTCCTTTCGGATTATCTCTAGTGATTTGCATTCCGAGAATCTTCTTTGCTAGACCTAAGTCTTTCATGTCAAACTCCTTTGACAATTGCTGCTTCAACCTTCAGATATCATCCATATTTGATCCTGCTACTAACATGTCATCAACATAAAGCAGAAAAATGTTATAACTAAACCTATATCGCTTGAAGTACCAACAATGATCAGCATTACACTTATGGAAATCTTCCTTGTGCATGAATACATCAAACTTTTTGTACCATTGTCTTGGGTTTGTGTCAGGCCATACAAACTTTTCTTTAGTCTGCACACCATGTTCTTCTCTTTTTCAATGAAACCTTCTGGTTGGTGCATATATATCTCCCCATCCAAGCCTCCATGAAGAAATGCGGTCTCCACATCTAATTGTTCAAGATGAAGGTCTTCATTAGCAACAATACTTAATACTCACCAGATAGTATTGAGCTTCACAATGGGAGAAAAATGTCATTGTAGTCCACTCCTTCTTTCTGTTGGAATGCTTTGACAACTAGTTGAGCTTTATATCTCTTGAACCATCATGCTCCACTTTCACCCGATACAACCATTTATTATGAAGTGCCTTCTTTCCTATGGGTAACTCGGCTAGTTCTCATGTCTAGTTGGAGATAAGATACTTCATCTCATCTTGTATGGTAAGCTTCCACTTGCTAGCATCTTCAGTCTGAGAAGCTTCATCATAGCATTCAGGTTCGCCTGCATCAATCAGTAGCAAATAATTCATGTATCTTTTGTTAGGTACATGATGTCGAGAAGACCTTCTCAATACAAGAGCTGAAGTAGGATGTTGTAGTGTGTCAAACTGGTCCGCACTGCTCAAATCATCGATTCCATCAGGTTGTGGATTTGCTATAGTCGGTTATGTTATGAAACTATCTGGTATATCATTTGAATCTGCAAATACTGGCTCACTCTACTTTGAGTCATTGACTTCTGTTTTATGTATGTCCTTGTACATTACTCTTTCATTAAAAATGAAATCTCGGCTACGGATCACCTTCTTGTTTTCATCATCCCAAATGCTGTAGCCAAACTCATTTTCGCCATAGCCAATAAGAGTGCAATTCTAGGATTTAGGATCAAGTTTATTCCTGCATTGTTCACTAATATGCATATATGCTATACAACCGAAAACTTTTAAATGTGATAGTTTTACCTCTTTTCCACTCTATAACTCCTCGGGTATTTTGTGTTCTAATGGAATTAAAGGACCTCTGTTGATCAAATAAGTTGCTGTGTTGACTGCTTTTTCCCAGAACTGCTTTGGTAGATCTGATTGTATATGAATGCTTCTGGCACTTTTTATCAACATTCGATTCATCTCAGCTACACCATTTGTTGAGGCGTACCCGGGCACAGTTCTCTGCATCTGGATCCCGTGCTCATAGCAGAACTGCTTGAATCTGGTATCTTCATATTCACCTCCATAAAAAGTAAACCCATACCTTTCGCAAGTGATCATCGATGAAAGTAATGAATTAATTCTTTCCACCAATGGATGAGATGGACGTTGGGCCCCAATCATCGGAATGAACAAGCTCCAATTTTCCCTTCTTTGGGGTTTTACCATTTATTTGAAAGCTGACTCTCTTCTGCTTTCCAAGTATGAAATTTTCGCACATACTTATTTCCACTAACCGTAGACCTGGAAGTCTTCTCTTCGAGTGCATAATCTGCATTCCCTTTTCACTCATATGGCTTAACCTCTGGTGCCATATGTCGGAATTTTCGTTGCTAGCTACAATAATGATTGAACATCGTGCTCCTGATGTTATGTAGAGAGTACCACTCTTCTTTCTTTGAGCAATCGTCATTGCACCTTTCGAAATTTTCCAGTCATCATCATGGAAAGTCGTAGTATAGCCTTCACTAGCCAATTGTCCTACGAAAATCAAATTCTTTCCCAAATCAGGTATGTGCCTGACATCCTTTAGCTTCCAAACTGACGTATTTAACTTAATCTTCACAACACCTTTACTAACAATATCATAAGGTTGATCGTCACCAGGATATACCTTTCCAAGATTTCCAAAGGCGTACCTTTCGAAGAATTCTTTCTGCGAAGTGGCATGAAACGATGCTCCAGAGTCTAGCACCCAAGAATCTTCCTTGCTCCACAAAGAGCATACCAACGCTTCATCTCCTGATGAAGTAGAAGTAACATTAGCTTCTGTCTTCGCCTCCTGATCATTTGATGTACTTCTGCATTGATTTTTGTAGTGCCCAGTCTTTCCACAGTTCCAACACTCAATGATCTTTGAGCTATGGGAATTGTTGGGATTTCTGGATTTAGATTTCTAGTCCTTCAGCCCACCTCGGTAGTTTGATTTGCTACTTCCATTCCCTCATGTTGAATTTCTTCCTCTTGATTATGTATGTAAAATTAAAAAAAAAATTGATGACTCACCAGAATCTCTTCATCGGATCTCTTCACCGGGAACCATATCACGAATATCATCAAATTTTAACTTATTGCTTACCAACGAGCTACTTACCGCTATGGCAGTAACATTCCAACTTTCTAGCAAGGAAGACAAAAGTATCAATGCCCATACTTCTTCATCAAACTCAATTTCAACTGAATTTAGCTGAGAAGTAACAGTATTCAGTTCATTGAGATGTTGAGCTATAGGTGCACCTTTTGTCATTCGCAAATTGAACAATCGCCTCATTATATGAACTTTGTTAGAGGCTGATGCTTCTCATACATACTAGAGAGAGTCGCCATAAGACCTGCCGTGGTCTTTTCCTTTGCTATGTTGAAAGCAACAATGCAAGATAACATCAATCGAATAACTCCAAGGGCCTGTCTATCAAGAAGAACCCAATCTTCATCCTTCATATTCTCTGGCTTCTTTTCTGAGAGACGTTGATAAAGATTTTTTTGATATACGTAATCTTCAATTTTCATTTCCCAAAAGCCAAAGTCTGTTCTCGATTTTCACCCTTCCTTCATCTGTCGTCATTGCTCCCACTCGAATTTGATTTCCTTTCTAACAAATTATGGATCTGATACCAGTTGTTGGGAAATTACGCAAATTTCCTTATAATTACATTTGTGAAGAAAAGACATAAAATGTAGAAGTGGAAAGACACACAAATTTAATAATGAAGTTCGACCAATTATGCCTACATCTTTGAGCTGCTGCAAATCTTTTATTTCAGAGAATATTACAAAGTGATTACATAAAACACTTTTCACTCAACACTCGATCTCACTTTTAAGCTTTTCTTCTTATTCTTCTTATTCTTCTTATTGGATTTTAGATTGGATGAAAGTTGTGAAGATGAAGGATGTATTTACAAAGTAAGAATATGGTTGGTGGGGGTTGGTGGCTTGGTTTGTGGCTCGATTTGTGGCATGGTTGGTGCAACCCATGTTTATAGCGTGCAACCAACAACCTTTCTAACAGTGGTTAACTCTTAGTGATCATGCCACCAATTATTTCTACCCTAGGCTCAAATGCAACAAAGTAAGAAATAAAATTAATCCAAGAATGTTAGAGGATAGTTGATTCAAGTAGAGTCCTTGCTGGCTAAAGAAGCAGTCGGCTATTTTTTATATGTTATATAATGGGAATGTCTCTTCTAAGCAATGTATGAAACATATAAAAAAATTAAAAAAATTCCAAATCAACTTCTGCAATCAGTGGATATTAATGCGGTAAGAGAACCTACTTTCAATAATGATGATAATAGTACTCGTAGTGCTGATGGAATGAATTTCAAATCATACAAGTACTATCAGCGGCGAAAATAGGCATGGACATTCGCAGAGCTATGGATAAAATATTCAATCCTATTAAAACACGATACTGCCTAACTGTATCATCCCTCCTTTAAACTCAGCAATCCATGTTACACATTTCAAGGACTACTTGAACGAAGTACCTGTGTCAAGATATGGTGATAAATGTTAGAGAATGAAGTTATCAGTCCCAATGATTTCAACCTTTTATAAGTAGAGAATGCAATTGTAACAACCTAAAAGTTTTGTGTAACGACCAGGCGGAAATTCGACGCTCGAATTTCGATAATAATACATTATCCTGCATTCACTTTCCAAAACTCAAGTATCGGATAACCCAGATATTTAATAGAAAGAAATTAGAAGGTAAGAAATAAAAGAAAGAAATATTAAAATAGCAGCAGCAGAAGAAGAAATGCCAACACTATAGAATCAAAGTAGAATAGAACCTCACAGTAGAACGAACAACCTACAATAATCAAAACTCTTAACACACAGGGTAAGCTGTATATATATATATATATATATATATATATATATATATATGATCACACAATCATAGTAACCAGAGCTGGCCCTTCCCTAAAGCGACAGAAGCAGTGGCTTAGGGCCCCAAAAAATGGGCACCATCTTCTCGCATAACTTGGCATAGGAAAAAAGGGACGCAGACGAAAATGAGTTGGCTGTATGCATGCGAGATAGGTACTAAAGACTAACGAGGCAAGGCGAGCACTAAATCAGTTAGGTGAAAAAATAAATTGATCAATTTGAATTGAACGATGTGACAACAAAAGGATTAGGGCACAAAATCGGTTAGGATATTGTTATCATTCGTCATTGATCTTGATGTATGAAACCCGAAATGATAGTAGCTAGTTAATTATCATTTTAATTTTCGCTTTTCTATAGTTTGACTTTTGACTATAAAAAATTGCAAAGGGATCCTATAATTGTTGCTAATTAATAGAAAATAAAAGAAATGGATGAAGGATGTATTTTTCATAAAGATAAATTGTATATTAGTATGTAATTTACTGTTATGTTTCCACCGCTCATGAAATCATATGCTTAGTTTACATGTTGATGAAGCAAACAACTTTTTTATATAATTAAACCATAGAAGAGAAAACAAATTGAAATAACAAGACATATTGAAGACTTTTTGACATTGCACACAAAACCAAAATGAAAATGTCACTGATAATCCTTCTTTATTGGATCGTTATACTAATTATGATAATTGAAAATGATGTTGCATTTGATGACTGATTTCCCAAAATCAACTAAAATTAATCTTATTTTAGTATATGGCAAAATGTTTATATCTCATACAGAGTTGCCTTTCAGTTTCATTATTAACATTATCGAATTGGTTAAACTAGGAGTCATAGGGCTGATAATTAGAACCGAAAACTAAAAAACCGACCTGACCCGAAAAGACGCGAACCCGAACTGAACCCGATGGGTCTTGGGTCAGGTCTAGGTAATGAAAAATACAATAAAGACCTGATAAAACCCGACCCGAAAGACCTGACAAAAAACATGAAATATTTGTATTTTTAGTGTTGCTACCCAACAAAACCCGACCCGACCCGAACCGAAGCTCGGGTCACGTCTAGATTTTGAAAATGTATGGTTTAGACCCGACAAAACTCGACCCGTCTAGACCCGTGACCCGATGCGTCGGGTCCAGGTCTATTGGGTCAGGTCTAATTGCCACCCCTAAAGAGTCCTTGGTTATGTGTTAAAATTGGAACTTAAAAAGAAGTTTTAGATATGAGCCATTGTTGAGTGGAACTAGATTGTATACATTTGTCAAAAAATAGCCAAGTTCATAGTAATGTTTTAGAATTATTTTTAAACAATATGATTACCTTTATGATTTATTTAGTAGTAACACATTAATTTACATATAAGGCCAATGTTTTTCTTTTCGCTTTGGGTAACAAAATTCCTAGGACCGGCCCTATGAGTAACAACATAAATACAACATACACAGTAGATATACTTTAGTACCAGAAACACAAAATTATGTCTCGGCTCCAGATTCTTTCCTAAAGCTCCAAGCGAAAGCTAACTTAAAAATATACTTGGCCTGACCCGAGCATATTTTGAAGCAAGGAAAAATAAACCTGAATCAGTCTGGAATACTTTCAGTTATAAATTCACATTACAAACAACTAGCTTGATTTTAAAAAATTATTTAAAAAGAATGGAACTCTCGTAAGACACGACCACACATAAACATGGCATGTCTTTTTACCTTACGATAACAACACTTTTTATATCAATATCCAGTGATATAAAAATAGTGTCTATCAAATCAAAAATAAATAGGAATATAACCAGAAAGATGGCATCTCACTTTCCAACATATTTGGTATACAACTGAAAACGTATGACTTGTATTGGAGTTTGAATTTCTGTGTAGAACCACCTTTCGATCAGTGTCCTCTAAAGATGAAACAATGGGGGTTCAACAAGAACATCTTGCAACCTTGCCACCCATGATCGGCCACTCATTAAACTTGAGCATACCAAATATATTATCGCCACGGTTGTTGGTCATCAAACCATTCTCATTCTAAAGCATACAAAAAGAGACATCGATTTCTCTAGATCGGGTGATGATATACCCTAATGGGTATAACCCCACATAGTTATGTTGTCTGCCCGATTTCAGTCATTTCCCCGTTGATGAGGCTTGAGGTCACAATTACATTTTTCAGACATCACATTCAAATTATGAATGCAACATTGCCAAATCCATCAAATCACTAATTTATTTGCCCTGGGTGTTAAGCTAGAAGAAGTTGCCTTCTCCGCCACCAAACTCGATGTATTTTTAAAAATCAACATATGCGATTCTTAGAAAATATTTTGTTAGACCATACAATTCATCCAGGAACAGAATAAATTTAAGGCACTCTCCTACTGTATCCATTATAGGAATCACCCCAAGGATCAGTAGCAAGTAGTCCTTGCAACATGTAGATTTCATCCACGATAGAATCACGGTCTATCTTTGGGAGCTAACTAGAGATTTAAAGTGTTTCTTCCATTTTATGAAATCCACGATTTTCAATTCTTCCATCTTTATTCGCATCCCTGTAAATTAGTTTCAAACGCCAAGTCGGTCCGAAGTGGTTTTGGGTCTAGTTTCCATCCCAAATTCTTTGAATTAACACACTAAAAGATAAAAGGAATATCTATTGATGGTCGGTTTTAACCATTATTCACAATAATATTATCAAGTACATCAGCAGCTTAGACCCTTTTTATTTAAAATCATTCATTGAAACACTTGTATCGATCCTTACAAATAGATTACATATACTTATCTCAACTTGGATAATTATATTCTCAAATCTCTTCTTGTTTTCGTTACTTTATAAACAATAATTATATCTTATCTCTTCAAAATAAGCATATTCACAAAATCCCTTATTTATTTATTTATTTTACTTCAAAAATATCACTATTTTTTCATAAAAACCCCCTTTTCAATTTTTTTATCTTTCAAATATTGTTTCTATTCTCAAAACCCCTTTGTATTTCCTTTAGTTTGGAAATATCGCTATATATTTACAAAACTCATTTTCATTTCCTTTACTATGGAAATATCGCTGTATATTCTCAGTCCAATGGAATGGATATAATTATCTATTTTTATACAGGTCAAATCAATGTCAAGCGACATATTCTTTATCATATAATCCCAACCGCCTTGATTTAATTCCAAAACTTTATAGGTTAAAGTTTACAATAACGATTATGGAAATAATAATTGAATTTCCAACTTCCATATCCGTATCCAAATCCATATAACCTCTCATTTAATTGCTTCAAAAACCCTAGCCATCTGCCTATTACTTTCAAAAACCCTACTATTTTCATTATTTAGAAAATAATGTCTTTTACTTAACCAATGGTGTCAGTATAGTCACAATTCATATCTCGACCAAATAATGTCAAGTAATACATTGTTTATGGAAAAGTCCAATAGTTTTAATATATTTCTTAAACCATGCAAATAAGTTGCAATATTATTTCTCTTATGGAAATAATAAATTAGTTCCAACATCTTTAACGTTACAAACTAATATCATCCTCAGATAATCTAGAAGTCGTTCAAGTTAGGGTACTTTATTTACGTCTCAGACCTTGATCGACAACATTCTTAATTTAAGACAGATAAAAGTTTATAACGCCAAAAAGTTGATATTAATTATAATATCGTACCCATATCATTTACTTTTTCATTAAGAATATGTTTTCTAATAAACCATTTCTTGTATTTTAAAATCTACTTCCAGATTAAAATCGCTTTAACTTAACTTTTTTATTAAGTAACACTTACCAAAACCCAAAACCTTCTTTAACAAAAAAATTCAAAAATCTATTACTAATCCCTTACCCAAATCCTTTACCCAATCTTTAAAAAACTTCCTTTTTGCATCATTAAAAAATCTCTTTCCAATTAAAATCATTTTACTTAATTTCATTATTAAGTGAACGTTTACATAACAACGTCGCATTAGTTAAACCTCTTTTATAATCCATTGTTTATATAACTTGGATTATATTATAAAATCCTTTTACAAAACTCCTTTTCAAATTCAACTAAATCTCATTACCAATTCGATTACTTTCTTAAATGAATTCCAATTAAAAAGTTAACGCTTTAATCTTATAAATTAAAATAATAATTAACTTCATCAGTAACCAAGGTAAAAATAATTAACTTCGTCATTTATTAAAAATAAAATAATTAATCCCTTTAAAACCTTATTTTAATAATAATTACTTCATTAATAATAAACAATTCAATAATTATCTTAGTACATAATTAATTATAAGATTAGTTAACCTTTTTAAGACATTTTGTTAAGTATGACCAACTATTTTTCAAAACTATTATTGTTAGATTAATTGAAACAAATTAATCTAATAACCAATTTCAATTCAAACAGTCGACTAAGTCAACTTAAAAACATCAGATAACTTGTTAACTAATTTTTGCTAATCCTCTCTTTTATATTAATTATAACTTAATTAATCTAATAACATCGCTTAAATTGTTCATAAAATCAATTATTCCAAATTATTAACCTTTCTGTTAATTTCAGACTTCATTGCTCGTAGACTTTATTACTTTAAAACAAAAGAATTTACTATATATATATAACTTTATAATTACTTTAAAAACAAATTTTAAATATTAATTTATTTATAAAACTTATATTTAAATAAATTACATCTAAATAAATCATATCAAATAAAATGAAACTTTGCTTCAGTTATTAAAGAAATTTTATAACTTAAAACTTCGTCAATTCGCTGACGACGAATCAACATCTTAAAAAGATGGATTTTAGGTCATCCGTTGTCAATCACTTAATCAATACTATCAATTAATTAACAATACAACAACATTGAATCCAATTCAACAATCAATATTCAACACAACAATCAATATCCAAACAATAGTTTATGCTTCTTGGGCTAAACAGTTCGTATATGAATATTATGAAACAAGTAACATACACAACAGTTGGATTTCTCCAACCTGTTTTTCCCCGCATCATAGCTCATCATATTAGTTAATAAATTCGTATGTGATAAGAATTTTAATCTAATGCATTTAAAATGACGGGAATATAAATATCGACAAACTTCAACTAAACAACAATCAAATAATATCATCAAAAGCATCCAGACATTCAATTTATACAAACAACGATAAATATAATTCAATGAGTTTAATCACATCATAGAATTCCATAAGGCATGAGAGTTAACTCACAATTTATTTTTGATTAACGATTTCTGTTTCATTTATATAATTTCAAATGAGCATTTGAAATTATATAAAAAAATCCAATTAGCTCTGAATCTCTCCAAACCAGCTCGAAAGCGTAGTATTCGTCGCCACGATTTCAAAGTTCATTGTTTCGTCAAATTCTGTTCACGTATGAACAAGTTGTAATTTTTACCAGTTTGATGTGAATTGAATTGCCATTAACTTAATAAATTAAAAATAATTAATCTTAATCACCTTAACTAACACTAACACTTATTCTCCCTTTTATAATTCACGTTCCTTGCTAGTAAAAAGAAACCATGGCTACCCTTTCTCACTTCAATTCCGACTTTGTTTCTCAATGGAAACCCTCCAAACAACTTTCAACATCCTTCTCTTTAACTCCTCTTCAATCTCTTTACCACACATTGAATCACGCCCCTTCTACGAAATTTCACCCTTGCTACAAGCCCACGCACAGTAAAAAAAGCGACAAGAATTTTTCACCCACCATCTCCAAACTCCACAAATAGATTCGTCTTGGCCTTCTGAACATCCATGTGCCACCTAAAAGGGCCTCCAGCCCTTCCCCTACCTTGTCGGAACCCAACGCACTGTTATTGGTTTGAAATAAGTACGATAATTAAATATATCGATCTCAGAGAGAAAGGGTATTGTGACAACCCCAATTCCGACAGACCGGATTTTTTTCGAAATTCCAATCCATCGAAACTCAAGTTGTTGTGCTCCCGTATCCTGCAGAAAAGACAAAGACATAAAAAATTTCATAGCTCGGAAAATATCTCACAGTGGAATGGATAAAATATAATATAATTAAAACATAGCCTTACCGTATTATTAATACTGCCTAAACAGTACCCAAAGCTATCATGTCTCTGCCACAAATCTAACATGCGAGTATGTTATGTGGAGGGGGTCAGAACACAAGTTCTGGTGACTGGATTTAAACTATAAACTTTGGATAACCCTATGTATGTCGTTCAATCATATTATCTAATTTATTAGGTTACTTGGGTTAACAGCACTCAAGGCTTACACGCACATCGCACTCAATTACTTCCCAGTGGATTAACCTAATATAGTATATGTAGCTACCCCCAATATTAAGGTACACCCCATGATACCCCACTCAAATGTTCTCCACCGTAACACTATCGAAATATACGCAGTCCCTCATCCTATGTCGTAGTGGTGTATGGATCACTATATAACAATGTTATGTTCTGCATATATCTATCATTACTATGCTACGCAAACGTACGGACTGCCACCTCTGTTCGAATCAGAATTCATACCGAAGTAATGCCCTCAAGTCTACGACACACGCAAAGCCGACATGCATGTATCTAGACTGTCCACCATACGTATCTTCAATAGTAGCTCGATGCATCAATCGCACGTCCTCTAATGTGCATCGAGTTCCATGGCAGGGAAATGCAAGAAACACAGAACTCGGTCGGGAGCTTTTCCATACCTGTACAGGCCCGTCTTAAGAGCATCTACAGATATTTGTAAGGTCTGTTTCACAGTGGCTATGGCCCCACTTGGGCCCCTCCCTCAACTAGTAAAGACTACAAGAGCTAAGAGACATGCCCCTAATAACACACAATCTAGACATCCATTTGGCGTCTCCCCTCAACTCCTTACCCCGGTGGTGAAGGGTGAAATGGTATCTTGGGTTTAACTCTAGTCTTATCGCATCCCATTGGCTGTTGATGATGGGTATCCGACGATATACTATCCTTGGTCATGACCCTCTGCCTCCCCATTGAGGCAACCTCCGAATCACCCTGATGTCACCGCGTCACAACATTCTGACTGAGCTACTTCTGCAGTCAAGGCCCGCCCACCTAGTAGTTACACGCAGACCCAACCACTGCGAGTACAACCTAAGTCAGTTGTCATCGCATAGAGGACTACTAGGAGCACCTTACGTACCTCAGGAAGCCGTGTACTTCCACTCCAGTCCTTTAGATCCATCAGAACAATTAGATGAATGTGCACCCCCCTCGTGCCTTATAACACCTCGATGATCTACCCTGTTTGGTTATTCACCATCAAACGTACGGACTTGCCCAAGCCCCTCACTTTAATATGTTGTTAGACCCTGTGTCTAAACATTCTTTTACGTGCTTGCCTTACCTCACCGGGTTTCCATTTAACTTAGTTATTCCCATTCTTTTTGAATTCTTATTCAAATTACCAAGTTTCTCTTGCTTATTAATTTCTGTCATATCACTTAACCCACTTAAGTTTATTAATAAGCCCACAACATGTTATTCTCTAGATTGTGGCCCAAGGTCTGTAATCCACAATCTCTTTTATATTCTTGTTTGATTTCATAATTACAATGACATGTTCTACTTAATATGTAACTAAGTACATCCCAATTCACATGTTTTAATTAACATGTCACTTACCATTTATGATTAAATATAACTTATTTCATTTCATAAGTTTTCCTCATCCTTTCTTATTTAATCATAATTCCATTTTTCATTGTCAATACAACATATCGTTGTTTACTTATTAACTTAGTTCTATTAACTAATGCCCATTAATAAGTTTCTCTACCCATTTATTATAACCTGTGTTATAATTTCCCCTTATCCCTAGGACAAGTCTTAACATGTTATTCTTATCAGCGGGTTTCATATTTCCAAACTTACAAACAACTTAATTTATAATTAAGTACAATATATTTTCCCCCTTTTCTAAACTAGTTTCAGGATCTCCCCTTTACTGATTACTTAATTTACAATTAAGTGACCTTTATCTCATTCCATCAGGTATCCAATTTCCTTATTAGTTTATTATAACCTAAGTTATAATCCCGACTTGTTCCTAGGACAAGTCTACCTTTTATACAACATTTTCATTAATGTTATTTATTTATAATAGGTGATTATCATTCCCCTTTTAAACTATTTTCTTTTACTGTTGTATTCCAGTACTCTTCCTTCACTATAATATATGTTCCTTATTATATTTTAGGAAAATACTTCATGCGCCCTACCAGTTTGATAGAAGGAATCAGTGATTTATTTTCATAACGTATTCCCATCTAAATTCGTAGTAGCAAGTAATTTCTTTACTTTATTTACTTTGGCTTACTTGCAACCACGTTCTCAGAAATAGGTCATTTAGGAGATACATCACTTTTCCTTCGTATCACACTAACTCGGTCCACTACATCCCTTCCATTCTTATTTTCTGAGTTAGACATTTAATTACTATCATTACCATTTATTCATATCTTGTTATATACATATATTTATACATAGGTACATACATATGCCTTGGCCTCTCACATTAAGCCTACACTTGTAGATGCTGGATTTGCCGGGTGGGTCCGGGCAGACTTCTACCACAAATTGACTTAACCTCGTGTCTTAGCACCATTTTTAGTTATGCACTTAGACCTCTCACATTAGATTTACCACTTGTGAATGCTGGATATGCCGGGTGGGTCCGGGTAGACTTTTATCACAAGTGCAATCTAACCTCGTGTCTAAGGCGTTACAGTTTCAAATTACTGTGTACCTAGGCATTTTCGTTCTTTAACAATTATTCCTCTTTCATGAAAACTTTAGGCATATTATCCTTTTTACTGTAATCTAGTTTACAGTAATCTAATTTTCATGTCGTCCAATTTTTGCCTATATTTTGTTGTAATCCTTTTTTCACATATGTATTTAATTCTAATTTTTGACATGTAAGCATTTAATCGGGTAATTATTCAAATCTAATAAGTTACATGTCAATCGATCAATAATTTTCCACAAGTAAATCATGTAATTACAATTCACTGAATTGGCTATCCGTATCCTAACAAGTTTATTTTTACCAACATGTAAACATTCAATATTTTAGCTTATTCAACATAGGAATTTCCTAACATATTCATATTAACATTTCAACTCATTACTACAGTAATTTATAATTAATCAGGAAATTTCACAATTAATAAAAAAAGGGAATGCTAAACGATTATGTACCATTATCTAAAATAATATGGCTTAAATCCACTTACCTTTCAGGCTTTTCCCAAATATTAGATCTGATCCGTTTTATCATCCATGGTTTTCCTTTCCCCTTTAATTTGATCTGGAACCTAATAACTGTGGATTAACTATTTTCATTAAAAGAGAAGGGGAAGAAAATAGGAAGAATATGAATGGATTAGGTCTGGAACATAACCTTGCTTTCATGATTCAATAATCTTTTTTATTAATGTTGATTCTCTCTTCCAGATCTGGATTCACAATTTCCATATGCTAATATTTTAATTTTTCAGAATAGATTTGAGAAGAGAGAGAGAGTAAGGAAGAGATCCATCGTAGCCGCCAAATTATGAGGTTTAGGGTGAGGTCTAAGGTCTTATTTATAGGTGTATAGAGCAATCAGGACCATCAGATTCGACCAAAACCTATCAGAATCGTCCAGAAACTCAAAAACCCTAATCTACCAAAATCTGCCGCAGGTGGGTATACCTACCCTTAGGGGGTCGACCATGGTGTCGACCCACCCTTGAGGGGGTCGACCATGGTACCGACCCACCCTGGAGGGAGTCGACCCACCTGGGCAGGAAATCTGCCGCCTTCTGAAATTTTGAATTTTGAACTGATTTTCGAATTTCTGGACCTATTTTTGAATTTTTGAACCTAATATATATATATATATATATTCTTCCTACGCGTATACAAACTTCAAACCTTAATAACTTCTTCATACGGTGTCCAATTTACGCAAACCAGGTGCCTATCTTGACCAGAATTTCGAGACGGACGCAATGGCGTAGTCTAGTTTACTTAATTCTAAATATTTAATTAAGTTATTATTATTTTATTATCTTAAAAGTACGGGGTGTTACACGTATGAGGGTGAATACGCCTTTACTATGATTCCAACTAATCAAACGGTGTTTAATTTTGTTTAGAATTCAATTTTATAACATTTTCTAAAGCTTAGATAGGGGTGGTTTCATTTTTAGAAGAACTATCCATGTTTACTTTATTGTGTTTGAATTGGGAAGGAAGAAAATGCAGGCCTCTTTTATTTATATAGCTGGTTCGAAAAGGATAAGGAAAAAACTTCTATTTTTTTATTTTCCATATTCAATCATAGATGTTGGCAGAAAATATCTAAGGCATATGCCTAGATTTTGAAAAAGACAGCATAAAGATTTGGAAGATTCAGATAGGAATTTGCCGATTTCTTCTTTACATATTTTTAAAGATTTGTGCGGATTTCAAACGATTAGGTAAGATTTTGGAAAAGAATTCAAAGATTCGGCAGGCCTGGATGGATTATAATGTGACATTCTAAAAACGACCTATTTAAAAAATACCTCGTGGTTCTGGACTCTAATTAGAACACCGCGACTGACATGTCTAGCTTTAACCGTTATTTTAAACACACTGGAATGAGTTTCGAGGTTTAATTCGAATGTATGAAAAAAATTAATCGATGATTTAAACTGATTTCAACTAAATAATTTCTAAGAGTTTATAACTTGTATGGCCAAACAGTAACACTAAACATTACAAAATTTAAAATCCGATAATAATATATTATTACGGATCCAATGGAATCATTTTCATCAAATTCTGAGACTGTATGCAAAATCCCTTTTTTTATTTCAAATGGATAATCGACATGTTTACATCGTGCACGATCACAAAATAAATCCAATTGACTAGAAAATGGAAATCTTACAATAATTTACCATTATGTAGTTTATAAAATTAGTTTCGTCGAAATCCGAGGTTATTTGAAAATTAGTTATTCTCAAGTTCCATATTAAATCGATAAAATATACATTGAATCACAACAAATAAACTCATCGATAATAAAATATCATTATCGTGTATATTTAAAACAGAATTTATATAGCTTCAACCATCTTAACTCGATTTTAAATTTTAGATTATATCGATATTCAATTTATCAAGAACCCTTTTATTTAATCGTTATAGTTCTTAAACGATTCTAATGAGACTTTCTGAAAATTTGATTTTGACACAACTCAAAATCTACAAAGTGAAATCTCAGTTTTTCTCTTTTACTTGAAAACTATAATCCAATAGATCTGACGACTCTTTTTTCAAAGAATCCCGATTTATATTGGATTATGTATACTCAGTTGAAGTTCAAATCATAAAACTATGAGCTAGCACGAAATCGCGAGCTCGTTTTTAATTAAATATAAATTATACGTTCAAACTTCATTTAATGAATGAATTCCTTATTAAAATTCAAATTTAAACTTAATTAAACCCTTTTATGTTGTCCAATTCATATTCTATTGCAAATCCAACTTGTTTTAACTATTTCAGAATTAAATTTATTATTTTACTATTCAAATTAAATAAATGTTCAGAATCATAGAATTCGAGCTATTTAAATTTGCAAATCAACATTTAAAACCAAATTTTAAATGTTCAATTTAATGGCTAAAAATTCAAGTCGTTACATTCCTTCCTCCTTAAAAGAATTTCGTTCCCCGAAATTACTAAGGCAGAAAAAATGATAAAAACCAATTATCTTTTCATAAATCCATTTAGTTAAAATCCTCCATTTTACTTTTTGAACTTTTAGTTTTAACTAATCGAATTAGTTTCAATCAAAACACCAATTTATTTCTATTAACCAAAAAAATTCAAAAATTCTAAAAAATTTAACACCTTAAAATTTTAGCAGAGTCTCCCTTGTAAGAAACTTTCGTAGTATAACAAGAGAGATAAAAATGTATGCATCGAATCACACGTTGGAAAACACATTTTGTATACCAAATTTTGTATTTTTGCATAGGCGTACCTTATATGAGCATTATTAAGAATAAGCGATAGGCAATAATCTATAAGTGAGCTCGATCGATTAGTATGCGACTATAGTGTAATGGCCTGAATTTCCGTATTCTTTGAGTTTACTAAATATACCATACAGTCCAACCAAAATTGCATAGAAATAGAATCATTATGAAATATAGAAGAAAAAAGATAGAAGTAGAAACAGAAATAACAACACATAATCTCACATTGCAGCGGATAATACAAAATATATATGTAACAACCCTTGAAATACAAAATTTGTACTTACATACATCATCAGCGTACATAACATATATAACACAATGGAAAATAACACTAGAAAACTAACACTGAAGCCTCTTGCTCCAAGCTTCTTCAAGGATATCTGCAAATACTTGAACTACTTGACTGCCCGTACAAATTTGGGTGCCCAAGAGTTTAAGGTAAAACAAAGCAAAATAAACTATGGATCAGTCATGGGACTAGTGTGAGTAAACTCCAACCACTATGTTTAACTTTTAAAATCCTTTTAAAAAGAAAGGGTAATCGTAAGACTGATCCACATATAAATACATATGGTTTTTACCTTACGATAACCCAAAACATTCTTTGAATATTCTGATATTATAATAGTGTCTAAATCAAATAAATAGCAATCTAGCGGACGCTTGCTTCTCTACATAGTCTACAATCAAAACCACGATCTCTTATTGGATAATGGATTCCAATTGGAAAGGTATGGTATCATCTTCCGATAGTGTATCTCTAGAGAGGAATACACCGGGTTTAACAAGAACATCTTGCAACCGAAGTTAAACATGACCGACCACTCACTTCACTTGAGTGTACTGAATGTATTATCATCAATGGCTGGGATCAGCAACCGTTTCTCGAAAGGGAAAACATCGAAAGAATAAAGAAGCAAAGGGATTTTCTCTAGATTAGGTGATAATACACCCTAATTTGGAGCTTCCCACTTATCCATGCAACCTACCCGATTTTATACCATTCCCGGTTGTAAGGCTTGAGGCCATGGTTATCTTTTTAATATGCTGCATCTTCATTTACTTTGAATGCCACATCGTCAAACCAGTCAAAATCATTTGTTGATTTCCCCAAAAATATCATGGTTATAAAGCTAAGAGAAATGAATTCCTCCACCGCCGACGTGATACGTTTAAAGAGATCAATGTAGATGATCTGTTAGGCATACTCTATCGGACATTTGTACATACAAGTTTTTCTAGGACCCGACAAACTGAAGGCACCATCATGTTAATCCATCTTAGGCAATTTCTACCTAGGATTAACAGAACAACCTTTACACTTTACTCCGTCTTCAATTATCTTCAGCACAATTTAATTCGTAACGCTTATGCCTATATGGAGTGGTTTTTGGATAATAAATCTGATCCTGGTCTCTCCGTATTGACAACGATGGCATTAAATTGGATAATACTTCGATAGTTGGTTATTTAACAATCGAAGAAACAAACATTCATCCAAAGATCCTATTACCAAAGGGAATACTATTAATTAACGTCAAACAATCACTAAGCCCCTTTTTAATTAATATTCAACTAACTAAATTTATAATTGCTCAATTCTTTTCAATATCTTTACTTGAATATTTCTTCAAACCCGTTTAGCCTCTCATGATTCTTGGAAAACGCTTCCATCTATCACAATTATTTATTTTCTATATTCCAGAAAATATCTCTTTATAACATCGGAAAAACATTTCCATATATTCACAAATTGCTGTTCTTCCACATTCGTCAGTCCCTAACCATAAACTAGCAAGAGAATAGCTCCTGAAGTATCAACCCCGAAGGCCGAAACCAACATCAAATTGATACTCAGGAAGCTATTCAACTTAACTATTCCCCATTCAGTTTCTAATTTCCTTCACTCCATTTCTTAACTTCTTATCAACAAAATCATTTCAATTTGAAAAACTTTTGTTTTTAAACCATCATTCGTTTTAAAACGTGTATATGTTTCTCCTTCTAACCTCTGAAGAATTAATTCCATTATACGTTTATGCTCTTATTAAATTTCTTATTAAATCACTTTCTTTGGCATGGCAATCCATGCCCTAAAAACTCATCCCTATTTCTTTCAAGAAAGTGTGTAAAGCACAGAAGTGTGGCGGTTTAGGAGTAATGAACATGAAAATGTGAAATAGATCAGCTCATTCTTCAAGAATTGATCAAGTGGCTTAGTATGATTCAAATCTATGGGCTACATGGTGTAGAAATGTCTTCATAAAGGATAAGATTTCTGGTCGATGGATGTGCCAGTTGATTGCAGTTGTTTATGGAGGAATCTCTTGAAGCATAGGGAATATAATATTTCCTTCCTTCCTATCGTAGTGGTTTCAAGTATGCTGATAAATTATCTTTCTGGAATGATCCTTGGACCTCTAATGGTTGTATCCTTGCTTAATCAGTGGATTATAATCGATGATGCATGACTGGAATATGTGAAGGTGGCTCAGTGGCATCACTGTTATCTAATGGAGTGATCAACCTTCCTAATTGCAGTTCCTCCTTAGTGAATGAAGTGTGGTATGGAATTCTTAACACACCTTTGCCTTCTGATGTTGTTCATGAAACATGGAGTGGTAAGCCTCATTCAATCTCGACTGTTTATGATAATTTAACGTTGAGCAGTGAATTTTTCTTTAGCATACTAGAATATGGCTGTCTTCATCATTGCTTAAAGAGAATTTTTTTCTTCTGAAGAATTCTTATGAATGCAGTACATACAAGAAGAAAATTGAAATTGCATGGTGTTATAGATGATGATTCTTGTATTCTTTGTGACAACCATGCTGAAACGATACCCCATTTATTTGAATGTCAATACTCATTTGTGTATGGACTCATATCTTTGCTCACTTCGGACTGCACAATCCAGCATTCATATCGGCGGATGAATGGTACATCATTTTTAAGGCGACGAGATGGAAAAGCATAAATGGAATACTACTTTTGAAATTATTCAAGAAAGCTTTATATACGCTATGGATGGAAAGGAACGCTAGGGAGTTTGGTAGTGTTTTTACTCCTAAACATGTACTGGTCCTTATATCACTTGTTGTATGTCTTGAATTCAGTTTTTATTGTTATATTTGGTTTATAATAAAATGGTAGGGGCCATTCAACCCCGCTTGCTATGCAAAAAAAATATTTCTAGCTATAAAACCTTCTTAATTTTTCTATCTTCTTAAATTTTCAGAAAATTTCGCTAGCGTCTCTTTTGCATGGGTCAATGAGTACAACTATAAATCGCCTCTCTAGGCCCATTCCATTCCAAAAAAATCAGAAAGCCAAGCGGCTTGCCAATAATCTTATAAAATCTTATATTCAATTTAAATATGTACCTCTTTGTTGAGCATTTAATTTATTTCTTCCATTAGCTTCATTCCATATCTTTTTGACCTATATCCAACCATTTCCAATTTATTCTAACACAGTCCAATCGTTTTCTAACTCAATTCGCTAAATTACTATCTAATTAGCTCTTTTGCCTATTCTTCTTTTTATTTGAACATACCACATTCATATATATTTTTAATTTGCTTATAAACCGATCGTCATTTTCAACTCAAGTTTCATATTTGACTTAGAATATGAATTCAAAAATCTCATTCACTTATCCAAAGTCGAATTCAATCCAAAACTCAATTAACTAATAATTCTTCTAATTAGTTGATTCTATTCAATAATTAAAAATATGATTTTGTTTCAAAAATCAATTCTTTATTCCACTTGAGTTCATGTTTATTTTATAACTCAAGTCTGGATTTTTCTAATTGAAATCTAAGTGGAAATCTAAGTTTTGTTTGCATAAAATCCTTTTATTAATTTAAATAAACCGTGACGGTTTATAAACGATTATAGCGCTGTTATTTTGGGAATCTGATTTCGATATAACTCAAAATCTATAAGAAGAAATCCATATTTTTCTCCTTCATTAGAAAACTATCATTCAGTAGGTCCTGACAATTCTTGTTTGAAATAATTTCGACTTAAATTGAGTTATGTATACTCAATGGAAGTTTGAAACGTCAAATTATGAACTACCACGCTGCGCCGTATTTGTTTTAATTAAATTTAAAAATAAATGTTTTAAACTTCATTTATCATATGCATTTAACTCCATATTATATATTTAAGTATAAATTTAACCTATTTTCTAAATCTAACATAAAATTCTCGATTATCTTAAATCGTCGATTATTTTATAATTCAGTTACAAATTTATTTACAACTTAATCTTCTATATTAAATTCGAATTTCCTTGGAAATAAATTATTTTATAAAATTCATATGATTGAATTCTAATTATAAATCCTTTGGATTATCTCAATTCAGTTTATATTCCGAATTCTGGAATAAAATGCATCATTCCCTTTTCGAAACGATTTCCAATTCCTTTTTAAATTCATGTTTGAATCTAACTTCCAAATTATCCATTGACAATTTACTTCACTACATTTATAAACATCGTTTATAAACTTATTTCCTGTTTATAAATTAAAACAAGTTTCCACTACAAAAATTATTTAAAACCCAATTCCTATTTTGGAATATTTATTATTATAACTTATATAATATATATATATATACATAGAATCTATCTATATTAAATTTTTAAATCTTAGTTTCTATTTTATATAATTCCTATATTTTTTAGGAATAGTTTATTTTTATAAAACTAGACATTGTCGAATTACATTCATAAATCCATACGGATTTACCAAATTAAATTTTACATTCTGAATATCGAAATAATGTTGCGTGAGCTGTATAATCTCATAAGCTGTATAACCAATAAGATTTGTGCTAATTCGAGTAATAAAGAAGAAGATGTTTCAAATTACATTCTAAATTACATTCATAAATCCATGCGGATAATTTATATAATCTCATGAGCAGTATAATCAACAAGATTTGTGCTAATTCGAGTAACAAAGAAGAAGTATGTTTCGTTTGATATTGAATCGAATATATATAAAATGATAAAGGAATTAAATTCAATATTAATTTATTGAATAAATTTAAATATGAAGGGAATAATGTTGTGAAAATTTTATAATATGAATTTATGGTGAAATTAAGTGTTAAAAAATTTTAATTTGGCAAAATGCAATAATTATGTAAATTCTCCTTCTCAGCCATTGGGTTGGTTTTTGGTTCAAACCCAAATGCAAATTCTAGATATAAGAAGAGGAGAATTTTGTACGAGAAGTAAGCATTTCTCCTTCTCAGCCATTTCTTCTTCCTCCTATAAAACAAAACCTAAGAACAAAAATTGACCACTTCTTCTCCAATATATAAAATTAAGGTCATACTTTAAATAAAATTAAGAAAAAGAGTCTAATCTTGTTTGTAACAGGTAATCCCTACAAACCACAAATCTATTTCACCAAATTCTCAAATTTGAGAAAAATATTTATAGTAAGTTCTATTTTTTATTACATGTCTGTATTTTTGTTCTAATAGGTGTCTAAAGTTATTCTCAAGCCATTTCAGAGTTAATGCTTCAACTTTTCATGTTAAATCTCGTTGTAATCGTTTGAGAGTGGGTTTTCACTCACTCTTTTAATTTATGCAAGTGCTTCATGTCTGTAATATATATTTCTGTGGTTGTTTCTACATAATATAAACACAAGTATGAAACTTGAATGTTTAAAGTAGAAATATGTTTAATGCCTAATTTTAAGACCTTATTCTTTAATTTTACGTGTTGAATTCATGCCAAAATTAACTTTGATTACTGTTCGCATGTCGCTCTTAATTCATGCTTGAAAACCAGCTTCAATTCAATTTATATCTATATCAAACATTCTCAAAAAGATCTAGATGGAACAGGGTAAATTCGCTATGTAACTTGCAATTTACAGGTCGACCAGTGGGTCTTCAAGGGCGACCTAAGTGTCGACCGTGGACCATGAGCAGGTTGACCAGATATTCTCTATTACAAAATGATTTTGAAAACAGTGATTTCTAAATTATCTACAAAAATTATTTTGAAACTCATTTTTCTCAGATATATTTTCTATATAAAATCACACATTTTTGCACTTTTTGAGAGAAGGAGGAAACGATTTAAGCGATATAATAAACCATGTTATATGGAGCATATAGGGTTACTATATTTGAAACGACCCTGACTTCCCCAATCCCCGAAGAGACGGAGGATCCCAGATTGCTTTGAGAACATGATGCATCTGAACACAAACACAAAAACATTTCATTGCTATTACACCAATTACATCAGAGTACAAGAATATCAGAGAATAAATAAATAATATACAGCGGAAAAATAAATATCATAGGTTTACAAATTACAAAACAGTGGAAATATATATACATAAATATAATGTGCAGCGGAAAATATCAACAACCATAACTGAATGAAATACACGCTTTCCGAATATAGCTCCAGTTGTAAACCAAGATCCTGGGAAAAGAAATATCTGCGAAAACCAAAACTACTGACTACCCGTGTGGAAAATATGCACACCCAGAGTTTAGGTAGAAACAATAAACTCCGAGTCAGTCATGGTACTGGTGTGAGAACTAAAACAGTTATTAAATCTTTACTTTAAAAGTGGGGAAATCAAGGGACCATGCCGTATAACACGAAATGGGTTTACTCCAAATGAATCTCATTTTAAAATAAAACAACGCAATGCTTTTTGAAAAATGAAGCTATTATAAGACTAAGGTCCCATCACATAATGCAACGCAAGCCGGAGGATAGAGTTTTCCCTTGTAATACCGGAACATTCTTAGTACGTTTTAAAACAAATCATTTTGATATTACTGTAAGTGCATAGTGTCAAAATCAACTTCAGTATAAATGTATCAATCATAGACGAAATAGGTACCATATATTATGCCGCCATACATAGATTTACAACTAAAACAAAAAAATGTCGTATTGGAAATTGGATTTCCATCACGAGTCAAGGCTAGTGATGACTCCTTTCAATTCGAGACACTCTAGCAAATGCCTCGGGATTACACACTCTGGGCAACCCTGGTTCCTGCAAGGGCCGGTCCACACTTACGTTAGTGGATTAATTATTCCTGAACGCATGCTTCTCGGTCCTATCGGACCTCCAAAATGGTCAGCACGCCGACCAATCATATCCGAGGTGCCTTGCAATCCATCTTCCACATAAGTAAAAATGTCTGGGCTCCATACCATGACACCACTTCTAGCTAAAAAGAAACGTATGCACTCCTTGCGTCCCTGATCCCGTTTTAGACTCATACCGGGGTGTGAGGCTCGCGAATTAACACTATACACAAAGCTACGCTATTTAAATCCGTGCTTTGATCATCAACCAAAAGACTTTGTTTTTCAACAAAAGCCTTGATTATTTGCATCTCAGCATGCCACACTGACAATTCGCGCCATGCAACTGACGTCTATCAATGTATAACCTCTAAGCTCGTACATCTCAGAGAAGGGTGTTAAGCAAGAAAAAAAATTCTCTGCCACCAAACAAATGTATATTTAATAGAAATCAGTCCACGTAGAATGAAATCCAATGTCAGACATACATCCATTTACAAGTCCATTCTGGGACTGAACGAAACCGGAGGCACCTTATTCCTCGTCCCATATGTCCAATATAGGAGAGAGGTCCTCGCATATGCAGTCGATCTCCTAGTACATCTGGACGATCACCACTTATTACCTTGTCTTGGGTGCTATGCAGTTAAAGTCTCGCTAAAGCCATGCAAAATCCCCGCTATAGCTCATAACGGTCTTTAACTACTACACTATTTCAATTTAGCGCTAATGAACAATAGATCTGCTTGTAGCCCCGCTATCTTCTGCTGCATCCACTAAATCAAGGCTATTTAGCATCCACTTTAGCAATATTAATGCATAGAGTTTGATTTGACTAGTTTTATTTATATAAGTATCAGTAAACTCAGTGTAAAGATCTAATTTTACAGCATAATTGTCTAATACAGAAGAAACATATTATAGTCATTAAATCTAGTATGCATAATCATGACATTCTTTAGTTTTATTACATAAGATTAATTAATATTGGTTTTGTCTACATAAATAATGTGGAAATGATAATTAGTTAGTTTTAAGTATTTGGTTTTAACATCTAATGAACCTTTTTGCACTTCCGCTATATCCCCGCTATTTCCCCGCTTTACCCCCGCTACACCTTTTTGCACCTCTACCGCTATGGTACCGCTTAGCGCTTTAACTGCACAGCTTGGGTGTACAGCCCAATCAAGACATTAATAATCATCCAAACAATGTGAAGATCTCCGGTCTTCAACCATTCTCGATCATTTCATGTATTTGATAAATTTAATTATCTCATTCTCATTTTAATCTAATTAAAAATTCATTAAAAATCCAACTTGGTTTTAATACCATAAATCATTACTTAATGATTGTTCAACTTTTAGGGAAATTAATATTGTCATTAACTGGGTTAAAGAACCAATGTCATTTAAAACACAATTCACAATAGACCCAAATCAGCTTCCATTAACTATGGAATCTTCAGGGAAAACAGATCAATATATAATCAATATAAATTTATGTATCGTGCTAAAAATATAAATGGAATAACGGCAAAGCCTTTTTAAATTCCATATATAGTAACGATCTTCCTTTACAGAAGCTCATCTCGATTATTACCTAATCAAATTCCATTCAATTCCAATATAACGTATTAAATTGGAAATTTTCATTAATCTTAATAAAAAGATTTATAAATTCCAAATCACATCTTCACTGTTAATTTGGTTTTAAGAACAAATGTTATTTAACACAGCGTTCACAATGAGCCAAAATTCGTCTTCCGTTTAATTCCAATTTATAATTATAAATTGGAAAAACTTCATTTATTTTGATTAAAAGAGTTACGGTTTAAGAACGGGGTTATTAAAGACACCATTCACGACAAACTCAAAATCCAATTTGATATTAAATACAAGGCTCTGAATAGTAATTATATCCACTTATATTCAATATCAAATTCTGAAACCAACAGATATCGTATTGGGAATAACGATATCTGTATCTTCCAAATTCCTCAAAAATATCCGTATGATCACGGAATCCAATTCGAAATGTTTCAAAGATTATTTCCATTCCAATTTATGAGTTGGAAATCTTTGGTTATTTTAAATCCATTTTTCAATCCAATTTATTATTTCTAAAAATAATTGGATTATCATTCTAGTTATTAACCAGTTCATTTCGATAAAAAAATATTTTTATCTTTTCAAACTTGGAATTTTTCATCCAAAATCTTTCCAAATCATTTATTATGATTTAACATAATTTATCCATATTTTTAATAAGTCTATTAAGGCCCTTACAGTCGACTTCCGTATACGGCTATCAAACTGCATTCATAGCGACCTTTTCAGAAATTTATTTGGATATAATTTAAATTCCAACCATTCAAATTTAAATCTCTTATATTCATTGGAAAGATCTTTTCGATACGAACCTAACGGTTCTGGTTTTAGGAGAATCCGACGGTCGGATCTCCCGATACATCAATTTGAAGTCAATGGTCGAAATTTGTGAACGGTCGTTGCGCGGTGCGTTCTATTCAGGCCATTTAAATATATAATATATATCATCGATTTCCATTTAAAATGTATTTTATAAATCATTTATAAATTCATTTTAAAACAAATTCAACTTCATTTTCAATTTTAAATCAAAATTGAATATTCTATATCATTATAACATTAAAATGATAATATTTCCAAAATATCTGATTTTGAAATCAATTCTTTTGATATACATTATAAAATAAATAAAATCAATATAAAAATCCGTTCGAGTAAAAATGGTGTTTAACTACATAACTCGGCTTCATATATTTCAATATTTTCGTGTCCATCCAAAATAGGACATCAAAATCATATTTTGATTCTTTACTGAATATTATTTTAAAATATTCGTTCATATTCTGAATCGGAATGCGACTCAATCAATTACCATATAATTTCAGTTATATGGATTTCACAGATCACATGTATTCAACAATAATGATAAATAATCATTAAACATTCAAACATCATCCAGAGTTCATTCTACAACTGTATAAGCATTAAAATAAGTAAATAACGCTTACAATAGTATGTCAATCAATCGATCGACATACAACAAAATATTGGGATTAGTGTATGTCAAATATCATCCCATACCCGTGTGGGGTTCTCAAACAACAACAGTCTATTTAAATAAATCATTTGTTAATAAATTTAACCAATTCTCATTCGGTTTGAATTATTTTTCTACATAACCAGTTTTTACTGTTTAAATAATAAATGGATATTTATATCTCATTTTGACAACCACAAAGTGTCTATCCACTTTTTTTGAAATACAAGTGTCGTATATTCAAACAACGCTTCTTGTGCAAATGAGTCGTGAATTGTTGATGTGTTGAACTCAAGCAGTGTCACATACAACATATAAAAATCAAAAACGACAATTTATATATTCAGTTATAAAATAAATAACTGTACAAATATTTTAGTAAGAGAATTCTCACTTTGCGTTCCGCTCCGTTAGTCTTTATCTAAAGATTTTATTTTATTTACAACTAAGTTAAAACGCGAGTTTAATTAACTAACAATCCAATTTGATCTGTTTCCGTTTTGGTCAGTTCCATGTTGTAGAGTTTGTTGTCACGAATCCAACGCAACTGAAATCATCGGATTTGGACCTCGTATGAAAAGATATCGATTTATATACGCTAATAACAAAATTAAAATAGTTAGTTGAATTTTTCCTTTCCAAAATTACCCTCTCTTCCCCGTAACACGTTCAACCCTTCAGGAGACCCAAACCCATCCTCGTCGATTTCTATTTGTTGCTGCCGCCATCACCAGGGTCGACCGGACCCCAATCGAATGCCGCCACGTCATTGCCTACGTGGCGCCCCCTCCCCCTCGAGTTGCGTGAAACTCGGCGGCTCCAGGATCCTGAAATTCCAGCTATGGCGCCTCTTCGAGGAACGATTACAAACAATTTACTCAATTAAATTTGATCAAACCCGTATGGTTTCGAAGAGCAAAGGACGTGCTTCAGTTTTTGTTTTGGGAAGAGGATTAAGTTCGAAGTGGATTGGAGGTTTTTTTTTTCCTAAATCTTGGAGCATTTTCGCCATTCATTAATTTATGGCGGCGGCTTCTGATGTTAGAGATAGGGTTAGGGATTTATATAAATATATATTTATTTAATAATTAATTAATTCTAAAAATGCTTATTTATCGATTCGAACTCCAAATCAAACCCAATGACTGTAGCCCCTGGCTAAATACCCTCATTCCGGACATAATGGAATATGTTTTGTAAGCCAATTCGACAGTTTCGATTAGTTTTTATCAAAAAATAAAATATAAATTAATATAACGTCCAATATTGAATTTGAATGTATATTTTAATTTATCGGGGCCACATACTGACTCCAAAATTTATGAATTTGGAAATCTAGCTATGTTTTCATGATACGGTCCTAACAAAATTAGTTTTGTTGAATTTGGACACTGTTTGAAAATGGCCTTTTTAACTGGTCAATTAAACTTAAACTGAAATTAAAAACACGTTTAAATTTACTACACTTACATATTAATTCCAAAAATTATGAATTTTGAAACATGACTATAATTTGACATTTCGGATCCAACAAAAGTGGTTTCATAAAAAATGGAGGTCGTTTGCAAAATGGCTATTTTTAAGGGTAATATAAATAAATTCCATAGCTATTATTCTAAATTTCAAACTGGACACAACTTACAATTTATAAAGTGAAGTCTCAATTTCTTACATTCTCAGAAAGATATAGTTAAATAGATTCTAACATTCCTTGTTTCGTCCAATTTTGACTTATATTGAACTCTGTATATTCATTCAAAGTTTAAAATCGAATTTTCAAACTACCGCGCCATTTCGAATTCGTTTTATAATTAAAATAAATTTATACGTTCTAACTTCGATTTAAATAAATTTTATTCATTATTATTTAAAGTAGATCATTTTAAATTCTTCAAATCCATTAAAAATAAAATTTTAAGTTGGTTCATAAATTCTGGGTTGTTACAATCTCCCCCACTTAATATCTTTTCGTCCTCGGAAAGAAAAAGAGCTGAAAGTCGTTTACTTAACCAACTCCACCCTCGCTTGACTCAAGTTCTTCAACTTTTCAATTTCTAAGAACTTTCTAATTTCTCAAAAATTTAGCTGACACCCTAAATCTTCAAAAAAATTCCTCCATAACCTCCTTTGTATGGGGAGGGTTTGAAAATTTTATTGGCCTGCATTAGGCACCCAATAAATTAGTAAAAAGCATACACATGTTTTGTGACTTATCTTTGCCCAAGGAAGACGTATAAAAAGTCGTAAGCTCATACCTTGCCCCAGTGCTGGAAATAAAATAATCCATGTGCCTTAATTAACAACAAGAGAGACATGAATTTTTTGCTGTCTCCAGACCTGTGTAAGGTTTTTATTAAATACTGCCCCGAGCACCGTTACATGTATTTTATTATGTCCATAATCAATCTTCTGTTCAACCTGTAATTCAGTCATCGCTATACGAGCATCTCGCCCTATGGTAATCCAGACCTCGTCATATAAGCGCCAAATGCTTATATGGAATATGATATGATATGATGTCTTCATGCAGGATGCCATGCGGTGTAGTCATAATTTATTTGTTGCTATCCTATGGCGTAGGTTTATAATCTCACATAGATAAACGATCACAACGCATCAAAAAACACTCACAGTAGTTCATATAATAAATAAAATCGTGCAACCAATTCATTAAGGTGCACCTGTTTGTCGGGCACGCGTTTTATTTCTTTACTCAACGCGAAGCCATTAACCTGCTCAATATATATATATATATATATATATATGCAATTCCAATCAATTTTCAATTCAGTTCAATATTTAATCCGATTTGGCTTTACTTATTATTCATTCTCATATTGGTTTTATCATATCAATATTTTAATTAGTCGAACTAACAATCACACATCACAAACAGCAATCAATTAATTGATTAGTTTTTCAAATATATAACTTTATATATACTCCAAAAATCATATTTCACTGCCAAATCACAAATATAAAACCTAACTAAGTTTTGGTTCTCACACCAGTCAATTGAAAATACCTAGATATCCACCTTCGAAACTCAAACATAAATGCTGATGATACTCGAGTAATCATCAGAATCATCTCCGGGCGACTAGAGTGTGATTCTACATCTATCCAGTATATTTGAGACTTCAAGTACAAGTGGATTAGACGTATATTAAAAATCTCCTTATACCCGATAATCCAAAATCAATATAAGATAAAATACTCAAATATGTATAGTAAGATATAAATTTCAAAACGAAATTCATTTTTAGAAATAGGACCCTTCAAACTCATTCTAGAGTATTACTAGCCCTATCTCTAACGAGCTATTCTTATAGGATATTACTAACCCTATCTCTGATGAATTCTCTCGTTCGGTTCTATTGTGTCTTGTTCTCCGAGCTTTATAAACCAAAGCTCTATACCACAATGAAACGACCCAGACTTCCCTGATCCCCGAAGAGACGAAGGATCTCGGATTGCTTTGAGAACACGATGCATCAGAACACAAACACGAAAACATTTCATTGCTATTACAACAATTACATCAGAGTACAAGAATATCAAAGAATAAATAAATAATATACAACGGAAAAATAAATATCAAAGGTTTACAAATTACAAAGCAGCGAAAATATATATACATAAATATAATGTGCAGCGGAAAATATCAACAACCACAACTGAATGAAATACACAGATATAAAGCTTTCTGAATACAGCTCCAGCTATAAACCAGGATCCTGGGAAAAGAAATATCTACGAAAAACCAAAACTACTGACTGCCCGTATGGAAAATATGCGCACCTAGAGTTTAGGTAGAAACAATAAACTCCAAGTCAGTCATGGGACTGGTGTGAGAACTAAAATAGTTACTAAATCTATATTTTAAAAGTTGGTAAATCATGGGACCAAGCCGTATAACACGGAACGGGTTTACTCCACATGAATCTCATTTTAAAATAAAACAACGTAACGCTTTTTGGAAAATTAAGCCATTATAAGGCTCAGGTCACATCACACAATGCAACGGAAGTCGGAGGATAGAGTTTTCCCTTATAATAGCCAAATATGCTTAGTACATTTTAAAACAAATCATTTTGATATTACTATAAGCGCATAGTGTCAAAATCAACTTCAATATAAATGTATCAATCAAAGACTACATAGGTACCATATTTTATGCCGCCATACATAGGTTTACAACTAAAACCAAAAAATGTCGTATTGGAAATTGGATTTCCATCATGAGTCAAGGCTAGCGATGGCTCCTTCCGATTCGAGACACTCTAGCAAATGCCTCAGGATTACACACTCTGGGCAACCCTGGTTCCTGCAGGCCCGGTCAGTACTTACTTTAGTGGATTAATTATTCCTGAACACATGTTTCCCGGTCCTATCGGACCTCCAAAATGGCTAATACGTCGACCAATAATATCCAAGGCACCTCGCAATCCATTATCCACATAAGTAAAAATGTCTGGGCTTCATACCATGACACCACTTATAGCTAGAAAGAAACATATGCACTTCCTGCGTCCCTGATCTCGTTTTAGACTCATACCGGGGTGTGAGGCTCACCAATTAACGCCAAGACTCTGCTTTTATCATCAACCACAAGACTCTGCTTTTCAACAAATCTATGCTATTTAAAGCCATGCTTTGATCATCAACCACAAAACTCTGCTTTTCAACAAAAGCCTTGATCATTTGCATCTCAGCATGCCTCACTTACAATTCACGCCATGCAACTGGTGTCTATCAATATATAACCTCTAAGCTCGTACGTCTCATAGAATGGTGTTAAGCAAAAGAATAAATTCTTCGCCACCAAACAGATATATATTTATTAGAAATCAATCCACATAGAATGAAATCCAATGTTAGACACACATCCATTTACAAATCCGTTCTAGGTCTGAACAAAACCATATGCACCTTATTCCTCGTCCCATATGTCTAATACAGGAGAGAGGGCCTCGCATATCCGGTCGATCTCCAAGTATGTCTGGACGATCACCACTTATTACCTTGTCTTAGGTGTACAGCCTAATCAAGACATCGGTAATCATCCAAACGATGTGAAGATCTCCAGTCTTCAACCACCGTCTTCATCGCCGATTTTCAGTCGTCGTATCAGTTATTCAGAATGGGTTAAACCCGGTCTTTCCGAATAATTCGTGTATTTTATAATCAATACTCAAGTGCTGTAAAAACTCATCATACACCTCATTCCAATTCAGAATATTCTTTTATTCAAATAATCACATCCTAGGGGAAAGGTTCCCATTAATTTTACCAAAGATAAATTCTTTTAAATTTTCTCTTTAATCTTCCTTTTGATATCATTTCCAAAATATTTTATTAACTAGTCGGGATTATCGAGCCTTACCGAAGTAACCATTTATTTTATTTTCCAATCCCAACCTATTTATCCCATGGAGCAAAATTGGTAGTATTCGATGGCTAACACCCACTGTGTTATCGGTAAAATCAATTACCGTTTCACGTTCAAATCTAATTAAAGATTTAACTATTGCCTGGAGTAAAACTGGTGATACTACATTCTCGATCATTTCATGTATTTGATAAATTTAATTATCTCATTCTCATTCCAATCTAATTAAAGATTCATTAAAACTCCAACTTGGTTTTAATATCATAAATCATTACTTAATGATTGTTCAACTTTTAGGAAAATTAATCATGTTATTAACTGGGTTAAAGAACCAATGTCATTTAAAACACAGTTCACAATAAACCCAAATTAGCTTCCATTAACTATGGAATCTTCACCGAAAACAAATCAACATACAATTGATATAAATTTCTGTATCATACTAATAATATAAATGGAATAACGACAAAGCCTTTTTAAATTCCATATATAGTATCAGTCTTCCTTTACAGAAGCTCATCTTGATTATTACCAAATCGAATTCCATTCAATTCAATTTAATGTATTAAATTGGAAAACTTCACTTTGGAAAATTTCATTAAGCCTAAGAAAAGGATTTATAAATTCCAAATCATATCTTCACTGTTAATTGGGTTTTAAGAACAAATCTTATTTAAAACATCGTTCACAATGAACCCAAATTCCTTTTCCATTTAGTTCCAATTTATAATTATAAATTGGAAAATTTTCATTTATCTTAATTAAAAGAGTCATTCTTTTCTCAGCACGGTTTAAGAATGGTGTTATTAAAGAAACCATTCACGATAAGCCCAAAATCCAATTTGATATTAAATACAAGGCTTTGAATAGTAATTATATCGGCTTATATTCAATATCAAATTCTGAAACCAACGAATATCGTATTGGGAATAACGATATTTGTATCTTCCAAATTCCTTAACAATATCCGTATAATCACGGAATCTAATATCGAAATGTTTTGAAGATTATTTCCATTCCAAATTCATTCCAATTTATGAGTTGGAAATCTTTGGTTATATTAAAACCCATTTTTCAATCCAATTTATTATTTCTAAAAATAATTCGATTATCATTCTAGTTATTAACTAGTTCATTTCGATAAAAATATATTTTTATCTTTTCAAACTTGGAATTTTTCATCCAAAATCTTTCCAAATCATTTATTATGGATTTACATAATTTTTCCATATTTTTAATAATTTTACTAAGGCCCTTACAGTCGATTCCCATATACGGCCATCGAACTGCATTCATAACGACCTTTTCTGAAATTGATTTGGACATAATTTAAATTCCAACCGTTCAAATTTAAATCTCTTATATTCATTCGAAAGATCTTTTCGATACGAACCCAATGGTACCAGTTTTAGGAGAATTCGACAATCGGATCTCCCGTTACATCAATTTGAAGTCAATAGTCGAAATTCGCGAATGGTCGCTACATGGCGCGTTCTATCCAGGCCATTTAAATATATATAATATATATCGTCGATTTCCATTTAAAACGTATTTTATAAATCGTTTATCAATTCATTTTAAAACGATTTCCACTTCATTTTCAATTTTAAATCAAAATTGAATATTCTATATCATTATAATATTAAAATGATAATATTTTCAAAATATCTGATTTTGAAATCAATTCTTTTCGATGTTCATTATAAAATAAATAAAATCGATATAAAAATCCGTTCGAGTAAAAATAACGTTTAACTACTTAACTCGGCTTCATATATTTCAATATTTTCGTATCCACTCAAAATCGGACATCAAAATCATATTTTGATTCTTTACTGAATATTATTTTAAAATATTCATTCATATTCTGAATCGGAATGCGACTCAATCAATTACCATATAATTTCAATTATATGGATTTCATACATCGCATGTATTCAACAATAATGATAAATAATCATTAAACATTCAAACATCATCCAGAGTGCATTCTACAACGGTATAAGCATTAAAATAATTAAATAATGCTTACACCGGTCTATCAATCAATCGATCGACATACAACTAAATGTTGGGATTAGTGTATGTCAAATATCATCCCAATATCCGTGTGGGGTTTTCAAACAATAATTGTCTATTTACATAAATCATTGGTTAATAAATTTAAGCACTTCTAATTCGGTTTGAATTATTTTTCTACTTAACCAATTTTTAATGTTTAAATAATAAGTGGATATTTATATCTCATTTCAACAACCATAAAGAGTCTACCCACATTGTTTGAAATACAAGTGTCATATATTCAAACAACGCTTCTTGTGCAAATGAGTCGTGAATAGTTCATGTGTTGGACTCAAGCAATGTCACATACAACATATAAAAGTCAACAATGACAATTATATATTCAGTTATAAAATAAATAACTATACAAATATTTTAGTGAGAGAATTCTCACTTTGGTTTCCACTCCGTCGGTCTTTATCTAAAGATTTTTTTCAACTAAATTAAACGCGCATTTAATTTAGCTAAAAATCCAATTTGCTTCATTTCTGTTCTGGTCAGTTCCATGTTGTAGAGTTTGCTGTCACGAATCCAACGCAACTGAAATCGTCGGATTTGGACCTCGTATGAAAAAGATATTGATTTATATACGCTAACTACAAAATTAAAATAATTAATTGAATTTTTCCTTTTCCAAATTACCCACTCTTCCCCGTAATATGTTCAAAACCTTCAGGCGACCCAAACCCATCCTCGTCGATTTCTATTTGTCGTCGTCGCCATCACCAGGGTCGACCGGACCCCAATCGAACGCCACCACGTCGTTCGCCTACGTGAAGCCCTCCTCCTCCTTGAGTTGCGTGAAACTGGGCGGCTCCAAGAGCCTGAAAATCTAGCTCGAACGGCGCCTTTTTGAGGACCGATTACAAACGATTTACTCAGTTAAATTTGATCAAACCCGTATGGTTTCGAAGAGCAAAGGACATGCTTCGATTTTTGTTTTGGGAAGAGGATTAAATTCGAAGTGGATTGGAGGATTTTTTCCCCCTAAATCTTGGAGCATTTCCGTCGTTCATTACTTTATGGCGGCGGCTTCTGATGTTAGAGATAGGGTTAGGGTTTCATATAGATATATATATATATTTAATAATTAATTAATTCTAAAAAATGCTTGTTTATCGATTCGAACTCCAAATCAAACCCAACGACTGCCTCCCTAGCTAAATGCCCCAATTCCGGATACAATGGAATATGTTTCGTAAGCCAATTCGACTATTTCGATCAGTTTTTATCAAAAAATGAAATATAAATTAATATAATGGACAATATAGAATTTGAACGTACATTTTAATTTACTGGGGCCACATACCAACTCCAAAAATTATGAATTTTGAAACCTAGCTATGTTTTCACGATACAATCCTAACAAAATTAGTTTCATCAAATTTGGAGACCGTTTGGAAAATGGCCTTTTTACCTAGTCAATTGAAATTAAATTGAAATTCAAAACACGTTAAAATTTACTACGCTCACATATTAATTCCAAAAATTATGAATTGTTAAACCGACTATAATTTAACATTCCAGATCCAACAAAAGTGGTTTTGTCAAAAATGGAGGTTTTTTGCAAAATGGCTATTTTAAGGGCTATATATTATTTAAAAAATATATAAATTCCATAGCAACTATTCTAAATTTTAAAGTGGGCACAACTTACAATTTATAAAGTGAAATCTCAATTTCATACATTCGTTAGAAAGATATAGTTAAATAGATTCTAACGTTTCTTGTTTCGTCCAGTTCTGACTTATATTGAATTTTGTATATTCATTCAAAGTTTAAAATCGAATTTTCAAACTACCGCGCCATTTCGAATTTGTTTTATAATTAGAATGAATTTATACGTTCTAACTTCGATTTAAATAAATTTTAGACATTATTATTTAAAATAAGTCCTTTTAAATTCTTCAAATCCATTAAATCCATATTAAAAATAAAATTTTAAATTTGTTCAGAAATTCCGAGTTATTACAATATTAGTTAATTATAAACTTGTTCGATTGAAGGTACATCAGTGTGGAATTAACTGACTTATAGCAAATCGATAAGTAAGAACGTAAGTTATGAGACGTTTTATTATCACTATTTTGGTTACTATTGAGAAGTTTATGATACATTTCTATGTGGATGCCGGTATTAGACCTCTGGGTCAATCTATATGGACTATTTAAGACCTTCGGGTTAATCGATGTGGGCTATGTGGACCTTCAAGTAATATGTATGCGGTGCCAAATATGTATGGGTAATACTTGGCAAGCTTCGGCCATTTCTGTGTAGTGCACGTGCAGGCTGTAGCTTAGACTCGCATTTTCGGTTCCAATCTACACAGTAATTTCTATATTTCATTAATTGTCGATTTCTACAATTTATGATTTCAAAATATTTTCACCATTTTGTGAGTGTTAGTTTTTATACTTAGCCTATGAGCTATTTGATAATTTATCATATGGTGATTACATTTCTATGTAGTGAACTCCTAATAGAGTTCTAAGTTTTGAGATTTTGATATTTCCATCTTATGTTTCTATGTGATTTGAGATTTTTATACATACCTAAACCTTGAACTTGGGTTATTTGGGTCGATGGAAATATTTATGTTGTATGGATATCACTTTACATGAGAATCTTGTTGTATATAACGTTGTTGTATACACAATTATATGATTTTTATTTGATGATATCAACCAACTATATATTATTATAAATGTGTTTGTTATTGTACTATTTCATATATACATCACAGACAGGAATATAATATTTATATTTAAATAGAATACGACTGCACAGAAATTCATATATTCAAATAGTATTTTATTAAATAGAATGTTTTATTTCAAATATTCAAACAGTACAAATTTTACAACTCCATTATTTGTACAAATTCACATATATTTCTTCACATGATATTGTACTTGTATATAAACTGAATACGATAACAAATTTGTTTGAACACAATAAAATAATATTTTATTTCAATCAAATTTGTTTATTACAAATATCAGTACAATTTTCTATTTTCTATACATCAGCACCTCACTACAGTTCACTCAACGCTCATATATAGTTTACAGACACATTCATTATTACATATACATTCCAACACTTGTATATTCTGTCTCTTGTCTTCACAACTCACTATCAGTCCAGTCATCATTTGCTTACCTGTCATATACAGAAACACACACAGAGTATCTAGAACAAAAATATTTTAAATTCTAGCGAATATATTTTTTATTTCAAAAATTTATTTGCCTTAGAATTTCGGTGTGTTTCTCATCATTTTTCATGACTTGATCTGGTATGTATATATTTCTAGTACCCACTGATCAGCCTTAAAACACTACACCGGTTTGTTGATCAGGATCAGTTGATTCTGAACAGCCACAATACAATGTAGTGGTTTGTTGATATATATTCGAATAGACACATATATATATATATGTACACATACGTGTATATATACATATATGTATACATACAAGCCAAACAACATGGCAACTTAATTTCAGAAATACATAATGCAAATGGCAACTGGAATTTATACAGCAACAACAAGAGCATATGCATGGATGTGATCAGTTCAGCAAGGCAATATGAAGATCAAGCCGGTTTAGTCCAAGATGGTACAAGGTTCATTTCAGATGGTACATGCATAATCAGGTCTACACAGTGTACATGACCAAACAATACAGCAATGCAAATGAGAAAATGTAAAGCTAGTCTGCAAGTGTTCATACTACATGCCAATACAGTGATCAAAGCAATATTAGATGGCAAAACAGAGCATGGAGGGATTTCAGCATGGTGCAAATGTTACAGGGCAGTTTAAATGTTGTCAAGCAACCATGGATGAATGATACAGACAATTGAGTCGAGCACAACACAGTCCACACAAGGAAGGCACAAATCATCAACATGAATATATGAAGACAGTTTGAATTACTCAACACACAGTTTGAGAAGTCGCCGCCATTTTCAATTCTCAGAAGAAAAGAGAATGGGTTGAACCAAAATGCAAAGGTCCGACTATGTTTAAAGTGAAAAGGGGATAACCCTTTGTTCCTATCTCCTAGGGTTTAATTTGTTTTTATTTTATTGTTTTTGTAATTTGAATTGAAATCGACAAAGCAGTTTATTAGAGTCTGTAAAACTAGGGGAAATATGATCTAGGGGATTAGATCAGTCTAGGGTTTTGAGCGTGGGATTATAATAAAAGCGAGAGGTTCATGATTTCACATGGTCTTATAAGCGGGATCTGTTCTATTACCTAGAAGAAACCTTAGGAATGCAGCAGTAGGCAGGATTTTGCCGAAGCTGGGTATATCTTGTGTCATTTACCTTTCTGCATTTATTTTCTGTTGCATTCTGCGATCTGATATAACTAATATCTCGCTTAAATTTCAATAAACCCTATTCATCCCCACCCCTCTAGGGTTAATCTACATCCAACAAGTGGTATCAGAGCAGGTATTTTGTCTAACTCTAGAGTCATGGGTTACCCTATTTGTCAGCTCATTGAGAGTTGGTCCAGTCACATTCCAAACATTTTTGATGGTACAGATTTTTCGAATTGGAAATCAAAAATGAAATCTTATTTGAAGTCTTTTAATATTAAATATTGGGATGTTGTTAACAGTGGAAGTGATATAATAGATAGGAATATTAATGCTTGTGCTATGCATATTCTCTATTCTCATCTTAATAATAATCAACTTGATTTTAACTCCCATTGTTTGACTGCGCAGGAAATTTGGAAAACTCTCAGTACAAAGTATGGAAAAATTGATAACAACTACTCAAAACCCCGAAATGTCAACTCAAGTTCAGATCTATGCTTAATAGGTTTTACAAATGATAACCCAGATGGATCTGTAGATGGAGACTCAACAGATGTTGAAACTAAAGATCTTGCATATGAAGATTTGGTTTATTTTTGTACTGAATTAACAAATGTTGTTGATAGTCTCAAATCGAAAAATAAAATTCTAAAATCTGAAAAACTTGAGTTGATCACGAAAAATAATATATTGGAATTAAAACTTGAAAATATTAAGAAAGCTTCAAACTCTGATTGCAAGGATTGTTACAACTCGAAAAACAATTTAGCTCATCTCAATGAAAATATCCAAAAGCTTAAAAAACAAATTATGAGTTCAAAAGAAAAGGAAGGTGAGCTAATCTATATAAACAATTCCTTGTGAAAAGAATTGGAGACTTTTAAGATTTCAAACAATTCCAAAAGTGAATATACTCAGAAACAACAATGTTTTGAAAATGAGATTTTTGAGTCCAAGGCATAAATTGAAAAGCTTGAAAACGAACTCTTGGTTTTGAAACTAAATGATGCTATAAATCGTTGTTCAAATTTAATAAAAGAAAATAGTGACCTTAAATCCCAGATTTAACGGTTTAAATCAACTTTGGATAAATTTTCTAATAGGGAAAAGTCGTTAAATATTTTGTTGCAAAACCAATTTTCTATCGGAAATAAAAGTGGCCTTGGCTTTGGAAAACTTGATAAATTTGCTCAAAAGCAGAAATTAAATGGTTTTGAAAATCCCTCAAATTGTTTTAGAAAAGATCATTTTGAAAATTTATATGCTGAAAATTTTGAAGGATTTTTGAATCATAATCGAAGTGGAAATTTCTTTGGTAACGAACCCCTTAAACAATCTTGGATCCCAAATAAAAATAAAATGACTAAATTCAAACCATTTTGGGTTCCTAAGGGTACAAAGGTAAATTCAGATGGTTTGTTATACATTCAGGTTTGGGTACCGAAAGTGGTGAACACATTTCAGAGTGGTTTTACAAACTTTGTTAGACCACTGGATCCCCTCAATTACTGGGTACCGAAGGAGGCTGAGGAACTGCTTTGCAAAAGAGTAACTGGATTCAAACCGCTTCATATAACTAAATCATTCAGAGTTCATTAGCCACATCTGTTGAGTTAGAGATTCATTTGCTTACACTGAAATCTGGTATGATCTCTAGACTCATCTCTGTTAATTTTTTTTATTCCTTTGTTTATTTCACCTTCAATCCCTTCTATATATTTTCTTCAACTTTTGTGATTTGATGTGTCACTTTCATATCATTGTAACTTCTATGAGCTTTCTTTACTTCCAATTGTAGAATTCATGATTTTCTAGAAATTCGCTTTATTTGAATAAAACTCTGATGTTTTAATCATTTCCAGATCTTGATTTCAAATTTATATTTTTCTGCAATTGTTTCGAAGTTTGTTTCTTTCCTGAATTCCTAATAGTGCTGAAGCATAACTGTTATATCCTGAACATTGTTATTTTTGAAGATCTGAAATTTCAATGAATTTCACACACCTTTGTTGTTTTGAGTTTCTTCTAATTCATTTTAGAAAAGCTTGAAATATTATACTCATTACAGCACACTGCTACTTCTTAGTTGTGATAATTTCATTGATCTTCAGATTGGCTTGGATAATTTGAGTTGTCTTTAATCACAGTGATACATCTTGAAATTCACCTTTATTCATGATCATTATGGTTGAAATTTGTTTGTTTGAAATCATCTGAAATTCTTGACATTTTGAATCTCACACACCTCTTAAATTGAAATTATCAATCTTGTGTGACTGATTCATTATATCTCAAAACTTGACATTGATTCAAGTGATTTCAAATAAGTTATTTTTAATCATGAATATCTCTCAAGCTTAATGTAAATGATTTGAAATTACTCTTGTAGTTGTTGAAATATTTGTGTAAATTCTTTGAAAATCTGGTCTTGAAAGTCATTGTTATTTCATGATTATTTGATTTGAACATTTGTTTGTTTAAAATCATTTGAAATTATTGATTTATTGAATTTCACACATATCTTGGATCTGAAATTTATAATCTGGTGTGATTGATTCATTGAATCCTAAGCTTTTCATATTCCTTCAAATGATTTCAAATAAACGGTATTTTTTCTTAGATCATGAATCATTTTTTTGTGACCGTCAGAAACATCTTGAAACATCTTCTTGACAAGTTTTGCTTTGAAATTAATTCCTTGTGCTGCTCTGATCTTGATTTGAAAATATTTTTGATGACTTCTTGATTTGGTATCAAAGGTTTACCATGCTCTGATAGATGGAATATGTATGCTTATGTTGCTTGCTTTCTGATTAAAATTATGTTGTCTGAGATATCCTTGTTCGTCTCTAGTGTCTTTTTTAAAATCCTCATTAATAGAGACATCAAGTATATCAGTTTAGAAGTACTGAATTTTTGTATATTTTTTAATCCCTCTTCTCCTGTATAGCTCTTCATATTCATCTTGTAATTGATTTTCAATTTTAAATTATTTATTGATTATTCATTCAGAAATTGAAATCAATATCCAAATTGAACTGTATTTATAATTCATCAAAATTATTATTAGATTTTGAAATTATGATGAATTGTGACTGCAGTATATTTCAGTGCAAGAGAAGATTTTATTTGGATTTTATGATGGTTGAATATTTATTATAATATCTTTGAATTAACAATTATTCCACGACCATCTTCTTTATCTACCATTATTCAGCCATCTATCACGATTTTATATTAATGTGGAGAGTTTAATTATTTTTTAAAATCATGTTGAATAAACAGTGGAAATATTTGTGATAGAAATGGGACTATGTTATTATTCAGAATTAGTGATAATTGAAATTTTTCAATGATCCCGATACAGTTGAGCATATTTCATAATATGATTAATTTAGAAATTTATTTCGTAACCATTTCTGTACCTACTACATTTTCTATCATCCATATTGTTTTTATATACCGAGGAGTTTTTCTTTTGAAGCTGAAAATGAGATATATATATATATATATATATATATATATATAATATTAATGTATAAGTGTGATTCTAACCTCATTTAAAAATCCAAGCTCTGGTCATGCATGGTTATGAAACAACTTATAATTTAAGATGCGAATGACCTCATTTAAAAATCCAAACTTTGGTTATGCGTGGTCAATGTGCTCTTAAATAAAAAAGAAAAAGGACTGAATTGCTAAATAAATTTGTATATGAATTTCTCCTTGGTATGTAAGAACCAACCTATCAATCCATTTTCTAATCTGTGAAATGTGTTAATATTTTATGGCGTATTATGATTTGTTGATTGATAGCTACTGGGATTTGAGATTATATGATTGCGTCACTTATATTGAATTTATAATTAGTCCAAATCCATCACTGTTTTTGTGCTTCTTTTTTATAAAAAATAATTTTGAAAATATTTGGAATTCATATTTTTAAAACTCTCTCCATTCATATAAATTTCATCATAAATCTATCATTCTCTACAATGTGAAATATGCCACTAGTTCTTAGAATATTACGATTTTTGTTTGACTGATTAAGATTTATGATGACCGTTCTTCCTCTAAAGCTGAAATTATATGTTTAGTCTATTTTTCATCATTATTTTAACCTCTGTATCCTTTTGATGATAACAAAAGGAGGGAGAATGGGTTGAGATTTTGATTTATGAGTGAATGTTTTATAAATATTTTAATATTGAAAATTCCCTTCAATTTTCATTGTTTTTCACTCATGCACAGTTATAGGGCGAGTTTCTGTTGTTGGGGGAATAAACAAATAGGGGGAGCTCAAATTCACTGACACATATATTATATTCAAAATCTTAATATTTGTTTGTCATCATCAAAAGGGGGAGATTGTTGTAAATAACGTTATTGCATACACAATTATATGGTTTTTGTTTGATGATAACAACCAAATATATATTGTTATAAATGTGTTTGTTATTGTACTATTTCATATATACATCACAGACAGGAATATAATATTTATATTTAAATAGAATACGACTGTACAGAAATTCATATATTCACACAGTATTTTATTTAAATAGAATATTTTATTTCAAATATTCAAACAATACAAATTTTACAACTCCACTATTTGTACAAATTCACATATATTTCTTCACGTGATATTGTACTTGTATATAAACTGAATATGATAACAAATTTGTTTGAACACAATAAAATAATATTTTATTTCAATCAAATTTGTTTAATACAAATATCAGTACAATTTTCTATTTTCTGTACATCAGCTCCTCACTACAGTTCACTCAACACTCATATACAGTTTACAGACACATTCATTGTTACATATACATTCCGACACTTGTATATTCTATCTCGTGTCTTCATAGCTCACTGTTAGTCCAGTCATCATTTGCTTACTATCATATACAGAAACACACACAGAGTATCTAGAAAAAAATATCTTAAATTCTAGCAAATATAATTTTTATTTTAAAATTTTGTTTGCCTCGGAATTTCGGTGTATTTCTTATCATTTTTTATGACTTGATCTGATATGTATATATTTCTAGTACCCACTGATCAACCTCAACACACTACATCGGTTTGCTGATCAGAACCAATTGATTCTGAACAACCATAACACGGTGTAGCGGTTTGCTGATATATATTCGAATAGACACATATATATGTATATATATATATATATACACATACGTGTATATATACATATATGTATACATACAGGCCAAACAACATGTCAACTTAATTTTAGAAATACACAATGCAAATGGAAACTGGAATGTACACAACAACAACAACGACAAGAGCATGTGCATGGATGTGATCGGTTCAGCAAGGCGATATGAAGCTCAAGCCAGTTTAGTCTAGGATGGTACAAGGTTCATTTCAGATGGTACATGCATAATCAGGTTTACACAATGTACATGACCAAACAATACAGCAATGCAAATGAGAAAATGTAAAGCCAGTCTGCAAGTGTTCATACTACATGCCAATACAGTGATCAAAGCAATATCAGATGGCAAAAAAGAGCATGGAGGGATTTCAGCATGGTGCAAATGTTACATGGTAGTTTAAATGTTGTCAAGCAACCATGGATGCATGATACAGACAATTGAGTCAAGCACAACACAGTCCACACAAGCAAGGCACAGATCATCAACATGAATATATGAAGACAGTTTGAAGTACTCAACACACAGGAAAATGGTCCAGACAAATGCAACAAATCTTTCAACCAAGAAGAATATTGAAACAAGATGGCACAGCGGAGCTGCTCAGTGGAACAACAAGTATGTTATTCAGTTTATGCAAGACAAGCCAACACACAACAAGAATGGTGCAACATGTCGAGCCATAGCAAAAAACTGTTTTGTGACGTTACAAGGAGACAAGTCATTGATCAATACATGCAGCTGTGCAAACATAGGCAATAGTGGAACAACAAATTTGTAGTATGAAACGGTTCAGATATCACTTAGTATACAAGCAACAAATTTGCATGGCAAATCAAGTACACATGATCAATTCCAGAAAATTATATGTGACATTTGACAATGCAAAGAAGGGACAGGATTTATTATGGCAAGCATGAAATCTTAGGAAGAACTAATTCCAGAAAATCAGTAAACATTTTTTTGGTAAGATTCCATTTTTGTTTCCCAAATTTCCTCAAGTGTTCATGGCAAGAAAATCACTTACGCAATTTCAGTGAAGGCAACATTTCATAAATTAGTAAGGGAGTCAATTAAGCAAATCTGGAAAGTTTCTTATGGCATTCAAAATCCAGGATATACATTTTAATCGGTCAAACTCTCAACGGGACAAATTTCAAGTCTTACCATTTTTCACAAAAGATGTTGATGGCCGAGATTTATGTTTAGTTTCCACAAGATACATTCGGCTATTTTTATCACAATTGAATCATGGAATCTATCATGCAAGAGACTAGCAAAATCATCCAGATTCATCATTAAAAGCCAAGCAGTTCAAAGGAGGAAATCTGGAAAAGCAGCAAGTCATTTAATTCAAAATCAGAGCATTTTAGGGATTTCTAAACCCTATATTTTATCACCAAATCATCATCAGCAAAATATAGAGAAGGGATCGAAAACACAAGCCAAACATTCAAAAACAAAATCGAATAATCAATTCAGAGAAACTCACTAAATTTATCCATCGTTTTTTCGATCACTAGTATCCCAAATCGAAGCATCAAAGAGCCACATAGATTCGAGCATCAAAGAGGAACTTCCAGATTAATATCACAATCGAGATTTGGGATTGGAGAAAACCCTAGTTAAAGAAGTCGCTGCCATTTTCAATTCTTAGAAGAAAAGAGAACGGGTTGAACCAAAATGCAAAGGGTCGGCCATGTTTGAAGTGAAAAGGGGATAACCATTAGTTCCTATCTCCTAGGGTTTAATTTGTTTTTATTTTATTGTTTTGTAATTTGAATTGAAATCGACAAAGTAGTTTACTAGAGTCTGTAAAACTAGCGGAAATCTGATCTAGGGGATTAGATCAGTCTAGGGTTTTGAGCGTAGGATTAGAATAAGAGCGAGGGGTAGCCGAGTTTACATGGTCTTGTAAGCGGGATCTGTTCTATTACCTAGTAGAAACCTTAGGAATGCAGCAGTAGGCAGGATTTTGCCAAAGGGTATATCTTCTGTTATTTACCTTTCCGCATTTATTTTCTGTTGCATTCTATGATCTGATATAATTAATATCTCGCTTAAATTTCAACAAACCCTATTCACCCCCCCCCCCCTCTAGGGTTAATATAGATCCAACAAATCTTAATTGTAAATTAATGAACCTGCCTCATGTATACTATGTTGTTATGAGTTTATAGTATTCCTCATCTATTGAGAGGAATAATCTCTTATGTGTTATTATCTTCACCTACCATGCACTAAGTATCTTATTTAAGCTAGACTGATCCATGTATTTTATGCACTTAGATCATACCGAGTTACTACATGTTAGTCACTTTCAGTAGATTCCCGCTTGGCTATGCTTCTGCCTTGGACTATCATGTCATCTTTTAATGTTATTGCATGTTTTGTGTAGCTCTATTTGCGTACTCTATATGTATATATTCTTTTATGGGAACTCGTTTATATATATATGGTTCATAAGAACCAATCACTAATGTGATTCTAGTATGTTGTACTTCTATTATATCTTTGTTTATATGTATTTGTAGTTCTGTGATCTATATTATGCAGTGATTGTTGTATTTTGTTTTAGATTGATCCATTAGCCACCATAATTTTGTGTTAAGCTTGAATCAAGTATTCGTTCATCATGAGGTAAGGGAAAAAAATAGAGATCACAATTGATGGGTTCTATGCTTGTTTAAGACACAGCTTACAAATAGTTACTCATAAACATCCATATTCTTTATACTAATAGACAATATTATGCTATAATGCTCTTTGTTATTGTGGGTCTATGGATGAGACATCACAATAACCTGGTAGGAATGAGGAAAAATTTGAAAAATGGAATTGCATGACCTTAAAAAGTACAATTAGTTTCAAAATGGTTTTTGAAACGACCCAAACTTCTCCGTAAAGGAAAGTACGGATTGAATTGAGAACATGACAAATCAGAACACAAACAGAAGAACATTTCATTGCTTATTACAACAATTACATCAGAGTACAAGAATATCACAGAGTATAAATGAATAATATACATTTAATAAATACAATAATATCAGAGATTTATAATTAAATGTAGTGGAAAAATAATAATAATATAAAATACAACTGAAAAAAAATACACGGATACAGAGCTTTCCTAATATCGCTTCAGCTGTAAACCAGGATCCTGTGAACGTAATATCTACAAAACCAAAACCACTAGCTGCCCGTGTGGAAAATATGGGCACCCAGAGTTTAGGTTAAAACAGTAAACTCCAGGTCAGTCATGGGACTGGTGTGAGAACTAAAGCAGTTATTAATTTTTATTTTAAAAAGTTGGAAATCATGGGACTACGCCGTATAACACGGAACGGGTTTACTCCACATGAATCTTAATTTTAGAATAAAACAACGAAATGCTTTTTAGAAAAATGAAGCTATTATAAGACTCAGGTCCCACAATGCAACGCAAGCCGGAGGATAGAGTTTTCCCTTATAACATCCAAACATGCTTGGTACGTATAAAACAAATTTATTTTGATATTACTATAAGTGCATAGTGTTAAAACAACTTCGAATATAAATGTATCAATCATAAGCGGCATGGGTACCATATATCATGTCGCCATACTAGTTCTACAATCAAAACCGCATGATGTCGTATTGGAAGTTGGATTTCCATCTATGAACCAACGCAAGGAGCCGTCCTTACCGATTTCGAGACTCTCTAGCCGGAGTCTCAGGATTCAGCCGCAACTGTACCTAGGTAACATGCAGGGCCGGTCCACACTAAGTGCGACGGTGGATTCATAATTCCAAAGCATGCGTTTCCCCGCCCTATGGGGCATAAAATATGGTCAGTAATGTCGACCATAAAAATATCCGAGGCGCCTCACTATCCATCAAGTAATAATAAGCAACATCCACATGAGTAAAATGTCAGGGCTTGCAAAACGCTGACACCCCTCCTAGCTAAAAAGAAACACAATGCCCCCCCCCCTTGCTGTCCTCTCCCGTTTCTGGTTCATACCGGGGTATGAAGCTCACAAAGTAACGTTATACACAAAGCTATGCCTAAATAAGTTGTGCTTTGATCATCATCCACAAGGCTCTGCTTTTCAACCAAAACCTTGATTATTTGCATCTTAGCATGCCACAATGTCAATCCATACCATACCATTGATTTCTACCAATATATAGCCTCTAAGTTCGTACGTCTCAGAGAAGGGTGTTAAGCAAGAGAATAAATTCTCCGCCACCAAACAGATATATATTTAGCAGAGATCAACGAATACAACATAAAGGAATACAATGTCAAACATACTATCTATTTACAAGTCCGTTCTGGGTCTGAACGAAACCGGAGGAACCTTATTCCTCATCCCATATGTCCAATACAGGAGAGAGGTTCTCGCATATCTGTCGATCTCCAAGTACGTCTGGACAATCACCACTTATTACCTTGGCTTGGGTGTACGGCTCAATCAAGACATCAGTAATCATCCAAACGATGTGAAGATCTCCAGTCTTCAACCACCGTCTTCATCCTCGACTGTTGATCATCGTAGCAATTATTCAGAATGGGTTAAACCCGGTCTTTCCGAATAACACGCGTATTTTATAATCAAGTGCTATAAAACCACATCATATGCCTCATTCCAATTCAGAATATTCTTTTAAAAAAATATTCATATTATTAATCTAATTTAAGATTCACTAAAACTCTCATTCAGTTTTAATCTCAAAAATCATTACTTAATGATTATTCAAATTTAAGAAATAAATCGTATCTTTAACTGGGTTAAAGAACCAATGTTATTTAAAACATTGTTCACGATAAACCCAAAATCATCTTCCATTAAATATGGAATCTTCACAGAAATCTGATCAATATATAATCGTTATAAATTTTTGTATCATACTAATAATATAAATGGAATAACGGCAAGGCCTTTTAAATTCCGTATATAGTAATAGTCTTCATTCACATAAGCTCATCTCGATTAATACCAAATCAAATCTCATTCAATTCCAATTTAATATATTAAATTGGAAAACTTTACTTTGGAAATTTCCATTCAAATTTTAGTAAAAGATTTATAAATTCCAAAATTATATTTTCACTGTTCTTCGGGTTAAAGAACGAATGTCGTTAAAAACACAGCTCACAATAAACCCAATTCACATTTCATTTTATTCCAGTTACTAAATATAATTAAAAACTCTAATAATCTTAATTAAAAGATTTATTCTTTTCATACGGGGTTTAAGAACAGTGTTATTGAAGTCACCATTCATGACAAACCCAAAATCCAATTTGACATTAAGTATAAGGCTCTGAATAGGAATTATATCGGCTTATATTCAATATCAAATTCTGAAACCAACAAATATTGTATGGGGAACAACGATATATATATATATATATATATCTTCCAAATTCCTCACAATATTCGTATAATAACGGAATCCAATATCGAAATATTCCGAAGATAATTTCCACTCAAATCCATTCCAATATATATAAAAATATGTTGGAAAATTCTGGTTATTTTAAAACCATTTTCAAATCCAATTTATTTATTTCTAAAAATAATTAAATTATTATTCTAGTTAATAACTAGTTCATTAAATAGTTCATTTTGATAAAAATATATTTTTATCTACTCTAAATTGGAATTTTTCATCAAAAATCTTTCCAAATCATTTATTATGATTTTACATAATTTTTTCATATTTTTAATAATTTTATTATCGCCCGTACAGTCAGTTTTCAATAACGGCCACCGAACTGCATCCATAGCGACCTTTTCTGAAATTGATTTGGACATATATCCAAATCTAACCGGTAGATTTCAAATCTCTTATATTCATTGAAAAGCTCTTTTCGATACGAACCCAACGGCTCCGGTTTTAGGAGAATCCGACGGTCGGATCTCCCGTTACATCAATTTGAAGTTAATGGTCGAAATTCGCGAATGGTCGCTACGCGGCGCGTTCTATTCAGGCCAATTAAATATTATATATATATATATATATATATATATATATTATACTGTCGATTTCTATTTAAATCGTATTTATAAAATATTTATAATTTCATTTTAAAATGATTCCAACTTCATTATCAATTTTATATCAAAATTGAATATTCTATATTTTTATCATATTAAAATGATAATATTTTCAAAATATTAAAATTTGAAATCTCCTCTTTTCGATATTCATTATAAAATGAATAAAATCGATCGATAAACCCGTTCGGGTTAAAATGGCGTTTCTATACTTAACCCGGCTTCATGTTTTTATATTTTTGTGTCCATCTAAAGACAGACATCGAAATCATGATTTTATTCTATATTGAATATTATTTTAAAATATTTGTTATTTTAAAATATTCTTAATTTTAAGATATTCTTTATATTAAATGATCTTTTACATTAAAATGTTATTTTACATAAAAATGGTTCTTTTACATTAAAAATGATTCTTTTACATAGAAATGGTTCTTTTATATAAAAATGATTCTTTTACATTAAAAATGATTCTTTACATTAAAAATGATTCCTTACAATAAAATGGTTCCTTTATATAAAAACGGTTCCTTTATATAAAAATGATTCCTTTATATAAAAATGATTCTTTTACATTAAAAATGATTTTTTTTTACATAGAAATGGTTCCATTATATAAAAATGATATTTTATTCTAAAATGATAATTTATTTCTAAAATGTCCTTTTATTTTACATTATTCATAAAACATTATTTATTATAAGACATTATTTATTTCTGAATCGGAATGTGACTCAATCAGTTACCATATAATTTTATTTATATGGATTTCATACATCGCATGTATGCAACAATAATGATAAATAATCATCAAACAGTCCAATCACATCCAGAGTGAAATTTACAACTGTGTGAGCGTTAAAATAAATAAATAACGCTCATCACAGACTGTCAACCCATCGATTGACATACAAATAAATATTGGGACTAGTGTATATCAAATATCATCCCAATACCCATGTGGGGTTTCCAAACAATAACAGTTTATTTAATAAATCATTGGTTAATATATTTAACCAATTTTCACTATTCAAATTATAAATGAATATTTATAATTTAATTTCACTATCACATTAACATTAACATTTTTAATGTGTTAAACATTTCGATAACACAACAACACCCAATACAATCAATTTAAATCGTCCATGGTTTGTGGACGAGGGAAGTGATCTAATAAGCACTGTATACAGTTTATAATGATTAAAACTGATATAAATCTACACTGGCAATTCTATATTATTATTATTTTAGTTATGAAAATAAATAAATAAATAAATAACTATGCAGAATTTTTAGTGAGGAGTTCTCACCTTTGGTTTCCACTCCATCAGTCTTTAACTAGCGATTTTGATTCCATTCTACTTCCAGTCAGTTCCACCGCAATCTGTATCACGCGGTTTATGTTAAAAATCACATTTTTAATATGATGTTATTTAAATAAAAATCTTTTTTTATAACGCTATATATATATATATATTAAAAATTATATTTTTGAATTGTTCTATGTATTTCCAAAAATCATATTTTTAAAACAAAGCCTTTTATAATGAAAATCATATTTTTACTTAAGCTATATATATATATATAATCCCATTTTTATTATGTTATATATATTTCAAAAATCATATTTTTAATATCATGCTATTTTTAAAACAATGTATATGATTTAAAAATATCTTTTTATTTGAAAAACAATGCGAATTTTATTTGAAAAACAACGTAGATTTTCTATTTTAAAACAATGTTAATTTCTATTTTTAAATAATGCAACTTTTCTATTTTAAAACAATGATCCTTATTTTTCTTTCTAAAACAATGTGTATTTTTATTTCTAAAACAATGTATATTTTGATTTCTAAAACAATGTTTATTTTGATTTGAAAACAATGTTAGTTTTGATTTGAAAACAGTTGCTATTTTTGTTATTTTAAGACAATGTTAATTTATATTAAAAACAATTATATTTTTATTATAAAGCAATTCTATGTTTATTATAAAACAATTCTATGTAATCATTCCTTTTTAAAAACAATGCAAATTTTCTTTTGAAAACAATGCAATTTTATATTTTATAAACAATGTTCATTTTTTATTTCAAAACAAAGCTTATTTATATTTCCAAAACAAAGCTTATTTATATTTTCAAAACAAAGCTTATTTATTTTTAAGTATTATGCTATCTTTATCTATTAAGAGATAAATAACTTCACTAATTACACGGTAAAAAATTACACTGCATAGAAAATCTGGGCCGACTCTTTCTTCCTCTCTTCTATCGTTTGCCTATAATCGAGAACCCCTTTCGTCCATTTGAAAAACCCATCGCCGCAGGAGCCTGAAGCCGTCGGACTTCGATCCAATACGCCGACGCCAATCGTCATCCGATGATCCACCATCGCCGAGCATGCTGGCCTGCTTGCTCCCCTATGCAGCACCCAAAACCTCCCCGAACACGGTAACTTTGTGTGCCAATTCCCTCTTCCCTGTCGAACGAAATCAGATCTTCACCGTAGGCGTCGAAGATCTTGAAGTGTTCTTTGATTTCCTCTTAAACATCATAGGTTAATTCGTTGTGTGTTGGGAATAATCGGGGATTCTTTTTTGGTTGATTTTGTCCATTGAAGACGATGGAAGGTGGCTGCGTTTTTTAGAATTAGGGTTAGGGGAAATACGAAATACGGTGTATACTTGGGGGTATTTATAGAGTATATTTTATATTATTTAATTCAAAAATAACTTGTTAAACCATCCGAACTCCAAACAAGGCCCAACGAGCGTCGCCCCTATCTAAATACCCTCATTCCGGACACAATGGATTATGTACGGTCAGCCAATTTGACTGTTTTGATAGGTTTTTGTCAAAATTAAAATATAAATCAATGTATATTCAATTTAAACGTACATTTTAATTTACCGGGACCACATACCGACTCCGAAAATTCCAGAAAAATTATTTCTACCTATGTTTTAACGATACGGTCCTAACAAAACTAATTTCGTCAAATTTGGAGACCGTTTGAAAAATGGTCATTTTCTGGTCGATCTAATTCAACTGAAATTAACCAAATACGTTTTAATTTACTGCGCTCACATATTAATTCCAAAAATTATGAAAATTGGAATCTAGCAAAAATTTGACATTCTGGATCCAACCAAAGTGGTCTCGTCGAAAATGGAGGTTGTTTGCAAAATGACTATTTATACGGGCTATATATTATATTAAATTCCATAGCGACTATTCTGAATATTCAACTGGCCATAACTTTTTATTCCCGCTATGAAATTTCAAATTTTCAGATTCTTGGAAAGACATTATTAAACAGATTCAAATATTTCTTTTTTCACTAAAATCCGATTTATTTTGAATCCTATACATTCATTTGAAATTTGAAATCGAATTTTCAAACTACCACGCCATTTCAGACTCGTTATAAAATTAAAATAAATTTATTCGTTCTAACTTCAATTTGAATAAAATTTTCATTGTTATTATTTAAAATAAATTATTTTAAATATTAAAATCCATTAAAGTTGCTAAAATAAAAAATTTAAATTAGTTCTGAAATTTCGGGTTGTTACAATTTTCCCTCAAGTTTCATACATGTAATAATTTCCAACGTAAAAATGAATATTTTCTTCTAAAATGTAGAATTCCTTAATATTTGAACCGCATGTCGTCCACATGTTATTTACTTTCTACATTTTATTTTCACATCTTGTTCTTATGTATTCAATTATCATATCACCATTTTAACAAAAATTTACTATGCGTCTTCATACATGTAGAAGCATTTCGCATTGCTAACGCTGCTAAGTTGTGTAAGGCAAAAAATATTATCAAAAGTAGCAGTAACCATTCCTGGAATACCAAATGATTAGGAACATTTAAGAATAAGCACATAAGTATATTTGTTCAATCTGATACTCATCTTTACAAATTCTTTCGTACCGACTAAATACTTTGTCATGGAGATTTCTACTTATGTACTATAATGTACTCCTAATATTTTGTAAATTACTTATACTAAAAGTAAAATATAATGACATGTTGCTATTTCGAACAACATTTTTTATTAGTGTCAAGTTATGTAATTACATTACATAATTATCCCAAGGGCTTACACTTTACTTTATCCTATGTAATACTTGTAAATGTGACATATAAATTTCTTTAATAAGTCGTTCGTAATAGAATTAAATAAGTGCTTTAATATCTCATCCCGACTATCGGTATGCTTTGTTCCTAGAAGAAATACCATTGCTTCTTACTCATGAGCCGATCAATTTTTTATAAGGAAATGCCAGAGAAAAATCTATACTAAAGTGGACCCATAAAATGCCTTATTATATAATTAACATAAGGCTCATTTATCACATGCTTCATAAAGTAGGTTCCTATCATTGTAATTGACCTTATCTGGAATGCACTTCTACTCTAGCATTTGGCTTGGGTCGTAAAAAAGGGTTGCCTTAAATTATATTTTATCATTTAATTTGTTTTTTTTTCAACTGTGCATGTAATGAGTACATGTGGTCGTATTGTTTATACTTTAACGTTGTAATCTTTTTGCGTTAGCACATGATTTCTTTTAGGTTATCGGAAGTTGTTGATGGGTCACTCAGATTTTCAATGAGCACTCTATAGTTATCATCTTTTATTGACTTTCAAAATTAATGCGTAACTCTACCAACTAATGAAAATATTCTACCTATTCGACTTTAAATTAATAAATGATAATAGACATCACGTATGTGCGTACATGTGTATATGCAGGCCCGGCCTTGCCACCAGGCCAACCAGGCCATTGCCTTGGGCCTCCAAATAATTGGGGGCCTCAACTCAGGAAAAAAAAAAAAATTCTGCAGCCCACCCAAATAACCCACTGCCGAAAGAAAAGAAAGGAGAAAACGAACGTATTTCTCACTTTGCAGAAGCTACCGCTTCAACTCAGAAGTCAGAAAAGAAACGATTTCTCAACGCAAAAAAATATCAAATTCGAGCCCTGCTTGAAACCGCGATTCACGATTCTCCTCCAGCCGATTGTCGATTTCTTCTATTCTCCCCCAAATCACCATATTACCAATTTTCAGGTATGATTTATTATTAATTTGGGCAAATTGATAGGCGAATAAATTTAGGTTTAGTCTGTAGATAGCTATATAATCAATTCGAAATTTGTAAATGTTGCTTTGATAATTGATTTGAATTAAATAGTTTATTGATGTTTGTTAATTAGGTTTAATTATTTTATGATTTGGTAATTTGTTCATTCATTTGATTTTGAGTGAAAAGGAAAAACAACAACGCATTTCCAGTGAAAGAGAAACCTGAATAGCAATTAAATTTATCATGTAATTAAATTGAATTTTGATTTTACCATATTTGCAGGTCTTCTTATTCAACTTCATCATTTTTAAATTATAATGTCTACTAGAAAATTCGAGACCAGTGCTCCAAAAAGAAAAAGAAAACTTGTGATTGAAAATGATACTAAAAAACAAGCTGGATCACTTAATAAATTTTTTAGTAAAAACCAATTGGATGTTGAGGTTGAAGTAAATGAGAATGTGATGAATGAGGTTGAAGTTAATGAGGTTGTGACAAATGAAAATGAGAATGTTCAACCACAAAATGAGACCGAGACAAAAGACACCGTTATGGAGTTCATACCATTTTCGTTATATGTTAGTGATCCAATAAATTGGGAAAACATGAATCATCAATTAAGAGATTTAATTGTTCAAAGAGGTCCTACAAGAGACAATTTGGTTGCAAGCTCCACAAATTTAAGATGCATTGCTTCAATTAGCGAGTGTAAATGATGATCCCATGTGCACAAGTGAAGCCGAATCCTTAGCAAAATATGACCTTGAAAACTTTGAATTTATACTTGGTATGGTTATATGGTACACTTTATTGAATAACATCAATAGAGTAAGCAAAGAACTACAAGTAGAAGATATGCATATTGATGTTGCTATGGATCATCTAAAGAGTCTAATTTGTTTTTTCAAACAATTTAGAGAAAATGGGTTTGAAACATCTTTGGTTGAAGCCAAAAAAATTGCGGAGGAAATGGAAATTGAACCTTTATTCAATGAAAAGCGCATAAAACGTAGAAAGAGACAATTTGACGAAAACAATAGTGAAGAGACAATGCAATCATCAGAAGAAAATTTTAGAGTCAATTACTTTTTGTATATTGTGGATCAAGGTTTGTCATCTCTTGAGAGTAGATTCGAGCAAATTAAAAAATATGATGAAATATTTGGATTTTTATATGATGTAGAGAGATTGAAACATGCTTCTTATGATAGCTTGAAATCTTCATGTGCTAATCTTGAGAATTATTTGAAACATGAGACGATTTCCGATATTGATGGAGTAGAGTTATTTGCGGAGTTGCAGATTCTTAGAGAGATGTTACCGACAAATGCGAAAAGAGCTATTGATGTTATAAATTATATTAAGAGGATGGGTTGCTTATATGTTAACGCATGGGTTGCTTATAGAATATTATTAACTATTCCAGTGACAGTTGCCTTAGCTGAAAGAAGCTTCTCGAAATTAAAACTAATCAAATCTTTTCTACGGACGACCATGTCACAAGAAAGATTAAATGGATTGGCAACAATTTCGATTGAGACGAAGATTTTAGAATCGCTTGATTTAAGTGTTTTACTTAGTAATTTTACCACTCAAAATGTTAGACGGTCAAGTATAATGTGAAAGTGTTTTGTTTCTTATATATGTGATCACAACTATATCATTTTGTATCTATGTGATCACAACTATATCATTTTGTACTTATGTAATCACCACTATATCATTTTGTATTTATGCGATCACAACTAGTACAATTATTCTAATGTGCTTGAACAGAATCAAAAAAATGTTACTTTACTTATATTTAACAATGTTACTTTTTCGTGATTTTTTTTTTTTTTTTTTTTTTGGTAGGGCCTCAAAAAAATTTTTGGCCTAGGACCACGAACACTTCAGGGCCGGCCCTGTGTACATGTATGTACAATTAACCTGCAATTTGGAGGATGATACCATTTTTTCCTATTATTTAGGAAATAAGTTTTTTCCTTTTAAACCATATCAATACGTTTATGTTGCTTTGAAAATACAGGAAAACATGACAGATAAAACAGTGATTTTTTTTTTTTTTTTTTTTTTTGTAATTTGGATAAATATAGCATATCAAAGGAAATTGGTTCTGTCAACTATAAAACAATTGAAGGCAAATTTACTAATTTTGAGATAACAATAAAATCTATACATAGGCAAACTCGGAGCAAAATCACCACAAATAAACCATGACACGTCAAAAAAGTTAAAAATAATTCGTAGCTCCTCCTTCACATTCTCTCTCTGCAACTTTCTCATCCAGCTCGTCTCTCTACGATTTGAGAGATCAACGATCGATCGACCGACCGACTTCAACCTATGTTGATGACGCGATTGCAACGCGTCAAATCTTCTAGCTGCGACGGTGAAATGGACGACGGCGAAGAGTTTGTCGATGCGGAGTTCCTCGAGGCTCCGTCGACGCCGACGACGTGGTACGATCCTCTCAATTTTCTTACAAACGACGTTGATGAGAGAGAAGAAAATGAAACAGAGAAAGAGAGAGAAAAAAAGGAAGACAAGCCTGTTCGAGTATATGCGGATGGAATCTATGATTTGTTTCATTTCGGTCATGCTCGCGCTCTGGAGCAAGCTAAGAAATTGTGAGTTTTTAATGCCTGTTTGGATATTTTTAATCTGATAATGGTGAATTTGTTAGTTTGACTGTAAACGATTTGGAGAAAGTTGTGGGCGTAATTAGGCACAGGAGCAAATTTTTGTTTATATACATCAAATGTCCCATGAAGGAATTTTTTTGATAATCATGCCATCAGGAAATATTGTTTCCACATAGAATAATCAAGTTCCTCAATTTGCATGTGGCCGCGAAAAAAGAACAATGTCACAGACTCCGCAATTAACTACAAAAAAAGGAGGTAAAAAAGGAACAAAAGAGCGGAGTATTTAGATAGTTGCAAGCTGCATCTGTTCTAGTTTATGAATATTTATTTTTCCATCTTATATTGAAATTCCAATCTAGTTTCTTGACAATGAATTACAGTGTGTTCTCATATTGAAAGGGAAAATTTAGGGGTGGGGACTACATGACATTTTTTGTTAACATGATGTGACCTTGTAGATGATTTTGAGTCCCTTCCCAAATATACTTTTTGTTAATTGAGTTATAAGTGACCAATGCATAAAACAGTGTTGGATGCCTTTTAGTTTTATTTTCAAAGTACTAGAATTGGAGTACTGTTTCACGGGGAAAAAAAGCTAGGAGGGATAATTTACTGACAGAAGATTTTAGTTTCCACTATCTATTTGTTCATGTTGAGGATTTGAGAAACAATAAAGAAGTCAAAACTGAATCTTATCACAATACCTTTCTTGTATATGATTGCTGATTAAGACTGGAAGTATAAGTAATTTTTTCTTATAAAAACTTGTATTGAATTAAGTGTTTAGTTTGCAATACTTTTTGGGTGATCCAATTGCATAGGTGGCAAGCAAATTACTTTTGTGCTTACTTACACATGGTATAGTGTTCACTACCTTTATCACCACTATGCATGCATGTGCCAATTACTCTTAGGTGAAGGAATGTTATGTTTGACTTTCTCTATTAGACTTTGAAGGATTATGTGTTAAATCTGCATTTGCTTAAGGAATTTTGAAATATTATCCTAGAAGAGATTCGGTCAAACTATGTATTTATAATCCTTAATGGGTTAGATTCCTTACACATCTTCATAATCAGAAACTGTATTTATCATTATTATCACATATTATTATCTTTACATTTGTTAATGGTTTAGATTGTGTAAACCATCTTAACGTATTCATATACAATATTATGGTTATATCCATGTGTATTATTTATTTTCAAATGTCATGTTTTAGATTCTCTACACCATCTTAAAGTAATCATATATAGTATATCGATAACTCGCAGAATTAATTCTACCAAACAAGGCAATATTATTGACGACTCATCAGAAAGAAATAAAATCCTTTACTGTTTAATTAGTTCTACTGGAACAGCAGAAAACTATTAATAAGGGATCCTAGTTATCCTACATAGGCTTGTAGGATTTGTTCTACGTATATTACCTTGTTATAATAATTATTATTTAATTAGAAAGAAATACTTATGTAGAATGCTAGTGGTGTGGGTTTGAGCTGTGTAGACGATGTTACCAAGTCTGGATCGAAATAAATAGGGACCAATGATGGT